>LR738715.1:506407968-506430729 GCA_902687465.1 Secale cereale
CCCCCCGTGACTCCACCGACCTATTTCTTCTGCCTATATATTCACATATATTCTAGAAACCCTAGAGGAGGCATTGAAACCACTTTTCCACCGCCGTAACTTTCTGTATCCGCGAGATCCCATCTGGAGGCCTTTTCCAGTACTCTGCCGGAGGGGGATTCGACCACGGAGGGCATCTACATCAACCCTATTACCCTTCCGATGAAGCGTGAGTAGTTTACCACAGACCTATGGGTCCATAGCTAGTAGCTAGATGGATTCTTCTCTCTCTTTGATTCTCAATACCATGTTCTCCTCGATGTTATTGGAGATCTATCCGATGTAATCTTATTTTGTGGTGTGTTTGCCAAGATCCGATGAATTGTGGATTTATGATCAGCGTATCTATGAATCTTATTTGAATCTTCTCCGGATTCTTATATGCATGATTTGATATCTTAGTAATTCTCTTCGAACTATCGGTTTGGTTTGGCTAAATAGATTGGTTTTTCTTGCAATGGGAGAAGTGCTTTGCTTTGGCTTCAATCTTGTGGTGCTTTCACCCAGTGATAGAAGGGGACGAGACTCATATTGTATTGTTGCCATCGAGGATAACAAGATGGGGATTTCATCATATTGCTTGAGTTAATTCTGCTACATCATGTCATCTTACTTAATACGTTATTCTATTATTTATGAACTTAATACTCAAGATGCAGAATCGTTTCGGTCGATGTGTGGAGTAATAGTAGTAGATGGAGGTCGGTCTACTTGACATGGACGTGATGCCTATATCATGATCATTGCCTTCGATATCATCATAATTATGCGCTCTTCTATCAATTGCTTGGCACTAATTTTTTCACCAACCATAATATTTTCTATCTCGAGAGGAGCCTCTAGTGAAACCTATGGCCTCCGGGTCTTTTTTCGATCATATAAGTTTCCGATCTACAATATTAGTTTCTTATTTACTCTTTTTGCAATCTTTTGCTTTCCAATCTATAAACCAAAAATACCAAAATTATTTACTTTACAGTTTATCTATCTCTATCAGATCTCACTTTTGCAAGTAACCGTGAAGGGATTGACAACCCCTTTATCGTGTGGGATGCAAGTTGTTTATTGTTTGTGCAGGTATTTTGGTGACTTGTGCATTGTCTCCTACTGGATTGATACCTTGGTTCTCAAACTGAGGGAAATACTTACTCTACTTTGATGTATCACGATTTCCTCTTCAAGGGAAAAACCAAGGCAAGCTCAAGAGGTAGCAGGAAGAATTTCTGGCACCGTTGCCGTGGAGATCTACGCCAAGTCAAGAGTCAAGATTTGTCTTCTTTCCACTTGCCAATCTCCGGTGCCGTTGAGATCTACGTCAAATCAAGACATACCAAGTACCTTTCATAAAACTCTCGTCTCTTGCATTTACATTATTTGCCATTCGCCTCTCGTTTTCCTCTCCCCCTCTTCTAAGACGATTTTCAAAAAGATTTTCCTTTTCTTCGCCCTTTTTCCATTAGTCTTTTTCGGTTGCTTTTTCTATGCTCGTGTGTTAAATTACCTGCTTTGACACTATGGCTCAACCAAAAAACTCTGATCCTCACCTTAGGAGGTTAGAAGAAATTGAAAATAATGTGAGGAGCTTCATGTCTTTGCAATCTGAGCACACTAATTTCTTTAGAAACGAGCTCAAGGATTAGCAAAGTTTATGGAATATATGAATAAAGAGCTCGATGATATGTCTAAGAAATTTTATAGTTTGAAATCTCAATTTACACATCTTGATAATTTAGTTGGCCAGATCTCTGATACGCAAGCCACCTTAGTAAATAAGATGGCCGCTAAACCAGAATCTGAAAGTAATGATGAAGATCTTAAAGTGATTGATGTGACTCCTATTGAATCATTATTTTCCAATATAAATCTTGATAATTATGGGACTGGAGATGAGTCAACTTTAGTTAAAAGGCGTCCCAATGATTTGGAGTTTTTAGATATTGATGCAAAAATTAATAAAAGTGGGATTGGAGAGGTCAAAACTTTAAGTAGCAATGAACCCACTATTTTGGATTTCAAGGAATTTAATTATGATAAATGTTCCTTAATAGATTGTACTTCCTTGCTGCAATCCATGTTGAATTCTCCTCATGCTTATAATCAAAATAAAGCTTTTACTAAACACATCATAGATGCTATGATGCAATATTTTGAAGAAAAGCTTGAATTGGGAGTTTTTATTCCTAGAAAACTTTATGATGAGTGGTAATCAACTATTAAGATCAAGATTAATTATTATGAGTGCCATGCTTTGTGTGATTTGGGTGCTAGCGTTTCCACGATTCCAAAAACTTTATGTGATATGTTAGGTTTTCGCAAATTTGATGAGTGTTCTTTAAATTTGCATCTTGCGGATTCCACTAATAAGAAACCTATGTTCTTATTGTTGCAAATAGGAATTATGTGCCCGTAGATTTCATTGTTCTTGATATAGATACCAATCCTACATGTCATATTATTCTTGGTAGACCTTTCCTTAGAATGATTGGTGCAATTATTGATATGAAAGAAGGAAACATTAGATTTCAATTTCCATTAAGGAAGGGCATGGACACTTTCCAAGAACTCTCTGTTTTTGTGTTTCCAGATTCTGGCCCTTCACCGTTTCTTAAATTCCCGGAGATCCGTAACTCCGATTGGGCTGATTTTTTGACATGATTTTTATCCGGATATTAGCTTTGTTGCGGCGAAAGAAGGGCATCAACCGCCTTACGGTGTGGCCACGAGGGCCCAGGGCACGCCCCTGCCTCGTGGCCCACTCGGGCATTGTTTCATGTTGGTTCCGGTTCCCAAAATTCACATATATTCCAAAAAAAATCCGTCCGTTTTTACTCCGTTTGGACTCCGTTTGATATGGATATTCTGCGAAACAAAAAACATGCAACAAACAGGAACTGGCACTGGGCACTGGATCAATATGTTAGTCCCAAAATAATAGTATAAAAAGTTGCCAAAAGTATATGAAAGTTGTAGAATATTGGCATGGAACAATCAAAAATTATAGATACGATGGAGACGTATCACCATCCCCAAGCTTAATTCATGCTCGTCCTCAAGTCGGTAAATTATAAAAAAGATAATTTTTGATGTGGAATGCTACCTAGCATAATCTTGATCATGTAATCTAATCATGGCATGAATATTAAGACACGAGTGATTCAAAGCAATAGTCTATCATTTGACACTAGGATAATAATACTTCAAGCATACTAATAAAGCAATCATGTCTCTTCAAAATAACATGGCCAAAGAAAGTTATCCCTACAAAATCATATGGTCTGGCTATGCTCCATCTTCACCACACAAAGTATTTAAATCATGCACAACCCCGGTTTTAGCCAAGCAATTGTTTCATACTTTAGTATTCTCAAACCTTTTGAACTTTCACGCAATACATGAGCGTGAGCCATGGACATAGCACTATGGGTGGAATAGAAGGTGGTGATAGACAAAAGGAGGGAGAAAGTCTCACATCAACTAGGAAAATCAATGGACTATGGAGATGTCCATCAATCGATATCAATGTGAGTGAGTAGGGATTGCCATGTAACGGATGCACTAGAGCTATAAGTGTATGAAAGCTCAAAAGGAAAACTTGAAAGTGCGTTATATCGACTAGAGGGGGGTGAATAGGTGTTTTTTATGAATTCTTCACTGAGGAATTTGCTGTTGAGGAAATTCCTTAGCGAAGAACTACGTGCAGCGGAATAAGTACTCAGAAATAAACATGACAGAATACAAGCATGGTCATCATGAAGAAATGAAGACAAACACAGAGTACAGAAAGGGTAATCACAAGATAACACAGAATGAAGACAAACAGAATGAAGAAATTGAACTAAGGAAATTGAGAAAGTCTTCAGTCAAAGTCTTCAAACAGATATGAACAAGCACGCAACAAAGATACGAGGAATTGAAAGAGTTGAGGAAATAGAACCAGTAAGCTTGGTGAAGACAATGATTTGTTAGACCAGTTCCAACTGATGTCTCAGTTGTACATCTAGTTAGGGCGGCTAGGTATTTAAACCTGAGGACACACAGTCCCGGACACCCAGTCAAGGACACACAGTCCAAGACACCAAGTCCTCACCGTATTCCCCTTGAGCTAAGGTCACACAGACTTCGCCCAATCACTCGTGGTAAGTCTTCAGGTGACTTCCGAACCTTCACAGACTTGGTCACTCGATGATCCACAATTCCTCTTGGATGCTCTAGACCATGACGCCTAACCGTCTGGAAGAAGCACAGTCTTCAAAGATAACAAGCGTCGGATCCACGCAGGATCAATCTCTTCAGTGATGCTCAATCACTTTTGGGTTTGAAGGCTTTGGGTTTAGTTTTGGATTTTTCCTCACTTGATGATTTTCGCTCAAAGTCCTCTGAGGATGGGTTGCTCTTCTGACAAGTGTCAGTTTCTCTTGGAGCAGCCAACCAGCTAGTGGTTGTAGGGGGGCGGCAATTTATAGCCTAGGGAGCATCCCGACATGGTAAGACATAAATGCCCCTTAATGATATGACCGTTAGGTAGGTAGATATTTTGGGACAGCTGGCGCGTAGTACAGCAACGGTCGGAAATTTGAGTATCAAATTCCTCAGGGCTATCATGTTCCTCACTGTGTAGGTAATCCACACTAGCGAATTCCTAACTCCTCAGACAGGACAAATTCCTCAGAGACCAGAAGAACTTTGTCTCTGTCATTGAAGAATATGACTGAACTGTATGAGATTTCCAATGGCTTCACTCAAAGGGATTGGTAGGTGTAGGATTTTGAGTTGAGCATCACATGGAAATTTTTCCTTAGTATTTCCTCGACCCCCTTTAACAGTACGGTGTTTCCTATGACTCAAGAAAGAGAAAATGAAACTAAGAAAACAAAAGTCTTCACACTTCATGTTCCTCAAATGAATACCAAGTCTTTGAGGTCACACCAATTTCTTCACTTTCAAAGTCTTCAGAAAGTCTTCAGAAATCCAAAGTCTTCAATTGAAGAACTTCATTTTTAGGGGTCGACTTTGTTTGTAAATATCAAACTCCTCATAGACTTATAGACTTGTGTACACTCATAAACGCATTAGTCCCTTAACCTATAAGTCTTCAATACACCAAAATCACTAAGGGGCACTAGATGCACTTACAATCTCCCCATTTTGGTGATTGATGACAATATAGGTTAAGTTTTCAACGGGGATAACCATATCAAGTGTAAATACTTATATTGAGGAATTTGGTTGCAAGATATAGAAGAACTCCCCCTGAAGTTGTGCATAGTGAGGATTTTGCTTTTGAAGCAATGCACACTTGAAGAGTAGAAACATGGATATCTCCCCCTATATCTTGTAATTCATACACGCATTTTACATATAATATGAATAATTTGAAATGCATGATGAAATATGGTGACTGATGTAATTCAGCATACGTGCATAACATTAATGAGGAATAAGCATGCAGAAACACCACAGCAAAAGTATCAGGTCACCATAGAGTTTAAATTTACAACTCGATCCACAAAGTCATCAGAAGAACGAGAGTTGTAACTTAGCAAAAAAAAATGCCCATATATATAGACCCGCTTGAAGACTAACTCAAATTTCTCCCCCTTTGTCATCGAATGACCAAAAGGATCGAAATTGAGGACTAACGCCCCTAAAGAATCTCAAGATGATGAAGGAGCGCCAGCGTTGTTGGGGTCGATGGTTGAAGTAGGGCCTGCCGCAGTGTCATCCAGGTCTTTATACTCGTCGGTCTCGCGCGATGAAGAATAGGAGCTGGCCACCAAGGGAGGAACCTTGACCTTCTTGTATTTCTTCGAAGGAGGAGAAGACCAGTCAAAGTCATCCTTGAGACCCATTTTCTTCAGATCTTCTTCGCCACAGAGATGAGACAGAACAGTTGAGGTGTGGTTGAGGGTTTCATGTAGGTAGTAATGGTTTTTATTCACTGCATTGTGTGTGGAGGTCATGTTGTGAAGAATTGAACCAAACTGACGCTTGACCCATTTTTGTTTGCGATCAACCTTCTGATGAAGACTGAGGAGAAGCTCACGATCAGTCATCACCCTGGGAGCTATGCCTTGAGGATTTTGCTTGGGAGCATTGGCGGAAGAGTCATGAGTGGCAGAGTCATCATTGGTGGAATAAGAAATAGCTTTGCGAAACTGGCCATCCAATGGACGAGTGCCTTCATCAAAAACAGCAGTGGCCTTGCCCTTGTCATCAGCTGAGGAAAATGTCCTTTTGAGGACTTCAATTGGGGGCAAGTAGCTGCAATGATTGAGAGTGCCAGCTTTGTAATTCACTGAAGACCTTGTCCTGATGGATCTCATAATCCACGGAGCATAAGGCTTCAGGTTGAAAGGGGACAGTGCAACATTTGCCATTGTCCTCATGAAGAAATCATGGAAGTTGACGGGAACGCCATGGATGATGTTGAATAGCAGATTCTTCATGATGTCATCGACTTCTTCATCATTCGAGTTGTGGCCCATATAGGACTCAATGTCTTCATCAGAATGCGATAGACGGTCCGAGGCAGAAACATCAATTCCTTCACGAGGAATTTGGTCCGTGGGGCTTGACCTGGCTTCAAAATCTTCATAAGCACTTGCATGTAGTGATCAGTGAGTTCAGTTACTTCTTACATGCAACGTGCTTCATTTGGAGGACTGAGGGGCAAAGCCTGAAGCAATTCAGAGGCTGGAGCTTTGAAATGAGTGTTTTCAGACATCCAGTCCAGCACCCATGAATTTATGTCTTCAGAATTGCCGGTGATGTGCAGGGTTGCATAAAATTGGAGAATCAATTCTTCATTCCAATCACATATATCTGTGCAAAAACCCAGAAGTCCAGCGTCGTGAAGAACACTAAGGACCGGCACAAAACATGGCAGAGATTCCATATCCACGTGAGGAATATGCTGATGCGCGAAGACTTTGTCTTTATTGTATAGCACTGAGGAATAGAAATTCTCCTAACTGGTAGTCCAGAAATGCCTCTTCCTTATGCGAGCAGAGTCATAGAGATTGAAATCAGTGAAGAACACATGCTCGCCGAAGAAATCAGCCTTCTTAAAAGATCGCTTCCTTGAGAAAGGATCCTTTGGCTTTGGTTGAGGAGTATCAGTCAATTGCATCACTGCCTCTGGATTTGCAATCTCAGGTTCTTCAGTCTGAGAAATTTCTGGTTCCTCTCCAGCGGCAGTCTTCATAGATTCAGCAGCAGCAGCAGTTTCTTCAGCACTAGTGGTTGGAATGTCTTCATGAACAGACTGTGTGGGATGAGTTTCCTTAGAGCCCAATGGAACAGTTGGTGCTGGTGAATGAGGAATTTTTTGCAGAGGCATGAACAGAGGGGAGTTGGGATGCTGACTATCCCAGAATTCATCGGTCATCAATGGAGTGGCATCCCCAATGTCCATGTCAGAGTCTTGTTCTTCAACGCCAGCCTCTTCAGCAGTAAACTGACGCATAGGCGAGGAGATGATTGGGGTTGAAAGGATATCATCCACTTCAATTTCTTCATCTGTTTGCTCTGAGGAAGCAGCAGAGGGAATGTCTTCATCCGATTCACTTGGAATCACATAATCTTCACCAAAAGGAACAAGGTCCTTTGATGGCATAGATGAAATGGGAACGACATCAATTGGATTCTCAGCTGAGCTTGTCAATGGCTTCATTTTCTTCGGAGCTGAAGAATCTAAAGAAGTTGATGCCTTCTTTTTCTTCATAGTTGCATGCTCTGCGGCCTTTGTCTTCTTCACATCGAATGCGGATGGAAGGATTGGAGTTGGAGTAGGCGCAGGAGCAGTAGAGGAATCTGGTTCATTTTCTTCAGACAAAACTGGTGCAATTGTCCCGACATTTTCTTCAGGCGCAACACTAGAGGTTGCCCTGGCAATTTCTTCAGCGGTTGGAGTGGAGTCATCAGCCCTGGGATTTTCTTCAGCAGCTGATGTTCTTCAGTGGTGCTCGCATGTCCTTTAGCAGACTAAGTAGATGCTTCAGCCTGAGGAATTTCAATGTGCGTCTTACGAGCAGCACTTGAAGAAAAACCTTTGGTCAGAGTTACAAATCTGACTTTGGCTCCGAACCAGTCAGCACGATATGCTTCAAATTCATCACTGCGGGCTTTGATTTCACCCTGAATCTTGACTAGTTCTTCAGTTGTCATGTTGACAACATTTTTCTTCAGGAAGCGCTCCTTCTTGTACTGCGCTTTCTTGGTCTGCCTGGCCTGTTCAAACTTCCATTTTTCTTCGCCTATGAAGGCGGTCAGCATATGACTTTGGCCAAGAGTCAGGTTGAAGTCAGGCATAGGAGTGTTTGGGTTCATATGCGAGAGATCAATGAAATCAAGGATCACCTTGGGATCCAATAGCAGCGGTACTTCGCTTCCTTTGGCTCTAGCGGCCTTTTCTTGTCTGTCTCTGATGATTTGAACTAGTTCTTCATCATCAGCTTCAACATCAGACGACACTTGGAAATCAACTTGTTTCTTATGAGGACATGGGCGAGAACCTCGTCCAGCAGTTGTCTTTTTCTTCAGCAGCGAGGGACCAGCTGAGGAACTAGGGGAAGCTGATGAGCTTGCAGAGGCTCCTGAGTCAATGGATATGCGTGCAGTCCTCTGACATGTGGCAAGATGCACTGGAGCAGATGATTTTGATGCAGCATCTGAAGACTTTTGTGGAGGTGCTGAGGACTTTGGAGGAGCAGGATCAGTCTGAGGAATTTGCCGTGAGGGCTTTGAAGAAACTGGCCATGAGGGCAATGCTGAGGAAGAAGCACTTGGCTTGTGAGCAGGCTTCTTAGCCATGGCCTTCTTAGGCGTGGAAGCAGAAGCCTCAGCAGAGGCAACAGCAGCAGCAGAATCTTCATTGAATTTCCTCACTTCTTCTTTTGCTTGTCTGGCCAAGTTGGCCTGGCGCTTAGCCCATTATTCAGGAAAGTCCTCACCACGTTTAACGCTGGTGGGATCAGCAACTTGGCCATGTGCCAGCGGAGGTCTTGGGCAGGGAGGATTGAGTGCGAATTTCTTCATGTATTTTCGAGTGACATATATGTACTCCCTCCACTCACGTGCCCATCTCCTCTCTATTCTTTGTATGCGCACTTTGCGCTGATTCTTGTCCTCTTTTCCGAACTTTGCCTCATCAGGAGTGCAATAGTCAGCATACACGTCTTCAGGTATCTCAAAAGCAGTATTGACCTCAGGCCTTTTTCCTCCTTTCTGCGGCTTCTTTCCTTCAGCCATTTTCTTCAGATGAGGAATTTGAACAATCGAATTCTCTCAAGAAGTATGCAACTTTTCTTCAAGGAACGCTGTAAATGAGTTAAGTTGATGAGAACCTAGTGATTCAGTAGTGGACATGAGTACCTGTGAACAGAGTATAGCTGCGAGGAATTTGGAGAGGTCATATGCGTTCTCAGAAGGTTTTTGTAAAAAGAACAAGTTTGAGGAATTTGACCAGATGTGTCTTGAAGAATTTCACAAAGCATTCTTTGTCTTAGGTTCCAGAGTTGTATAGATTGAAAAATCCACACAATTGAGGAATCTTGAAGAAAATCATAGCTTAGAGAAATCAAATCAAGAACAGATGATATGTGAGGTGTTTAGTGTGTGAAGATTTGATGAAGAAAACACCTTTTGAGAATTTTGAAGAAAACGTTTGAATCAAAGAGGGCAGTAAAAGTAACTTTTAATTACCCTGGATGAAGAACACGGCGAACTATGGGATGGAGAAGTGAAGTTCGTCTGTGTAGATCTTCCACGCCCTAACTTGGCAGAGGAAGACAGCTACGGCGGCGGCGACGGAGTGAAAAAATCCTCGGCCGGCGCGAGTACGACGGCGGCGAGGTCGAGGCAATGAAGCTCTTCCTCACCGGCGACGATGGAGTAGCGGCGGCGCTAGGGTTGGAGAAGCTCGAGCGGGAGAGTGAGAACGAGCGTAGTAAAAAGTAAGTGAGGGGAGGGGAGGGGTATTTATAGCTGATGTGAAAAATCGTTCGCCCGAAGAAATAGGACAAACGTGCCCCTGAACCTTCTCATTCGCATGACATGTGTCACCCACGTACTGTGTAGTGGAGATCATGTGAGATCGTGGGTGAATAGATAAGTGTTGTCGTGGGATGCGGAACGATTTGAGCGGCAAAACCGAAAATTTTGGAAAGGATAAGTTTTAACGTTGCGTTCACAATTTCTTCAGCTGACAAGGACACAGTGAAGATTTTGAACAAGTTTCAAATAGAACTCATATGAAGAATTTGTGAATGGAATGGGTTGAGTTTAGCATATAGGGGGAAGGGTCCGATCACATTCACTTAGCAGGAAAAAGCAACGTGAAGAAATAGCAATAAGTGAATGTTGTAGAGGACAGAAACTCATATATATATATATATATATAGCCAATGAAGAAAAGAGACGGAAACAGTGAAGATAGTGCAAAGTTGAAGAATATGCACAACTGAGGAATTTCAAAAACTCAAATTGAAGATTTTCACTTTTGTGGTGGCATGACCCACCGTATAAGAATGATGATTTCAGACACCGCGTACAATTGTCGTAGGGTTCTGAGAATCAAATTCTTCATTAATTTCTTCACACTTAGAGCGTTATTCTTCATTGATTGAAGAAAAACAATTTCTTCATGCGTTGCACATCTAAGTCATCAATTTTGCATAAGTGTTAGGATGAGTGTCCAATTCAAAGAACATTCGAAGATTCTAGGATATTTAGCTCACACCGCAACTTGCTAAATCTCTTCTCATCCAAGGGCTTTGTGAAGATATCGGCTAGCTGTTCTTCAGTCTTCACATGTTCAATAGAAATGTCGCCCTTCAACACATGATCACGAAGAAAATGATGATGAATCTGAATGTACTTTGTCTTCGAGTGCTGAACTGGGTTGTGAGCAATCTTGATGGCACTCTCATTGTCACAGAGTAGAGGCACATTCTTCACGTTGACACCATAGTCCTTGAGAGTTTCCTTCATCCATAACAATTGAGCACAACAAGAGCGAGCAGCAATATACTCAGCTTCAGTAGTAGATATTGATACACAGTTCTGTTTCTTCGAGGACCAACAGACCAAAGATCTTCCGAGGAAATGACATGTACCAGACGTTGATTTGCGGTCCACACGATCACCAGCATAGTCAGAGTCTGAATATCCAATGAGATCAAAAGTCGGGCCCTTGGGGTACCATAATCCAAGTGTTGGTGTGTGAGCTAGATATCGAAGAATATGTTTCACAGCCTTATGGTGTGATTCCTTCGGTTCAGCTTGAAATCGGGCACACATGCAAACACTAAGCATTATATCTGGCCTAGATGCACATAGATACAATAGAGAACCAATCATGAGCGGTATACCTTATGATCGAAGTCAATACCAGTTTCATCAGTGCATAGATGGCCATTTGTGGGCATAGGAATTTTGACGCCTTTGCAATCGAGCATACCGAATTTCCTCAGTACATCTTTGAGATATTTCTCCTGAGATATGAATATACCATTGCGTTGTTGACGAATTTGAAGACCTAAGAAGAATTTCAACTCTCCCATCATAGACATTTGATATTCTTCACTCATCATATAGACAAATTCATCACTATAGCGTTGGTCAGTACAACCAAAGATAATATCATCAACATATATTTGGCACACAAATAATTCACCATCATAAGATTTAGTGAAAAGAGTTGGATCGACTGAACCGGGTTTCAAGCCTTTCTTCATGAGGAATTCCTTCAAAGTGTCATACCAAGCCCGAGGGGCCTGCTTGAGGCCATAGAGAGCCTTATTGAGTTTGAAGACTTTGTCAGGATTCTTTGGATCTTCAAAACCTGGGGGTTGAGCAACCTATACTTCTTCCTCAAGCTTACCATTGAGGAATGCACTTTTCACATCCATTTGATAGAGAATGATATCATGATGGTTAGCATAAGCAAGTAATATGCGAATAGCCTCAAGTCTAGCAATAGGTGCAAAAGTTTCATCGAAATCAATTCCTTCAACCTATGTGTAGCCTTGAGCTACAAGCCGTGAAGAATTTGTGAATGGAATGGGTTGAGTTTAGCATAAAGGGGGAAGGGTCCGATCACATTCACTTAGCAGGAAAAAGCAATGTGAAGAAATAGCAATAAGCGAATGCTGTAGAGGATAGAAACTCATATATATATATATATAGCCAATGAAGAAAAGAGACGGAAACAGTGAAGATAGTGCAAAGTTGAAGAATATGCACAACTGAGGAATTTCAAAAACTCAAATTGAAGATTTTCACTTTTGTGGTGGCATGACCCACCGTATAAGAATGATGATTTCAGACACCGCGTACAATTGTCGTAGGGTTCTGAGAATCAAATTCTTCATTAATTTCTTCACACTTAGAGCGTTAATCTTCATTGATTGAAGAAAAACAATTTCTTCATGCGTTGCACATCTAAGTCATCAATTTTGCATAAGTGTTAGGATGAGTGTCCAATTCAAAGAACATTCGAAGATTCTAGGATATTTAGCTCACACCGCAACTTGCTAAATCTCTTCTCATCCAAGGGCTTTGTGAAGATATCGGCTAGCTGTTCTTCAGTCTTCACATGTTCAATAGAAATGTCGCCCTTCAACACATGATCACGAAGAAAATGATGATGAATCTGAATGTGCTTTGTCTTCGAGTGCTGAACTGGGTTTTGAACAATCTTGATGGCACTCTCATTGTCACAGAGTAGAGGCACAGTCTTCATGTTGACACCATAGTCCTTGAGAGTTTGCTTCATCCATAACAATTGAGCACAACAAGAGCGAGCAGCAATATACTTAGCTTCAGTAGTAGATAGTGATACACAGTTCTGTTTCTTCGAGGACCAACAGACCAAAGATATTTCGAGGAAATGACATGTACCAGACGTTGATTTGCGGTCCACACGATCACCAGCATAATCAGAGTCTGAATATCCAATGAGATCAAAAGCCAGGCCCTTGGGGTACCATAATGCAAGTGTTGGTGTGTGAGCTGGATATCGAAGAATATGTTTCACAACCTTATGGTGTGATTCCTTCGGTGCAGCTTGAAATCGGGCACACATGCAAACACTAAGCATTATATCTGGCCTAGATGCACATAGGTACAATAGAGAACCAATCATGGAGCGGTATACCTTATGATCGAAGTCAATACCAGTTTCATCAGTGCACAGATGGCCATTTGTGTGCATAGGAATTTTGACGCCTTTGCAATCGAGCATACCGAATTTCCTCAGTATATCTTTAAGGTATTTCTCCTGAGATATGAATATACCATTGCGTTGTTGACGAATTTGAAGACCTAAGAAGAATTTCAACTCTCCCAACATAGACATTTGATATTCTTCACTCATCATATAGGCAAATTCATCACTATAGCGTTGGTCAGTACAGCCAAAGATAATATCATCAACATATATTTGGCACACAAATAATTCACCATCATAAGATTTAGTGAAAAGAGTTGGATCGACTGAACCGTGTTTCAAGCCTTTCTTCATGAGGAATTCCTTCAAAGTGTCATACCAAGCCCGAGGGGCCTGCTTGAGGCCATAGAGAGCCTTATTGAGTTTGAAGACTTTGTCAGGATTCTTTGGATCTTCAAAACCTGGGGGTTGAGCAACATATACTTCTTCCTCAAGCTTACCATTTAGGAATGCACTTTTCACATCCATTTTATAGAGAATGATATCATGATGGTTAGCATAAGCAAGTAATATGCGACTAGCCTCAAGTCTAGCAATAGGTGCAAAAGTTTCATCGAAATCAATTCCTTCAACCTATGTGTAGCCTTGAGCTACAAGCCGTGAAGAATTTGTGAATGGAATGGGTTGAGTTTAGCATAGAGGGGGAAGGGTCCGATCACATTCACTTAGCAGGAAAAAGCAATGTGAAGAAATAGCAATAAGCGAATGCTGTAGAGGACAGAAACTCATATATATATATATATAGCCAATGAAGAAAAGAGACGGAAACAGTGAAGATAGTGCAAAGTTGAAGAATATGAACAACTGAGGAATTTCAAAAACTCAAATTGAAGATTTTCACTTTTGTGGTGGCATGACCCACCGTATAAGAATGATGATTTCAGTCACCGCGTACAATTGTCGTAGGGTTCTGAGAATCAAATTCTTCATTAATTTCTTCACACTTAGAGCGTTAATCTTCATTGATTGAAGAAAAACAATGTCTTCATGTGTTGCACATCTAACTCATCAATTTTGCATAAGTGTTGGGATGAGTGTCCAATTCAAAGAACATTCGAAGATTCTAAGATATTTAGCTCACACCGTAACTTGCTAAATCTCTTCTCATCCAAGGGCTTTGTGAAGATATCGGCTAGCTGTTCTTCAGTCTTCACATGTTCAATAGAAATGTCGCCCTTCAACACATGATCACGAAGAAAATGATGATGAATCTGAATGTGCTTTGTCTTCGAGTGTTGAACTGGGTTGTGAGCAATCTTGATGGCACTCTCATTGTCACAGAGTAGAGGCACATTCTTCACGTTGACACCATAGTCCTTGAGAGTTTGCTTCATCCATAACAATTGAGCACAACAAGAGCGAGCAGCAATATACTCAGCTTCAGTAGTAGATAGTGATACACAGTTCTGTTTCTTCGAGGACCAACAAACCAAAGATCTTCCGAGGAAATGACATGTACCAGACGTTGATTTGCGGTCCACACGATCACCAGCATAATCAGAGTCTGAATATCCAATGAGATCAAAAGCCAGGCCCTTGGGGTACCATAATCCAAGTGTTGGTGTGTGAGCTAGATATCGAAGAATATGTTTCACAGCCTTATGGTGTGATTCCTTCGGTGCAGCTTGAAATCGGGCACACATGCAAACACTAAGCATTATATCTGGCCTAGATGCACATAGGTACAATAGAGAACCAATCATGGAGCGGTATACCTTATGATCGAATTCAATACCAGTTTCATCAGTGCACAGATGGCCATTTGTGGGCATAGGAATTTTGACGCCTTTGCAATCGAGCATACCGAATTTCCTCAGTACATCTTTAAGGTATTTCTCCTGAGATATGAATATACCATTGCGTTGTTGTCGAATTTGAAGACCTAAGAAGTATTTCAACTCTCCCATCATAGACATTTGATATTCTTCACTCATCGTATAGGCAAATTCATCACTATAGCGTTGGTCAGTACAGCCAAAGATAATATCATCAACATATATTTGGCACACAAATAATTCACCATCATAAGATTTAGTGAAAAGAGTTGGATCGACTGAACCGGGTTTCAAGCCTTTCTTCATGAGGAATTCCTTCAAAGTGTCATACCAAGCCCGAGGGGCCTGCTTGAGGCCATAGAGAGCCTTATTGAGTTTGAAGACTTTGTCAGGATTCTTTGGATCTTCAAAACCTGGGGGTTGAGCAACATATACTTCTTCCTCAAGCTTACCATTGAGGAATGCACGTTTCACATCCATTTGATAGAGAATGATATCATGATGGTTAGCATAAGCAAGTAATATGCGAATAGCCTCAAGTCTAGCAACAGGTGCAAAAGTTTCATCGAAATCAATTCCTTCAACCTGTGTGTAGCCTTGAGCTACAAGCCGTGCCTTATTCCTTACCACAAGGCCATTTTCATCTTGCTTGTTGCGGTAGATCCACTTTGTGTCGATGATATTATGCTTGCGAGGATCTAGACGTTGGACCGGTTCCCAGACGTTGTTGAGTTAAAACTGATGTAATTCTTCTTGCATAGCTTGAATCCATTCAGGCTCTAGAAATGCTTCATCTACCTTAGTGGGCTCTGTGATAGAGAAAAAAGCAAAGTGCCCACAATAGTTAGATAAATGTGAAGCTTTTGAGCGTGTGAGAGGACCTGGTATATTGATGTCGCTGATGATTTTCTCAATCTGCACTTCTTTCGCAACGCGAGGATGAGCTGGTTGCCGTCAAGGAATTTGATCAGCATTTTCCTCAGCATCATTTTCTTCAGCACTTTCTTCAGGTGCATCAGTTCGACGTTCTTCAGGTTCTGGAATGAATTCTTCAGCAGATTCTTCAGTAGGAATGACATCCTCAGTAGCCTTGAATTTGATAGTTTCCTCAGGTGCTGGTTCATCTATCACAGTAGGTAGGTGCTCTCTTTCCTAGCCGTTAGTTTCATCGAACCGCACATCTACAGTTTCAACAACCTTGTGAAGAACGTTGTTGAAGACTCTATAGGTGTGTGAGTCCTTTCCGTAACCAAGCATAAACCCTTCATGTGCTTTCGGTGCAAATTTTGAGTTGTGATGAGGATCTATAATCCAACATTTAGCTCCGAAGACTTTGAAATAACTCACATTGGGTTTCTTGTCAGTGTGGAGTTCATATGCAGTCTTCTTGAAGAATTTGTGAAGATATACTCTGTTGATGATGTGGCACGCAGTATCAATTGCATCAATCCAGAAACGACGAGGCGTTTTGTATTCATCAAGCATTGTGCGAGCCATCTCAGCAAGAGTCATGTTCTTGCGCTCCACGACGCCATTTTGCTTAGGAGTATAAGGAGCAGATAGCTCATGAGTAATACCAAGTTCATCAAGATAGTCATTGCTACCTCTTGAGCTTGCGTTGTATTCCCTCAAAGAGGAAAGGGAGATGCAGCACAGTAGCGTAAGTATTTCCCTCAGTTTTTGAGAACCAAGGTATCAATCCAGTAGGAGACCACGCGCCAGTCCCTCACACATGCACAAACAAATAAAAACTTCGCAGCCAACGCGATAAGGGGTTGTCAATCCCTTTACGGTCACTTACGAGAGTGAGATCTAATAGAGATGATAGTTATATTTTTGGTATTTTTGATATAGAAACAGAAAGGAAAGAAAGCAAATAAACAACGGCGGCAGAAATTGGCTAGTTGACGGAAAGTAATATGATAAAGATAGACCCGGGAGCCATAGTTTTCTCTAGTGGCTTCTCTCATGATAGCGGTATTCTACGGCGGATAAGCAAATTACTGTCGAGCAATTGATAGAAAAGAAAATAATTATGAGACTATCTAGGCATGATCATTGTATATAGGCATCACGTCCGAGACAAGTAGACCGAAACGATTCTGCATCTACTACTATTACTCCACACATCAACCGCTATCCAGCATGCATCTAGTGTATTGAGTTCATACGAACAGAGTAACGCCTTAAGAAAGGTGACATGATGTAGAGGGATAAACTCAAGCAATATGATGAAAACCCCATCTTTTTATCCTCGATGGCAACAATACAATACGTGCCTTGCTGCCCCTACTGTCACTGGGAAAGGACACCGCAAGATTGAACCCAAAGCCAAGCACTTCTCCCATAGCAAGAACTATAGATCTAGTAGGCCAAACCAAACCAATAATTCGAAGAGACTTGCAAGGATATTATGAGCACACATAAAAAGTTCTGAGAAGAACCAAATATCTATCATAGATAACCTTGATCATAAACTCACAATTCATCGGATCTCGACAAACACACCGCAAAAAGAGATTACATCGAATAGATCTCCTCGAAGACCAAGGAGAACTTTGTATTGAGATCCAGAGAGAGAGAAGAAGCCATCTAGATACTAGCTATGGACCCGAAGGTCTGTGGTAAACTACTCACAACACATGGTGAGGGCGATGATGATGATGATGAAGGCCTCCGTGATGGATCCCCCTCCCGGAACAGGCTCCAAGATGGGACCTCCACGGGAACAGAAGCTACAACGGTGGAATTAGGGTTTTCTCTCTACGTATGGAGTTTCTGGGGTACGTAGGTATATATAGGAAGAAGGAGGGCACCGGGGGGCGTGTGGGCCAGCCTCGAGGCAGGGGGCGTGCCCTGGGAAGGGGGCGCGCCCCCCACCCTCGAGGGCTGGCCCTTCGTCCCCTGACTTGGTCCTGATGTTTCCCGAGCATGACTTCCTCCAAAAATATCTCTCGCGAAGGTTTCATTTCGTTTGGACACCGTTGATATTCCTTTTCTGCAAAACTCTAAAATAGGCAAAAACAGCAATCTGGACTGGGCCTTTGGGTTAGTAGGTTAGTCCCAAAAATGATATAAAAGTGAATGATAAATCCCATTAAACATCCAAGACTTCATAAATAATAGCATGGAACAATAAAAAATTATAGATACGTTGGAGACGTATCAAGCATCCCCAAGCTTAATTCCTGCTCGTCCTCGAGTAGGTAAATGATAAAGAAAGAATTTTTGATGTGGAATGCTAACCAATATAGTTATTCAATGTAATTCTCTTAATTGTGGCATGAATGTTCAGATCTGAAGTATTCAAGATAAAAGTCTATATTGACATAAGAAATAACAATACTTCAAGCAATACTAACAAAGCAATCATGTCTTCTCAAAATACTATGGCAAAAGAAAGTTATCCCTACAAAATCATATAGTGTTGGCTATGCTCCCTTGTTATCACACAAAATATTCATATCATGCACTACCCCGATTTCAGCCAAGCACTTGTTTTCATACTCTATCTTTTTCAACCTTTCAACTTTCACGCAATACATGAGCGTGAGCCATGGATATATTACTATGGGTGGAATAGAGGTGGTTGTGGAGAAGACAAAAAGAGGGAGATAGTCTCACATCGACTAGGCGTATCAACGGGCTATGGAGATGCCCATCAATAGATATCAATGTGAGTGAGTAGGGATTGCCATGCAACGGATGCACTAGAGCTAAATATGAATGAAAGCTCAACAAAAGAAACTAGTGGGTGTGCACCCAACTTGCTTGCTCACGAAGATCTAGGGCATTTGAGGAAGCCCATCGTTGGAATATACAAGCCAAGTTCTATAACGAAAATTCCCACTAGTATATGAAAGTGAATAAGCATGAGACTCTCTATAATGAAGAATATGGTGCTACTTTGAAGCACAAGTGTGGAAAAGATAGTAGCAACTGTCCCTTTTTTCTTGTTCTTTTTTTGGGCCTTTCTTTTTTTCTTTGGCCATTCTTTTCTTTCTTTCTTTTTGCGGAGGGGCTTTATAGATTCAGCCTTTCCTCCCATGGGACAATGCTCTAATAATGATGATCATCACACTTTCATTACAACACGAAATTACAACTCGCTACTACAACAACAAAGTATGACTCTATGTGAATGCCTCTTGCAGTGTACCAGTATGTGCAATGAAACAAAAGTGACATCTATAAAAATTATGCATGGTGGCCTTGCCACAAATACGATGTCAACTACATGATCATGCAATGGCAATATGACAATATGATGCGTGTCATATAAACGGAACTGTGAAAAGTTGCATGGCAATATATCTCGGAATGGCTATGGAAATGCCATGATAGGTAGGTATGGTGGCTGTTTTGAGGAACAATATGGTGGTTGTTTTGAGGAAGGATATATAGTGGGTTTATGGCACCGGCGAAAGTTGCGTGGTACAAGAGAGGCTAGCAATGGTGGAAGGGTGAGAGTGCGTATAATCCATGGACTCAACATTAGTCATAAGCACTCATATACTTATTGCAAAAATTTACGAGTCATCAAAACAAAGCAATCAACACATGCCCCTAGGGGGGAGGTTGGTAGGAGTTAACCATCGTGCGCCCCCGACCTCCACACAAAGGTTGACACTCTACAAATACCTCATGCTTTAACTTAGTCACACAACGGTTCACCATATGTGCATGCTACGGGAATCACTAACCTTAACAAAAATATTTCTCAATTTCATAATCACTCCACTAGCATGACTTTAATATCACTATCCTCATGTCTCAAAACAATTATCAAGCATCCAACATCTCTTTCTATTCAATGCACTTGATGTGATTTTTTTTACTACATTGACATTGGATGTTTATCATGTGAAGACTAGTTTCTTTAGCCTAAACACATTACAATGCTGTTTTAATAGACTCTCAAATAGATCTAAGTGAAGCATGAGAGTTCAACAACTTCTACAAAATATTACCACCGCCATGCTCTAAAAGATATAAGTGAAGCACTAGAGCAAAAACTATTCAACTCAAAAGATATAAGTGAAGCACATAGAGCGTTCTAACAATTTCTAGGGCATATTTAACTCTCTCAAATAGGTGTGTACAGCAAGGATGCTTGTGGCAAACTAACAAGCAAAGACTCAAATTATACAAGACGCTCCAAGCAAAACACATAGCATGTTGCGAATAAAAATATAGCTCCAAGTATAGTTACCGATGGATGAAGACGAAAGAGGGGATGCCTTCCCGGGGCATCCCCAAGCTTCGGCTTTTGATTATCTTGAATATACTTGGGGTGCCATGGGCATCCCCAATCTTGGGACTTTGCTACTCCTTGTTCCATAGTCCATCAAAGCAATACTCAAAACTTGAAAACTTCACAACACAGGACTTAGACAAAAATTCACGTGAGCTCCGTTAGTAAGAGAAAGCAAACCGCCACTCAAAGGTACAGCAAGGAATTCATACTTTGTTTATATTAGTGTTAAACCTACTGTACTCCAAGTTTTCTATGATTCATATCCTCCAATATTACTCATAGATGCATCGTAATAAGCAAACAACACACGAAAAACAGAATCTGTCAAAAACAGAACAGTCTGTAGTAATCTGCTGGGTTCGCCTACTTCTGGAACTCCAACAATTTCAAACTAAATTGGTAAATTTGCGCAATTTGTCTACCAATCATAAGAAAAAATAATCAACTAAAAAGCACGCTCCAGTAAAATCTGAAGACTACTTTAGCGAGCGCTAATGATTATGTTTTTCACAGCAAGATTATATAAACTTCACACAAGTCTTACCAAAGGTTCTACTTGGCACAAACACTAAACAAAACATGAAAACACATCTAATCAGAGGCTATATGCAATATTTATTTCCTAACAGCAACAAAAACAAAAATCATAAAATTGGGTTGCCTCCCAACAAGCGCTATCGTTTTACGCCCCTAGCTAGGCACGATACAAGATAATTCTAGGTATTGCCATCCTTGGAAGGCAATCCATAAGTGGCTCTCATGATAGATTCATATGGTAATTTGATTTTCTTTCTAGGAAAGTGTTCCATGCCTTTCCTTAATGGAAATTGGAATCTAATATTTCCTTCCTTCATATCAATAATTGCACCAATCGTTCTAAGGAAAGGTCTACCAAGAATAATAGGACATGAAGGATTGCAATCTATATAAAGAACAATGAAATCTAGGGGCACATAATTCCTATTGGCAACAATAAGAACATCATTAATTCTTCACATAGGTTTCTTAATAGTGGAATCTACAAGATGCAAATTAAAGAACAATCATCAAGCTCATGGAACCCTAGCAAATCACACAAAGTTTTTTGGATAGTGGAGACACTAGCACCCAAATCACACAAAGCATAGCATTCATGATCTTTTATTTTTATTTTTATAGTAGTTTCCCATTCATCATAAAGCTTTCTAGGTATAGAAACTTCCAACTCAAGTTTTTCTTCATAAGATTGCATCAAAGCATCAACTATATGTTTACTGAAAGCTTTATTATGACTATAAGCATGCGGAGAATTTAGCACGGATTGCAACAAAGAAATAAAATCAATCAAAGAGCAATTATCATAATTGTGTCCCTTGAAATCCAAAGTAGTGGGTTCATCACTATGCAAAGTTTTAATCTCTTCAATCCCACTTTTAGCAATTTTAGCATCAAGATCTAAAAACTCCAAATTATTGGGACACCTTAAAGCAGAATCATCTCCAATCCTATTATCATCAAGATTAATGCTAGAAAACAAGGATCTAATAGGAGACACATCAATAACTTTTAGATCTTCATCTTTATTTTCACGATAACAATGATTTAATATAATCTCCTCTTTTAGCACGCATTCTAGAGGTTCTTTCTTTGCATTCATCAATGGAAATTCTCATGGCTTTGAGAGACTCATTGATATCATGCTTAGGTGGGATAGATCTAAGTTTCAAAGAATCAACATCAAGAGTAATTCTATCCACACTTCTAGCCAATTCATCAACTTTAAGCAATTTCTCTTCAAGCATAGCATTGAAATTCTTTTGCGAGATCATAAACTCCTTAACACTAGTTTCAAATTCAGAAGGCATCTTTCCATAAGAGTTGTTGTAGGAATTACCAAAATTATTAGAGGAATTACTAGGAAAAGGCCTAGGATTAAAATTACCTCTATAAGCATTGTTACCAAAATTATTCCTACCAACAAAATTCACATCCAAAGATTCATTGTTATTCTCAATCAAAGTGGACAAAGGCATATCATTAGGATCAGAAGAAGCACTCTTAGCAGCAAACAATTTCATAAGTTCATCCATATTTCCACTCAAAACACTATATTCTTCGATAGCATGCACTTTTTTACTAGTAGATCTTTCGGTGTGCCATTGAGAATAATTAACCATAATATTATCTAGGAGTTTGGTAGCTTCTCCTAAGGTAGTTTCCATGAAAGTGCCTCCGGCGGCCAAATCTAAAAGATTTCTAGAAGCAAAATTCAAGCCAACATAAAAGTTCTGAATAATCATCCATAGATTCAAACCATGTGTAGGGCAATTACGTATCATTAATTTCATTCTCTCTCAAGCTTGTGCAACATGCTCATGATCTAGTTGCTTAAAATTCATAATATCGTTTCTAAGAGAGATGATCTTAGCAGGAGGGAAATACTTAGAGATAAAAGCATCTTTGCACTTATTCCACGAATCAAT
>LR738715.1:506440331-506451629 GCA_902687465.1 Secale cereale
TGGAGTTACATGGCAATGTATCTCGGAATGGCTATGGAAATGCCATAATATGTAGGTATGGTGGCTGTTTTGAGGAAGGTATATGATGGGTGTATGGTACCGGCGAAAGTTGCGCGGTACAAGAGAGGCTAGCAATGGTGGAAGGGTGAGAGTGCGTATAATCCATGGACTCAACATTAGTCATAAAGAACTCACATACTTATTGCAAAAATTTATTAGCCATCGAAACCAAGTACTACACGCATGCTCCTAGGGGGGAGGTTGGTAGGAGTTAACCATCGCGCGCCCCCGACCTCCACACAAAGGATGACACTCAGTAAATAAATCATGCTCCAACTTCATCACATAACGGTTCACCATACGTGCATGCTACGGGAATCACAAACCTCAACACAAGTATTTATACAATCCACAACTACCCACTAGCATGACTCTAATATCACCATCTTTATATCGCAAAACTATTGCAAGGAATCAAACATGTCATATTCAGCGATCTACAAGTTTATGTAGGATTTTATGACTAACCATGTGAATGACCAATTCCTGTCAACTCTCTAAATAGATATAAGTGAAGCAAGAGAGTTTAATTTCTTTCTACAAAAGTTATGCCCACACTCTAACAATTATAAGTGAAGCAAAAGAGCACTCTACAAATTGCGGTTTTCTATGGGAAGAGAAACAGGCAATCCAAACTTCAAATGATGTAAGTGAAGCACATGAAGCATTCTATAAAGCCATGCTCAAAAGATATAAGTGAAGTGCAAAGAGCATTCTATAAATCAACCAAGGACTATCTTATACCAGCATGGTGCATAAAAGAAAAGGTGAAAACTAAATACAAAAGACGCTCCAAGATCTGCACATATCACATGAATGAAACGAATCCGAAAACATACCGATACTTGTTGAAGAAAGAGGGGATGTCTTCCGGGGGATCCCCAAGCTTAGACGCTTGAGTCTCCTTGAATATTTACTTGGGGTGCCTTGGGCATCCCCAAGATTGAGCTCTTGCCTCTCCTTCTTCTCCTCACATCGAGACCTCCTCGATCTTCGAACACTTCATCCACACAAAACTTCAACAGAAAACTCGGTAAGATTCGTTAGTATAATAAAGCAAATCACTACTCCAAGTAATATTGCAAGCCAATTCATTTTTTTCATTGTAGCTACTGTAATATAACTTTTCAATGGCTTAATCCACTGATAGAAATTGATAGTTTCATCAAAACAAGCAAACTATGCATCAAAAACAGAATCTGTCTAAAACAGAACTGTCTGTAATAATTTGAACATTCACCATACTTCTTATACTTGATAAATTCTGCCAAAATTAGTAAAAATCAACAATTTGTATATAAAGACAGTACAAGAAGTTTCAGAACTATTTGACATTCCAGCAAAACATGTAAAATCGCGCACTATAGCCAAAGTTTATGTCCTGCACCGCACAAACCAACAAGCATTGTAAACATCCTAAAGGCAAACCTTGGCACATTATTTTTATAATACAATGGAATTGTACAAGGGGATAATTATTTTTGTTGAAAAGTTTCTGTAATTAAGATTCACAAAGTTTCCATGGGCATGAACAAAGTTCAAGGACGTCCCCCACTTTCACAATGCTCGTCTATATCACTTTCACTTTTCTTTTTGAAAAGTTTTGGGTTCCCCTCTTTTTTTTAAACTTTATGAAAGCACACAACAGAAATAAATGACTCTCTAAAACTTCTGGGTTGTCTCCCTGGCAGCGCTTTCTTTAAAGCCATTAAGCTAGGCATATAGTGCTCAAGTAATGGATCCACCCGGATCCCAAGGTATATCAAAGCCAATTTTAATTAACAATGATTTGGCATTTAGTAGTGAGCACAAAGTGATATGTGTCATGAAACAATGAAGTCTAACTCTCTTCCTTTGCATTGGCATGTCATACAAGAACAATTCATGCACATCAAGTAAAGGCCAATGCATAGTATAAGCAGTTTCTTGCAATTTTATCATGTTGGAAACATAGAGGGGCGGAGATGTAGTTCCTCTCTCATAATAATTGCAAGTAGGAGCAGCAAGAACATGCACATTATATTCATTAAAATCATCATGTGTAACGGAAAAAGGCAACCCATCAATATAATCCTTAATAAGTGCAAACTTCTCCAATATAGTGTAGTTTGGAGAATTTAAAAAGATAATAGGACTATCATGTGTGGGTGCAATAGCAACTATCTCATGTTTAACATAAGGAACTATAGAAAGTTCATCTCCATAGGCATAATTCATATTGGCATCTTGGCCACAAGCATAGCAAGCATCATCAAAAAGGGATATTTCAAAAGAATCAACGGGATCATAACAATCATCATAGCAGCCATCCTTCGGTAAGCACGAAGGGAAATTAAACAATGTATGAGTTGAAGAGTTACTCTCATTAGAAGGTGGGCACGGGTAGCTAATCCGCTCTTCCTCCTTTTGTTCTTCGCTCTCCTCCTCATCTTTTTCATCTAATGAGTTCACAATGTCATTAATTTCTTCTTCCATAGACTCCTGCAAAATATTAGTCTCTTCTTGGACAGCGGAGACCTTCTCAATAAACACATCAATATCGGAGTTATATTCATAATTCAAATAGCAATATTTCAATATGGCAAGATTTTCAGGCCTACAAACATCATCATCAAAAGCATAATTCTTTCTGAACATAGATTCAATTTCATAAGCACCCTTAAAAGCAACGAATTCTTCTATTTGTTCCACATCACAATAATCATATATACCATTAGCATAAGAAGCTAAGGTTTCATTATCATTAAATTTGCATGAAAAGGGAAGGTGTGGAGCCTTCATCCTAGAGCAACAAGTATAATCATATCTCAAGCATAATTGCCGAGCATACTAATGCAACAAATGAATTTGATCCCATAACAGTTTCCCTTTTTGTGTCAAGCGATAATCCCTAAAGTATTCACGTTGATCCAACGTACTCCCATTACATAGTTGAATGGGGTTTTCTCAGGATTATCAAAGTAGTACATAATATCTTTCACATAATGAGCATCGAGGGTTTTAGGAGGTTCCCCATCTCCATGAGTAGCAAGTACACCTAAGTTTTTTGGTATTTCGTGTTCCATATCCATAACTAAAGATAGAGAACAACTTAGAACAGCAAATAAAATCTACTTAGTGATAAAGCAAACAAGCACACACGAGAATATTCACCCCACGCTATTGCTCCACAGCAACGGCGCCAGAAAAAGGTCTTGATAACCCACAAGTGTAGGGGATCAGTTGTAGCCTCTTTCGATAAGTAAGAGTGTCGAACCCAACGAGGAGCTAAAGGCAGAACAAATATTCCCTCAAGTTCTATCGACAACCGATACAACTCTACGCACGCTTGACGTTTACTTTACCTAGAACAAGTAAGAAACTAGAAGTACTTTGTAGTTTTTGTGGGATAGGTTTGCAAGAATCTAAAAAGCACGTAAATATAAACTAGGGGCTGTTAAGATAAAGACACAATAAAGTTAGTGATAGCGAGTGTGGAAAAGTGGTGGTAGGAGTTGCGAAATTGCCCCTAAGCGATTGACTATGTTACTAGACCGATAGCAAGTTTTATGTGGAAGAGGCCACTGCTAGCATGTCATCCCTTACTTGGAATTCTATGCACTTATGATTGGAACTATTAGCAAGCATCCGCAACTACTAACATTCATTAAGGTAAAACCCAACCATAGCATTAAGATATATTGGCCCCCCTTCAATCCCGTATGCATCAATTTCTACACTAGGTTGAAGTTTCTGTCACTCTTGCCCTCCAATACTTAGTCCTATCAAAATACAACTAACCCTATGGTGTGATCCACGCGCGCACTCATATGATGGGCACCAAAGGACAGCAACATAACCACAAGCAATTTAAATCAATCATAGCAATTCACCAATCACCGATAGGACAACGATAATCTACTCAGACATCATAGGATGGCAACACATCATTGGATAATAATATGAAGCATAAAGCACCATGTTCAAGTAGAGGGTGCAGCGGGTTGCGGGAGAGTGGACCGTTGTAGATAGATGGGGGAAGGTGATGGAGATGTTGGTGAAGATGACGGAGGTGTTGGTGTAGATCACCGTCACACGATGATGGCCCCGGTGGCACTCCGGTGCCGTCAAGTTGTAAGTAAATAAAAGTGTGATGATCATCATTATTAGAACATTGTCCCATGTGTGATTATAAATAAAAAAGGCCAATGAAGCCCAAATAAATAAAAGAGGCCAAAGAAGCCCACACACATAAAGAGGCCAAAGAGCCCAAAATAAGAAAAATGAGAGAAAAAGAGAGAAGGGACAATGTTACTATCTTTTTTCCACACTTGTGCTTCAGAATAGCACCATGTTCTTCATGATATAGAGTCTCATATGTTGTCACTTTCATATACTAGTGGGAATTTTTCATATAGAACTTGGCTTGTATATTCCAACGATGGGCTTCCTCAAATGCCCTAGGTCTTCATGAGCAAGCAAGTTGATGCACACCCACTAGGTTTCTTTTGAGCTTGCATACACTTATAGCTCTAGTGCATTCGTTACGTGGCAATCCCTAATCAGTCACATTGATATCGATTTATGGACATCTCCATAGTCCATTGATTTTCCTAGTTGATGTGAGACTTTCTCCCACCTTTTGCCTATCACCACCTCTTATTCCACCCATAGTGCTATGTCCATGGCTCGCGCTCATATATTGCGTGAAGAGTTTAAAAAAGGCTTGAAAAAGGAGAGTATGAAAGCAATTGCTTGGTTGACATCGGGATGGGCATGAAGGGTATCTTGTGTTAAGAGAAGGGAGCATAAGAATTATATGATTTGTAAGGATAATGTTCTTTAGGCATGTTATTTTTGAAGCTACGTAGATTGCTTTTGGTATGCTAGAAGTATTACTGTTTTGATATTGATAAACTTTATTTTAAGTCTTATGGATCTGAACATACATGCCACAATAAATAAGAATTACATTGATAAATATGATAGGTAGCATTCCACATAGAAAATTCTGTTTTTATCATTTACCTACTCGAGGACGAGTAGGAATTAAGCTTCGGGATGCTTGATACATCTCCAACATATCTATAATTTTTTTATTGTTCCATGCTATTATATTATCTGTTTTGGATGTTTTATATGCATTATTATGCTATTTTATATTATTTTTGGGACTAACCTATTAACCTAGAGCCCAGTGTCAGTTTCTGTTTTTTCCTTGTTTTTGAGTTTCGTAGAAAAGGAATATGCGGAGTCCAAACGGAATGAAACTTTATGATGATTTTTATTGCAGCAGAAGACATCCAGAGGACTTGGAGTGCATGTCGGGGAAGCCATGAGGCGGCCACAAGGACGAAGGGCGTGCCCAGGGGGCAAGGCGCGCCTTCCACCCTTGTGGGCCCCTCATGACTCCCCGACCTATTTCTTCTACCTATATATTCACATATATTCCAGAAATCCTAGAGGATGCATCGAAACCACTTTTCTACCGCCGTAACTTTCTATATCCGCGAGATCCCATCTGGAGGCCTTTTCTAATACTCTGCAGGAGGGGGATTCAACCATGGAGGGCATCTACATCAACCCTATTGCCCTTCCGATGATGCGTGAGTGGTTTACCATAGACCTATGGGTCCATAGCTAGTAGCTATATGGATTCTTCTCTCTCTTTGGTTCTCAATACCATGGTCTCCTCGATGTTCTTGGAGATATATCTGATGTAATCTTCTTTTGCGGTATGTTTGCCAAGATCCGATGAATTGTGGATTTACGATCAGCTTATCTATGAATCTTATTTGAATCTTCTCTGAATTCTTATATGCATGATTTGATATCTTAGTAATTCTCTTCGAACTATCGGTTTGGTTTGGCCAACTAGATTGGTTTTTCTTCCAATGAGAGAAGTGCTTTGCTTTGGGTTCAATCTTGCGGTGCTTTCACCCAGTGACAGAAGGGGTCGAGACACGTATTGTATTCTTGCCATCGAGGATAAAAAGATGGGGGTTTCATCATATTGCTTGAGTTAATTCCGCTACATCATGTCATCTTAATTAATGTGTTACTCTATTCTTTATGAACGTAATACTCTAGATGCAGAATTGTTTCGGTCGATGGGTGGAGTAATAGTAGTAGATGCAGGCAGGAGTCATTCTACTTGACATGGACGTGATGCATATATTCATGATCATTGCCTTAGATATCATCATAATTATGCACTCTTCTATCAATTGCTTGGCAGTAATTTGTTCACCCACCGTAATATTTTCTATCGTGAGAGAAGCCTCTAGTGAAACCTATGGACCTCGGGTCTATTTTCCATCATATAAGTTTCCGATCTACAATATTAGTTTCCTATTTACTCTTTTTGCAATCTTTTGCTTTCCACTCTATAAACCAAACATACCAAAAATATTTACTTTACAGTTTATCTATCTCTATCAGATCTCACTTTTGCAGGTAACCGTGAAGGGATTGAGAACCCCTTTATCGTGTTGGGTGCAAGTTGTTTATTGTTTGTGCAGGTATTTTGGTGACTTGTGCGTTGTCTCCTACTGTATTTATACCTTGGTTCTCAAACTGAGGGAAATACCTACTCTAGTTTGCTGCATCACCCTTTCCTCTTCAAGGGAAAAAACCAATGCAAGCTTTAGAGGTAGCGGGTGCAGAATAAACTACAACAACTAGATTTGCAACCACGGGATGCTGACGATATCTTCAAAGAACATTGCAATAGCAGCGAGGCTTCACAACAACATATGGTAAGCCAGTGTGTTTTAGTACATGTGAAATGTAATGCGTGTGGGCTGCTTTGTTGGCTTGTCCCTCAACCTGTAATCCCACAGAATTACAAATAGTTCAGTTGTCTGCATTGATGTATTGCTTGATTCGAATGCTTGTTTTTTACTTGTTAGGCTATACCTGAGTTGGTCAATATGTCAGTAGTGCCTATTGTACTATCGTAAAGAAATGCATGCCTGGTTCATTTGAGTCCTTAACTTTTCCTATGAACTTCACTATCTTCGTAGTTTATATGAGGCCACACTGTTAAGTGCTTTCTCAGAATATTTCAACTGCTTAGATGCCCGGGTAACTTAAATATAGCGGTGGTACACTGCCTTTCATAATCATCTTACCATTTTAATTTGTTTTCGGTTGATGTTGCTTCAAACTATTTAAATATAGCTTGCCATGCTCGGCAATACTTCGTATGTCGTTTACCATCTAAGCTTACTGCATGGATCATGCGATAACTATCTCTTACTTATATCCAGCGGAGATCATTCAGGATGCTATTCACACTAGGACACACTGTACAAACCTAGTGTCTATTTGGGGAAGCAGTGCGCCATCCATGTTACCAGATGGTATCAGTTTAGAGGCAACACCGCTGGACAGCAGTCTGAGCACATATATTATAGCTCTTGAGGCTCTACTAGAGGCAAAAAGAGATAGTGTGGCTGCCATGAATGAGGTAATCTTGATCTTGAGGCTGTAAATTATGCAATTAGTTGCACGCATCATGCAAGCAACCCAAGAATTGGAGGAAGTAAGAATGTTGCATTTGAAGACAGATGAGGTCATGCTACTTCTGCTATCTGAAGCCCAGGGTAATCACAGTTCTTCTTTAGATACCAGTTGAAATTGTCATTAGATTAATATACTTGCATGTTGTGTCGTGTCTTTGAATGGATTATGTTGTAAGACCCCCTGTGTTTCCATGTGTTGTAATGATCTAAATTTATTGGGCGAGGTAATCCTCAGTACTTGTATGATTGACATAAGGTGAACTGTTTTCCATGTGAGCATATTGTATTGGATGAAATAACTGTTTGACTCAAAGTGTATCCAACCTACTGAATTCAAAGATCACGGCATTACTAAATCATATTCATATATAAAGGTGCAATGAATCTTTGTCGTGGTTTTGAAGAAATAAATAACAAAACGTAGAATGATGTATGTATATTTGTAATCAAATACAAATTGGATTTGAAATTAGTTGCCAGGGCCCAGGGTAAACGTGAATGCTAATTCTTCCAAATTTTGAATGAAGCGGCGAAACACCTACTATCATTTGTCGGTTGCCCGAAGGAAGTGTTTGCGAGATGGAAATTACTGTCTATCCCTCACACTTCACATCCTAATCAACCCAATTTCCACTGATGTCGATACTGGTAGAGTAGTAACTTCAATCAGACGTGACACGACCGCCTCTGAGCCCATTGAGACACGGTGGGCGCCAAACGTGGGTGGCAAAACACATTTGATTCAAGCTCGTCTGAAAGACCTGTGTCTCTCCCTCCATTTCCCAATCATACACGATGGGCGGCAAAACAAACTCTCCTCATCCGAAATCGATGTATGCAAATATTTTAATTAGGGGCAGATGTGTAACTTCCCTCAGACATGACACAACCGCCCTACCTGTAGCCTCGTTAATACACCGTGGGCGCCAACTGTGGGCGGTAAAACACTCTCTCCTCGCCCAAAATCGCTACCGGCAAATATTGGGGAGATGCGAGATAATCGTCCTATCCCCAACCGACAAGATGTCTGAGATTTTAAACGGTGGCTAAGTTCATAACTTTTCCACATTTCAGACAAGCGCGTCCCAAAGACTAAGATACCCCCTCCCCTCCATTTCCCCATATACACCGTCGGTGCCACAACAACCTCCCCACTCCGGCCAGCCTCCTTCGTCCGCCACCCCATCCTCCACCTTGCGGGAGCCGCTATCCCTACCCCATCGTCCACTGCAAGAGATGGACGTCTCTCATCTACGACGTCAGACCAGGATCCTTTCATCACGTCCTCTCGCTTCATCGGTGCCGTCGTCCACCTTGTCGTTGCTGCTCCTACGCCCGCCTCGTCCACGGCAACAAGACTTATCCACCGACCTGGCCGTCTATCGTCTAAAGTCTTCTTCCATGTCGCCGACAGCCATCGCACCTACAGCACCCTCAACATATCAGCAGGGGCCTACACGGCGTCACAAGAGAGGTGGTACTCTTTCATATCTTCTTAAGTTATTGATCTCATCCAGAAATATATCGTAACTTGTTTACTGTACTTTTCTTGTTCGTACCAAATCGTAGTGGCTAGTTGAAAGCAAACATTGGTTGCGCCTTTGTCCGGTTTGCACCTTCAGATCCGCCATGGCATAGTCACTATACTAGTAAAGCTAATGGTTTCCCCCTTTATATTCACTACCATCATCGTAGGTGCTTCGTGTCGTGCTAGCACTGCTCCACAAGACCTCAACACATCAAGCGAAACAACATGCCACTCTAATTCCAAAGCTTAGTTCTTGAAATACAAATATTATATGATGCTCATATTACTAAAATAGAGAACGTTTAATTGGTCAACTAATGTTCCTACATTTGTTTCGAAAAGCATGTGCACGACATATAGAGAGACAACAGGGATTTGCATTTCCCTGTGCGCTTTGGTTCATCATGGGAGGGCAACACACATTTTATTATCTAACTAGCAAGATGTTTGTGCGTTGCACGGAACATCAAGATGCATTTATATGAGTAGTTTATCTTGTGGGAGAGAAGGATGAACGAGAGAAGGCCTTATCTGCAAATGTGGGTAGGATTGTGGGTATATTTTTGCAAAACTGTCGTAGTTTCTTCCCTATCCGTCAGATATAGATTGGACGGACTATTTGCAGGATGGTAGGCACACCATCATCACCAACTCTTATCAAAATAAGCCTTATCTGCAAATGTGGAGAGGGGTGCGGGTATCTTTTTGCAAAATTGTCAGAACTTACTTCCTATTCGTCAGGTATAGATCAGGCGGCCTATATTGCAGGATGGCAGGCACACCATCATCATCAACTCTTTTTTTATAAAAGTGGAGAAGGAAACTACGACAATTTTGCAAAAAGATACCCGCACTCGTACCCACATTTGCATATAAGGCCTTGCCTCGTTCATCCTTTTCTCCCACAACATAGACTATTCATATAAATGCATCTTGATGTTTCATGCAATGCATGGGCATCTTGCTAGTATAAGTATATATAAGAGTAGAGAAAAAAGTAGAGAAATATGCTTGGTCTTTGCTATCATGTTCCTCTTCTGTTCTTCTTAATAATTATATTACTTCCTCCGTTCCTAAACTACCGTGGGTGTGTGCGTGTGTTTTGGCATGCGTTTGTACCGGGTGTTGTTCATTGTTACGTTATTTTGAAAAAATTCCATTTTACTCCCTTGAAGAAAGTGGGTTGTTCGCATAACCCCCTCATCTTTATTTTGGTTCACTTAACCCCCTAATCTAACCAATATTGTTCAAAAATTGTTGTTGGTGGGTTAGGTGGTTTGATGACGTGGACTGGGTCAAAGAGGTTTGTTGACCAGTGGTGGGGGGGACGATGCAGATCTCTCGAGGCTGTTACCTCAGCAGCCGCGGCGGTGGTGGGTCAAGGAGGTAACAACGATGGCGGCGGATCACTGGAACTGTGGCGGGGGGAGGAACCAAGACGAGGTGTGGTGGTGCACTAACAACAACGCGCACACACCGTGGTCCTCCAGGAGGAAGAATCCAGTGACGCAGGCTATGTGTCTAGAGCCATGCCAGACCTTGTTAGCATATCCCGTGCACGTCTTTGTTGTTTTTCCTCAGCGTTTTCTCAGCCGCATGCAAATAAGGTAGGACGTGCATGAGCCAACAAATTTGTGTGTGCTACTTCTCCATGATTAGTGGATCAGACCTGACGTGCAGCTGAGTCCTAGTCGTGGGCATTGTGGACACAGAATCCTGATCAATTTCGTTGGTTGGACATGAAAGGAAAGGGAAATGACTGTATCGGACCGAGCTCGTCTTTCTCATTCTTTCTGGTTCTGCTATGATGAATGAAAGAAGAGGAGCACACTGTGCAGCCAAGCATCACTAACGTGCACACCGGAGGAAGGAAAAAGGAGGTTGTGATTCCTGCCCACCATGGCGAGCTTTCGTTACGTTGAGGTCGGAGTCGGAGCACTCCTTATTCAGCCCCAGCCGGTGTACAGGTCGTCGCCGCTGGCCCCTGGATCCCTGCACCTTTCGCTGCCGGTGGCTGTGTGCATCGCCTGCGAAAGAGGCCCAAGGCTGCACAAGGAAGGAGGAGACTCCACAGTGAACAAAATAGCCTTAACCGAGTCAACTCAGCAAAACCTCCCGGCAAATCCACTTTGGGTGAGTATTGAACAATATTGGTTTTATTAAGGGGTTAAGTGAACCATTTTAGACTTCGGGGGGGGGGGGGGG
>LR738715.1:506451639-506513710 GCA_902687465.1 Secale cereale
GAACCATTGACTTTGTTGGGAGGGGTAAATGGATTTTTTTCCTTTATTTATAAAGCGGGGCAAAGGCCTTTTTCGGTAAAACATAAGTATTTTTAGATATTCCAATAAGAACTACATACATATGTATATAGACATATTTTAGATTGTACATTCACTCATTTTGCTCTGTATATAGTCCGCATTTGAATCCCTAAGAGATTTATATTTAAGAATGCAGGGCTTAGTCAAGTATGTTCCTTGTCGGGAAGTGGAGGAGGGACATTTGCAGTTGACAGGTCTATTGGGTCACTTCAGATGGATGCTTTCAACGATTCTAGATGGTCTGTCATAATATCCGGGAAATGCTGGGAACTATGTCGTCTTTGATAGTCTAGACTGATAGTAATAGTATTGTGCCTTCAGTTGAATAGAGCCGCCCTTTTGGGGCCTAAGCCATTTTGAACCTTTTCTTGTCGTACTGGCAGTACAAGCCCATATGGTCCAGCTAGTTCCACTTTCCTGATTTTACTCTTGATGCTTAGGGTTTTCCCCTTTTATCTACCCTACTATGATCTGCGTAGGTGCTTTTTGTCGTACTAGCAGTACTCCACCCTTCAAGCTAAACAACACAACACTCATAATTCCAAAGCTTAGTTGTTCAAATATGATTGTGATATGATACTGATATTAGTTAACAGACAGATTTAATTGGTTAGCTAAAGGTCCCACTTAAGTTTCCAAATGCATGTCGTGACATATAGAGAGACAGCACAATTGCATTTCTTTGTCACTTGTTGACTGTACTTTCTTGTCCATACTAAATCTTAGTTGTTATTTCAAAGCAAACATCGTTTGCTAACTACCCTTTGTGTGGCTTGCAGCTTGAGATCTGCCATCCCACTGCCACGATCAACACTATGCTCATCATGCTTACTGTTTCCCCATTCTATGATGACCACGATCAGCCTATGTGGTTTGTGTCATAATAGCACTGCTCCACCCATCGAGCTAAACAAGCTTAGTTGTACAAATTCAAATATGGTATTATGCTGATATTAGTAAAACTGAGACATGTTTAATTGGTCAGTAAATGTTTGTACTTTAGTTTCGAAATGCATGTGAGCCACATATGGAGAGACCGAAAGGAATAGTATTTCTCTGTGCGCTCTGGTTCATCATGGGTGGGCAACAGACATTGTATAGAAAGACTTGTAATATCTTCAATCTGCTTGCTCTTCTGCTCTTCTCTAACATGATCTTCTTCTCTTCTTTAATAAGTATGTTCCCTGTTGGGAAGAGTAGCAGAGACATTAGTGGTCGACTGGTCAGGTCGAGTTGTTCTCCCTTAGTATATTTTGAATCTGTCAGGTCAGGTCAACTTGTTCTTCTTTACTATATGTTGAAGTTGTTATCTGCGAAGTATAATCACTTCTGGAGCTCTCATATTTCGAGTAGTAGGCCACATTATATTAATGCACACACCAAATTACAGCATGCATGGCATCTCTCAGAAGAATTGCGGAGATAACACAAATGGGTTTACAGGCAGGCAGTATTGGATTAGAATCACTTCTGCATTACAAAGATAATCTCACTTGTTTATATGTTTTCATGCATGTCATGTATTGAACGTGATCAAAATGAATATGAGAATGGGCGCACGAGAAAAATATTGCAGAACAATCAAGTGGCTAACAAACTTGGCATGGTGGAGGATGACCTATCTTATTCACCCATCAAGGTGCTTGCTCTAACGTGGCAAGGTTGTATTGGTCGCACATATTTTGCATATGACCTCTTGCATTACTTCTAATTTTTTACACCACCATCTGCTTAGTTTAAGCATCATATATGAGTATATGCCATACCTATTCCATGTGACATCATACTATGTTTTCTAGTCAAATGTTGTTCTTTCGTAATAGATGTCCAAAAGGAAGAGGGTGAGTGCAGATCCTCAAGGAGTACAAACTAGGTATTTGGAAAAGGTAGTGATACATGTTAAATCAGATAGATCAACAGCCACGGAAAACACAGGCCCACTGTACCACACTTTACCCCTACTCAAGTGGCCAAACTCCTATTATAACTGTAGAGAGCCCAGCGTCAGGTATTGTCTATGATATCAATTGAAAATTTGAACTCCTAAATTTTTGCACGTGCCTTACCATCTTTCTTATGTGAAAACTTATTTCAAATGAATCTCCTTTGTCAAAGGATCATAGGATCTCACAACAATATTGGGCACTGCATTGCTCTTGTCTGTACCTCTTTCCCTTTGTCAGCATACTTACACTCATTGTTGTTTGATTATGTAGCATCACTGTAAATGTTCGCTTCTTTATCCATCCTTTGCTCGAAATTATAAGATATATATTTACTCTTAGATAAATGTAGAATTAACACAGTGTTTATGAAGTTTTGGATTGCTCAAGTAAGTACTTCTTGTCATTTACTCCCTATGTATCGAATTAATTGTTGCTCAATTGGATGTATTTAGAACTTAATAGGGCTAGATACATCCATTTGAGCGCCAAGTAATAATAGACGGTGGTAGTAGTACTATACTTGCATTGCGAGATAGTTGACTGTCTAGCATTACTCTGCATCTTATCTACCCTGCCCTCCACTTTCTCCAAATTATCATGTCTACATTTACTCTTACCAAAATGTTGAATAAAGCCAATGCCACTGCATACATTAATGTCTGCATTCCTCTTATCAATACCTTTTGCCTTGTAACGATGTACTTAATTAATTGCTATTTGATTATGTATCATCACTGCACCTGAGCTTCATTATCCTCTATTTCTTCCAATATTATTTGATCTATATTTACTCTTTACAAAATGTAGAATAAAGACAACGCTTATAAAGAAGATTCTTTGGGGAATTTATTGAATTATCCTTCCATCGACATGGAGAAGGGCTTTGTCCAGCCCTTATAACATGTAATGTAAGTTCATCCTTCTCAACCTTCAAACTTTGTTCTAGTATAGATTGGGATAGGCATCATTTCCTCCCCTGTTGTTTACTTTGGTGTTTACATCTGATTGGATGTTTGCAAAAACTACTAGCTTTAAATTGTAGTTGTAAAACCATGTTCCTTATGCAGAACAGATCCATTCATTTGCTTATATAATTGTGCAACATGTTATGTGTCTCCTTGTTTCTCTTTCAGAGTTGTATCTCTTATGCCAGGTAGAAACTTTAGGGAAGATAGTGAGCCAACCATCTTGAAGAGAGCGAGATGACCCCAAGGTCATGTCTTGATGAAGACAGTGAGTTCAAGCTACTCACCAGCAGCTATGAGACAACCTCTGTGTAGTTGCTGCCTCAATCAGTTCGACTTCTTCAGTCTGAACTTAAAGTGGAAAGGCTTGCTTCAGCTCAGGTCCAACTTGATGTTAATGATGTGAAGAAGGTCGCATAGGACACCCATGCGTGTTATCTTGCTACACAACTACGGTTAGAGCATATATCGTTGACAAAACTGAGGTCTCATCAGCTTGTTCGACCGCTTTTGGTGGACCACTAGGGCAGGCCTAATGCCTTCTGGAGTTCTCTCAGTTTTGTATATTCTTTTGTCGGCGCGTTTAATGCACTGGTGGCGACCTTTGATGCCCAGTTATGTAATCCGCGGCCACGTTTGCGCTTCATTATCACCGGCGGCGAACTTTGATGCCCAGTGGATGTAATATGTCGTAATTTCTTTGTTGTATAGTCTAGGTTTATTCTTGGTCGGTCTGTTGTAATTTAGGCCGGAAGCTTCAATGGATCTGAATGTTGTCGGTCTTCAGGTCGGCCCGTAACTTGCTATATATGGGCCAAATAATCATCTAGGGCCACTAGCAGGTCTAAACGTATAGTAGTTTTCCACCTTTAACAGGCCGAGTAACATTCTCGCCAGCTGGGCCAGAGAATACCATGGGCTTTTAACAGGCTAAAAACTAGATTGGGCTAGCGTTGAGCCGAAAAATTCACAGGCTAATACAGGACAAGACTGCCTTAGGCCCATGTTTGTCCCAAATAGAATGAGCCATTAACAGGCCAAAATATATCTCGGGCCCTGTTTGGCCCAATAAATTTATGGGTTTTAAGGAGGCCTGTATCAACGCGCGCCGTAGGCCCAACAGTGTCACGGGCCATTAACAGATGGGCTATAAGCACGACAGATTCAATGCGGGCTGTAATTAGGCCCAACTGTTACATGGTCCATTAACAGGCCGATAGGCTAGTTGGGCTGAAATTTATTCACGAAGACTATAGGCCATTAAGAGGCCTAAAGTTACTTCGGACAAGAAATAGCCCAGTTTCTGCATGGGCCGTTAAATGGCCTAAAGTGAAACCGGGCCGACAGCAGCCCAGATGCAGCATGGGCCGCTAATAGGTCGAAACTATTATCGAGCTAAACTGGTAAACGGGCATTTAACATGCTGAAATACAAACCCGACTTAGAATGGGCCCAAAAGAACAGTGGCCTATTAACGGGCCTTATCTGATATGGGCTGTAATTTAGCCCAAAACACGGCAGGTTGTGAACGGGCCTGATCTGATATGGGCCTCAATTTGACCCAAAACATGGGAGGTTGTTAACGGGCCAGCCCACTAGTGTTTGGAAAAATATGGTGGGCCTTTAGATGGGCTGGCCTTTTTACCTTAAATGGGCCATTGTTGGGCTGTGCCACGTGTCCACATGTCATTGGCGTCTTCCATCCATTGTAGGGATGACATCTGTCCCAACGATGAGCCGACACATGGATCATCCGGTGAATGAGAATTTTACATGTGGAAAATCCCCATTGGTCGGGGCTGTTAACGGGTTATCAGGTCCAAACCAGAACCCGATAGCTTAACGGCGACCCATTATGGTGGATGCCACGTGTCGGTTACCCTTGACGAAAACACTTCCATGCCACGCCATTGATAGTCATGGAAGTGGACACTTCTGTGATGATAATTTTTGTATTGTCATGGAACACTTCTACGATAGCACAGGTATGACTATCTTGATTCTGTCATAAATTCATCATGGATGTACAAGCATGACAGAGAACGTGACCTACTGTGACAAACACGTATTATCATAGAAGTGTTTTTTTGTAGTGTATGCATTGGAGGGCAAGAGTGACAGAAGCTTCTTCCTAACATAGAAATTGATTCATACGGGATTGAAGGGGGACCAATATATCTTAATGCTACGGTTTGGGGTATACCATAATAAACGTTAGTAGTTACGGATGATTTCTAATAGTTCCAATCATAAGTGCATAGAATTCCAAGTAAGGGATGACATGCTAGCAGTGGCCTCTCCCACATAAAAACTTGTTATCGATATAATAACTTAGCCAATTGCTTAGGGACAATTGTGTGAATCCTACCACCACTCTTCCACACTTGCTATACTAACTTAATTTTACTTTTAGTAAAACAGCACCTAACTTTTATTTTCATGTTATGTATTATCTGGCAAACCTATCCCTTTACACCTACAAAGTATTTCTAGTTTTATTCTTGTTCTAGGTAAAGCGAAGTATAATTGTGCTTAGAGTTGTATCGGTGGTCGATAGAACTTGAAGGGGATATTAATTCTCCCTTCAGCTCCTCATTGGGTTCGACACTCTTACTTATCGAGAAAGGCTACAACTAGTCCACTATACTTGTTGTTTATCACCGTACGGGCAGTCACTGTACAGGCCCTAGCCATTGTACGGACAACAACCGTCCTACGGGCAGCAATCCTATGGGCAACAGCCAGGCGGGCTCCCCATGCTGCTCCCGGCGCCTCCACAACAGTCACCACACACAGCGCCCCAGCTCACTATGGCGCCATGGGATCCGGTTCTCCTTGCGGCGCTTCACTCCGCTCCTACACCGACCAACTACAACAGCGTTGGTGAGTAGTATATGGACACCGGAGCTACGGTTCACATGTCTTCTCATCCCGGTAACCTCCACACCTCCTATCCTGTCCATACTTCCACTCGTATCACTTTTGGTGATGGTTCATATCTTCCGATAACACATGTTGGTCATGCTTCTTTTCCATTGTCTCTTATGCCTTTGTCATTATCTAACATAGTTGTCTCACCTGACCTAATAAAAAATCGTGTTTCCATTTGCTCTTTTACTCATGAAAATCATGTCACCATTGAATTTGACGAATTTGATTTTTCTATTATGGAGGCTTATACCCGGATGTTGCTTCACCGATGTGATAGCCGCGATGAGCTCTACCTGGTCCACTGGCCCGCCTCCACCACCATCGCCTCTCCAGTTACCCTCTCCGCTGGTGTGAACCTTTGGCATGCTCATTTGGGACATCCCAATCCTGCCACCCTTCGTCATATTCTTCAGAGTTTTTCCTTCACTTGTAATAAGATCCACAATCACACTTGTCAGGCTTGTCGTCTTGGCAAACACGTTCATCTTCCTTTTCGTAATTCATCGCATGCCGCATCATGCCCATTTGAGTTAATTCAAAGTGATGTGTGGACTTCTCCAGTTGTAGGTAATACGGGCTATCTTTATGATCTTGTCATTCTAGATGATTTCCTGCATTATGTGTGGACCTTCCTGTTGCAGCATAAATCCGATGTTATCTCCACCCTCACCGCCTTCTACTCCTACATCTTCACGCAGTTTGGATGACCCATTAATGCATTACAGACTCACAACTGGAAGGAGATCGATAACTTAGTTGTCTGCAAATTTCTCACCAACATGGCACAATTTTTCGCCTAACTTGTATGTATACTTCGCAACAAAATGGGTGTGCTGAGCGTGTCCTCAACACTCTTAATGACTATGTTAGCACCCTTCTCTTTCATGCCAACATGGCCCAATGTATTTGGCCGGACGCCCTTGCCACCGCATCACTTATCCTTAACATTCAACCATTCGCACTCGCGGGAATTTTGCGCCTCATCACCTTCTGTTCGGCACTCCACCTTCTTATGATGAGTTATGAGTCTTCGGGTGCCATTGATGTCCTAGCATCGCCTCCACCACTCCTACTAAGCTTACCCCTCGCTCCCTGGCTTGCATCTTCATCGGCTACCCACGAAATACCAAAGGATATCGCTATTATGATCCCGTATCACATCACAACACATTTGCTTTGATGAGAAGTTTTTCCCTTTCAGCAGGTACCTTCGGTCATCGCCCAGCTCTCATCGCTGCCAGCCCCCGACGGCCCCTCGGCGATTTCATATGTTGGCCGCTCGCGTGCTGCACTTGGGCCGCCTCCTGGGTTTGGGGGCCCTCTCCGTGCTGCGGGTAGGTGGCCACACCCACTGCGTCTGCCCCCAGCACCACCTCTTAAGTGCAACCCTCTCTCGGTGGCTCGGATGCACCGAGAGCGGACTCAGCGCCTCCGGCGTCCCCGGCGCCCTCGTCTCTAGTCGGGTCGAATGACACGACACTCCATCCGACCCACTTCACTGGCGCATCATCGACCTCCATCTGTAGGATCGAAAGTAGGTCTAGAGGGGGGGTGATTAGACTACTTGACAATATAAAAAATCTGCCTTTAGATCATGCAATGTTTTTGGCAGTTTCACAATTAAGATCAATTCAAGTATCACCCTACACATGCAATTCTAGAGTATATGCAGCGGAAAGTAAATTGCACATGTAAAAAGGAGGTGGAGAAGATCAAACGCAGTTTGGTGACACGGAGATTTTTGTCGTGGTTCCGATAGGTGGTGCTATCGTACATCCACGTTGATGGAGACTTCAACCCACGGAGGGTAACGGCTGCGCGAGTCCACGGAGGGCTCCACCCACGAAGGGTCCACGAAGAAGCAACCTTGTCTATTCCATCACGGCCTACGCCCACGGAGGACTAGCCTTACTCGGGGTAGATCTTCATGAAGTAGGCGATCTCCTTGCCCTTACAAACTTCTTGGTTCAACTCCACATCTCAAAGACGGAGGCTCCCAAGCGACACCTAACCAATCTAGGAGGCACCACCCCCCAAAAGGTAATAGACGGTGTTGATGGTGATGAACTCCTTGCTCTTGTGCTTCAAATGATAATCTCCCCAACACTCAACTCTCCTCACTGATATGGCTGTGGTGGAAGAAAGGATTGAGTGGAAAGCAACTTGGGAAGGCTAGAAATCAAGTTTCATATGGTAGGAATGGAATGACTTGATCTCAACACAAGGGTAGGTGGTTCACTTCTCAGAAAGTGTATGGTAGAAGTGGTGGTACTTTCTGATGGCTCTCATCACGAATGAAGAGGGGGTGGAGGGGTATATATAGCCTCCACACAAAATCCAACCGTTACACACACATTTGACCAATCTCGGTGAGACCGAAGTTAAAACTCGGTCAGACCGAAAGTTCAAATATAGTGAACGTTGGGATTTTCGGTGGGACCGAAAGTACCATCTCGGTGTGTCCGAAGTGAGTCAAAGGTTAGGGTTTGCCATCTCGGTGTGACCGAAAACAACAACTCGGATATTCCGAAATGCTGTCAATTGGTTACAGAAGGTTGGCAAAACATTTTCGGTGAGACCGAAACTCAGAATCGGATGGACCGAGAAATTAGGGTTTGGGGAAATAACTGAAGTGGTTCATCTCGGTGGGACTGAGTTTGCAGAATCGGTTTGTCCGAGATTACTTATGAGTGTGTTGAAAAATGAAGAGTGCTGATAGTTGAGGGAGCTAGATCACCAAGCACTTGAGCAACAAGAACATTAACACAACCTCATCCCCTTTTAATAGTATTGGCTTTTCCTATGGACTCAATGTGATCTTTGATCACTAAACCAAAAATGGAGTCTTGAGCTTTTGCCAATGCTTGTCTTAGCATTTTGAGGGGTCCACTTCTTCAGACATTTCCATACCCATATCATCGAACTTCTCTGAAATGATTCTCAAGTGAATATTAGTTCAATGATATATATGTTGTTATTAATTACCAAAACCACCCGGGGATTAGTTGCACTTTCAATCTCCCCCTTTTTGGTAATTGATGACAACATATAGATCAAAGCTTCGACAAAAGATATAATCAAGGAAAAACATCGTCGCTTTGAGAAGTATGTGATAAACAAGAGCTCCCCCTAAATTTGTGCATTATTTGAAATTTGTGTTTGAATGCAAATGCACAATCGATTAGGATTATGGGTCACTCTTCCATGTCACATACATCTTGGTGGAGCGCACAAAATGATAAGAATGAGTAACATGCACTCAATCACCAAGACAAGAGTAAATAGCCATACAATAAGGAATAGCATAGGATAAGCAATAAGCACACATTAAGGCATAGTATGACTAAGCACTCATTAAGGTAGCATCAAACGTAGTAGCAAGCACACATAAAGTATCTGGAACCAAAAGAAACCAATGTATCTCAAGGAAAAACCGGCAAAAGAACGAAAAGACGAAAGAGCACTCTCTCTCTCGAAGCCCTATGATCTATAACAATTTCTCCCCCTTTGGCAACAAGTTACCAAAAAGTTCGAAAAGGTATAGAGCTAAGCGTCACTGCGGGCTCTGCTGGCGGCTCCCGTCTGGGTAGATGTCGGTGTAGAGATAGCTGCATCTGCGAAGACCTCTGCTGATGTCTGTGGTGGAGGAGTGGATGCTGGAGCTGAAGGAACTGCTGGAGCTGTAGCTGGTGCTGAAGTGGTAGCCCTGGAGTCTGTCACTGGGATAGCTGCAGATCTGGATCCTCTGGGAACCTGAGCAGTCTGGCGATGAGAGTCCTGGACTAGATCATCCTGCATAAGCTCTGCTCTCTCCTGCCTAGTCTCCTCCATGTCTGCCTCAAGCTTGTTGACAGACACCTGAATCTCAGTCAGCTTCACGTCCAGAGCGTGGATCTTGTCCTCGACAATCCTCTCAAGGCTCTCCTGAGATTGCTCAATGCTGGCCAGGCGTTGTTCAATCCTTTGGGTAGCTTCAAGAATTTGTTCTCCAAAGCTCTTTGGCTTAGCTGCTGCTGCTGCCTCTTTGTCAGCTTTAGCTTTCTTCGCAGCTTCGATCTTGGCTTGTCCTTCAACTGAGGTAGGATCCTCTTCATCCATCACAACTACGTTGTCCTCATGCTCTGGCTGCAGTGGCAAGTGCTTCCTATCCAACATGAATTTGCCCGTGCCAAACTTGGCGTTGATGAGCATCTGTATCTGCGGTGCAAACCCACACGACCTCTTCTGGTCAGCTGCAGTCCTCTTAATGGTCTCTACCATCAAGTCCATCACCTTAAAAGGTGCCTTCTCATCGAGAATGTGCAGCATGTTGATAGAATAGCCTCGTATCATCCGGTGGTCACCTGACTTAGGCATCAAAGTATGCCTCAGAATAGTGTTAGTGGTGGTCAGACCTGCCTGGAGATAGTACACTGAGCCAAGCTTCCATCCTTCCAAATCAGCAGCCGGGATCTCCTTGTACATATTCTTCATGGAATCATGACTCTTCTTAGGAATCCCATAGACATCAATGTCGTCCTCTCTCTGCACTGGAGCGTTCAGAAGTTCTGCCCATTCTTCAACAGTCGAAGAAAACCGTTGACCTTCAGTCATCCAGGTGATCTTGCCATCAGGGTAGAAGTGGGCTGTGGCATAGAACTGCATGATCATCTCGTCATTCCATGTTGTCAGCTCTTGACCCACAAAGTCAGCAACTCCACATGCAGTAAAGCTCTCATGCACATGGGGAAAGAAGTCCCGGTGCTCTTCACTGTCAATGTACTTCCAGTCAACATACCTGGTGTCAGCAACAATGGGCTTCTTATCCATCAGCACGGTCTCATAGAAATCCTGCTGCTCTCTGGTGTGGAATCTGGGGTCCACAGCAGTCCTTCTCCTTACGGCATATGGATCAGACTGTCTCCATAGCCTGAGACCTTTGTCCTTCCTTGCCTTCATGTCCTCAGCTTGAGGATGAGCATCATTGTGGAGTGGCAACTTGGGACGGAGCTTAAGCAACACATGCTCTTCATCTGATTCAGACGGTGGCATCTCACCTTTGTTCTTCTCAGAAGCTGGAATGCTTCTGGTTGTTCTCTTGGGCTTGGCTGGAGCTGCCTTGGATGGAGCAGGCTTCTTGGGCTTAGAGGAGGCTTGAGCCCGAATAGCATCACCCATGAACTTAGCTTTCTGAGGAGGAGGCTGGGGTGCTTCTTCTTCTTCTTCTTCTGCAGCATCATCAACTTGAGGTTCAGCATATACAACCCTCTTCCTTTTGGAAGTCTTCTTCACCTTGCTTGGAGCAGGCTCTTCCAAGTTGAGCTTCTTAGCTACTGCTGACTGCTTCACTTTGCTTGTGCCTTTCCTTGGCTGCTGCCCTTGGTGCTCTTTGGCAACCACATTCCTCTTGGGCTTGGAGGTAACTTCCTTAGCAACAAAGTCGGAGTCCTCATCATCAGAAGTTCTCTTCTTCCTGGTTCTCGTGGCTGCAGGAGGCAGACCACTAGGGGTGCTCCTCTCACCATCATCACTAGAGCTGCTTGCAGGACTTGTATCTGCCTCTGGAATTTCAGCAAACGGTGATTCAGACCTGTTCTGGCTGTCACTGACATCTGACATGGCTGAAAAACCTGTGAAAAGATAAGGTATAGGCAGAGTAGAAGAGTTATCACAACTGCAGAAGTTTTTGCAAAAAAAAATGAGTTCAAAACTTAGTTTTGAGTTTTCACAGAATGTATTTCGGTCAAACCGATTTCAGGTTTCGGTGCAACCGAAGTGCTCAACAGAAACCTACACACCACTTTCGGTCAGACCGAAATGGGTTTCGGTCCTACCGAAAACTTAGGGTTTCACTGAAACTACTTTTCGGTCGTTCCGATTTGCACAACTCGGTTAAACCGAATTATGCAGTGCAATGGCCAGAGGCCAAATCGGTCATTCCGATTTTCAAAATCGGCTTCACCGAGATGCATTCCGTGGAAACCTAAACCTAAGAATTTTCCTCGAAACTAGAAGATCTGAACTATTGTATGGGGAACATATCAAACGTGGATTGAATCATGGCAGCCTATCGTGCAAGAATCAGAAGTGGAGCACGAAAAGGGGTCGGGACACACCCTAACTTGGTGGTGTCCCTCTACGGCGGCAACGGTGGAGATGATTACCGTTGACGGCGGCGGAGACCTGCGGCGAGGGCGCACAGGCGACGAAGGCGACGATCCGTAGACCAGGGCGGCGGCAGCAGGGGTCTTGGGGGCGAACGGTTTGAAGAAAGAAATCACGCGCAGCCCCTCAGGTATATATAACCCCGTGCTGTCGGTGGGACCGAGTTGAAAAACTCGGTGTCACCGAGATGTATATCTGCTGTGCAGTTACACATATCGGTCAGACCGAGAGTTTGAACTCGGTTTCACCGAGATGAAACCTAGATCAGTCTAAGCGTTTCGGTTGGACCGATATTGAGAAACCGGTCAGACCGAAATGGACTTAGAAGGTTTTGGAAGTCAGCCTTAGACGAATCGGTGGTTCCGAGTGCTCCTCACTCGGACTGTCCGAAAAAGACTTGTTCAAAGTTGTGATATGAGCATGAATAGAATTTGAGACAAGAAAGCATAGATAGCTAGGGAAAGGTGCTTAGGCATTCTTGTCCATCCATTTGGCCAGAAAAATCAAAACAATCAAAACAACAAATGGATGTCCTTGAATGGATGAAATCATGCATTCAACATGCTCACACAATAAGATAGCAACTGAAATATGTGTCAAACATGCACAACCAATCACTCTAGCACACAATTTGTCGATGACTAGGTCATCTATATATGAGTATATTGACTTAGGAGTCAAATGAGAACATTTGATCATAGGTCATACTCATCGTTTAAGCACAAGTGGGGTTACCACTTTTACATAAAGCATTTATGTGTTCACATCATTTGGAGATGCTTTAGCTCAATTTTTAGAGCAAAGCTCCCCCTAGATGTGAGAACCCCTTTTAAAGGGTCAAACTAACCTTGGGTTGTCGTAGAAGACTTCATGTAGATGTTGAAGATGTGGATGCTCAATGTTGATGCAGATCATCAAGAGTTGGGAGCAATCCTTTGGATTAGGGCACTTTCAATACCTACATGGGTTAGTCCCACAAGGAACAAACAAGAATATCCATAGACATAGAGTGAAGTACACAAAAGATGATGTCCATGAAAGCAATGATTACCTTGTCCCTTGACTTACCAACAAGAGGGTTTGTGACTCCATGAACAAGTGCATGATGTGGAAGTTGATTGCACAAGTTCTTGCCAAAACGAATATGAGTGAAGTTTGTTGGCGGAGTCACCCTCAAGAACCTACTAGTTCTTCTTCTTTGGGATCCACATCATCTTGATGGGAATCCTTGGTGTTGTAGTTGAGCTTGACGAAGTAGAACTTGATGTGTCCTTGGGAACCCACTTGACCATGGCTTGAGGTGCTTCAATGAATGCATCAATCTCCTCTTGAAGCTTGTCCTTGGCCTTTAGCTTGTGGTCTTGTGGTGGAAGGTCATCTTGAGCTTGTTCCACATTGGAAGAAGTAGGATCGTACTTCTCCTTTTGTGAGACAAACTGTGGAGTAGGGTATTGACCTTCTTCCCACTCAACACCTTCGGCGTTGAACTTTCGCTCAAAACCAATCCCTTGATTCTTCCGGTGTCTTCCTTGTTTGCGAAAAATCTCCTCAAAGTTCTTGCTTCCGGCAAGACTCTTGTATACACCTTTCTCTATGATTTCCTTCAATAAGCTATTTCTTGCTCAAGTGTTACTTGGCTTGAAACATTGTTAGTGGAATCAAGAGAACTACTAGAAGCAACAATATTGGATTTAACATTGTTATTGTTACTACTAGAGGAAGAATTTTTCTTATGCTTGTCATGCTTAGTCTTAATAGGTGGCAAGAAATTAGACAAGAGAAGTCGTTTGGCAAGATATGAAGAACTCTTCTTTCGAAGATCGTCATTGATCGCTTTTAGAAACTCATGTTCTTGCTCTAGAGTGAGCTTCTCGAAGCGTAGCTTCTCATGAGATCTTAGGAGCTCTCTATGATCTTCTTGAGTTGTTTCATGAGCTAACTTAAGAGTGTTTAGTTCTTTAGTTAGACGCTCAATCTCCTTCATAGCATTGTCATTCGACTCTTCTTGACTATAAAGACTACTAGCATTTTCATCATTACTAAGCTCACTAGATTTATCATGCAAGAGCTCTTCACCAAGCAAGTCATCCTCATCACTATCAAAGTCAATGAATTCAGGGTGTGTTACCTTGGGGCCTTTAGCCATGAAGCATCTTCCAATTCCCTCATTTGGTGAATCAAATAAGTCGTAGGAGTTGGAGTTGGAGGATACGAGTGCAAGTCCGGCAACACCTTCATCTTGACTATAGTCGGAGTCGGAGTGATAGCTTCCATCGGATTGATTGTCAGAGTCGGAGCCGGAGACCCATTCACCAACATGAGCTTGATGTCTTCTTCTTGTGTAGCTCCTTGATGACTTGTCTTTCCTCTCCGAATCCTTGCTTCTCCGAGAAGGTCTTCGTTCATAACGATCATCTCTGCTCCTTCTCTCTCTCCGAGGTGACTCATCTCTTGCTCTTCTTCTTGGAGATTCTTCTCTTCTCTTGTGGGGAGCCATACACTCATTTGAGAAGTGTCCGGGTCTTCCACAATTGTAGCAGTTTCGATCACGACTAGAAGATCTCTTTTCATCATATGATCTAGACTTTGAGCTTCTTTCTTTGCCTCTATTCTTGTAGAACTTGTTGAAGTTCTTGACCATTAGGCTTATCTCTTCATTGGAAATTAGCTTGTCACTTGAGGTAGTAGGAGCATCACTTGTAGCTTTGTAAGCACCACTTGACTTGTTGTGAAGCTCTTCCTTATCCTTAAGTGTCATCTCATGAGCAACAATTCTTCCAATGACTTCAGTTGGCTTGAGAGTCTTGTAGTTTGGCATCATTTGGATCAAAGTGCACACGGTGTCATACTTTCCATCCAAAGCTCTAAGAATCTTCTTAATGATGAATCGGTCGGTCATTTCTTCGCTTCCTAAGCCAGCAATCTCATTTGTGATGAGAGCAAGCCTAGAGTACATTTCAGCGACTCCTTCACCATCATTCATCTTGAACTTGTCAAGTTGACCTTGAAGAATATCTAGCTTTGATTCCTTCACAGATTCAGTACCTTCGTGCATTTCAACCAAAGTATCCCAAATCTCTTTAGCATTCTCAAGACGGCTGATTTTGTTGAACTCTTCGGGACACAAAGCATTGAAGAGAATGTCACAAGCTTGAGCATTGTTTTGCAACATCTTCAACTCTTCGGGTGTAGCTTCGCGATCCGGAACTTTTCCTTCTTCAAAGAAATCACCTTGCATACCAACACAAATAATGCCCCATGCGGCTGGGTTATGACCAAGAATATGCATTTTCATTTTATGCTTCCAACTAGCAAAATTTGTACCATCAAAGTAAGGACCTCTACGATAATTACCCTCACTAGACGCCATACTCTCCTAGGTTGTGAAACCAAGCTTATGGAGTCCAATGCAATGGAAACCAAGGCAATGGAGACCAAAGCTCTGATACCACTTGTAGGATCGAAAGTAGGTCTAGAGGGGGGTGATTAGACTACTTGACAATATAAAAAATCTGCCTTTAGATCATGCAATGTTTTTGGCAGTTTCACAATTAAGATCAATTCAAGTATCACCCTACAGATGCAATTCTAGAGTATATGCAGCGGAAAGTAAATTGCACATGTAAAAAGGAGGTGGAGAAGATCAAACGCAGTTTGGTGACACGGAGATTTTTGTCGTGGTTCCGATAGGTGGTGCTATCGTACATCCACGTTGATGGAGACTTCAACCCACGGAGGGTAACGGCTGCGCGAGTCCACGGAGGGCTCCACCCACGAAGGGTCCACGAAGAAGCAACCTTGTCTATTCCATCACGGCCTACGCCCACGGAGGACTAGCCTTACTCGGGGTAGATCTTCATGAAGTAGGCGATCTCCTTGCCCTTACAAACTTCTTGGTTCAACTCCACATCTCAAAGACGGAGGCTCCCAAGCGACACCTAACCAATCTAGGAGGCACCACCCCCCAAAAGGTAATAGACGGTGTTGATGGTGATGAACTCCTTGCTCTTGTGCTTCAAATGATAATCTCCCCAACACTCAACTCTCCTCACTGATATGGCTGTGGTGGAAGAAAGGTTTGAGTGGAAAGCAACTTGGGAAGGCTAGAGATCAAGTTTCATATGGTAGGAATGGAATGGCTTGATCTCAACACAAGGGTAGGTGGTTCACTTCTCAGAAAGTGTGTGGTAGAAGTGGTGGTACTTTCTGATGGCTCTCCTCACGAATGAGGAGGGGGTGGAGGGGTATATATAGCCTCCACACAAAATCCAACCGTTACACACACATTTGACCAATCTCGGTGAGACCGAAGTTAAAACTCGGTCAGACCGAAAGTTCAAATATAGTGAACGTTGGGATTTTCGGTGGGACCGAAAATACCATCTCGGTGTGTCCGAAGTGAGTCAAAGGTTAGGGTTTGCCATCTCGGTGTGACCGAAAACAACAACTCGGATATTCCGAAATGCTGTCAATTGGTTACAGAAGGTTGGCAGAACATTTTCGGTGAGACCGAAACTCAGAATCGGATGGACCGAGAAATTAGGGTTTGGGGAAATAACTGAAGTGGTTCATCTCGGTGGGACTGAGTTTGCAGAATCGGTTCGTCCGAGATTACTTATGAGTGTGTTGAAAAATGAAGAGTGCTGATAGTTGAGGGAGCTAGATCACCAAGCACTTGAGCAACAAGAACATTAACACAACCTCATCCCCTTTTAATAGTATTGGCTTTTCCTATGGACTCAATGTGATCTTTGATCACTAAACCAAAAATGGAGTCTTGAGCTTTTGCCAATGCTTGTCTTAGCATTTTGAGGGGTCCACTTCTTCAGACATTTCCATACCCATATCATCGAACTTTTCTGAAATGATTCTCAAGTAAACATTAGTTCAATGATATATATGTTGTTATTAATTACCAAAACCACCCGGGGATTAGTTGCACTTTCACCATCGACTCGGCCGTGACAGGTTCTTCACCGCCACCATCGCCCGTCATCGCGGCGGACCCGTGGCCCCGCCCTATGACTTAGTCTCGGGTTGGCGTTCATCGCCCAAGCACGCGGTATACCAGTGATGATATCTTCTCGATGCTTCTACGTCCGTGCCGTCACCTCTTCTAATGTCAGCTCGAGCCACCCTCTGTGATCCTCACTGGCTCGCTGCGATGCAGGAAGAGTTCGACGCTCTTCAGCGGAACCTCACTTGGCAGTTTGTTCCTCGGCCTCGTCGCGCCAATGTCATCAATGGCAAATGGGTCTTCCCCCACAAGACGTGTTCGTACGGCACTCTCGAGCGGTATAAGGCTCGCTGGGTGGTTCGCGGTTTTCGTTAGTGCGCCGAAGTTGACTTCACCTAGATGTTTGCGCCGGTAGTCAATCCGGGTACGATCTACATTGTCCTTTATCCTACGGTTGCTCGTGCCTAGCCGGTTCATCAAATGGATGTCTCCAACGCCTTCCTCCACGGTCACCTCGCCAAATAGGTTTATTGCCAGAAGCCCACTGACTTCGTTGACGCCACTCATCCTGACTATGTGTGTTTGCTTTCCCGGTATCTTTATGTGCTAAAGCAAGCACCTCGTGCGTGGTACCGGCGCATCACTAACTTTCTTTGGCATCTTGGATTCTCCGTCACTCGCTCGGATGCCTCACTATTTGTCTATCATCACAGTCGATCTTCTTCAACAGATTACTAGTCTGTTGCACAATGAGTTTGCTACCAAGGATCTGGTGTGCGTTGCATTATTTCCTTGCATTGAGGTGGTTTAGCGAGCCGATGGTTTTTTTGTTCACCAACATAAGTATGCACATGACTTGCTTGAGCGCACTGGCATGCTCAGTTGCAGCCCTGTTGATACAGAGGCCAAGCTCTCTGCCCTTGATGGCTCTCCCGCATCGGATGCCCCATTTTACCGCTCCATTGTTGGTGCTCTCTAGTACTTGACGCTCACCAGACCAGATTTGTGAAGGAAATATGCCCTAGAGGCAATAATAAAGTTGTTATTTTTATTTCCTTATATCATGATAAATGTTTATTATTCATGCTAGAATTGTATTAACCGGAAACTTAGTACATGTGTGAATACATAGACAAAACAGAGTGTCCCTAGTATGCCTCTACTAGACTAGCTCATTGATCAAAGATGGCTATGTTTCCTAGCCATATACATGAATTGTCATTTGATCAATGGGATCACATCATTAGGAGAATGATGTGATGGAGTAGACCCATCCGTTAGCATAGCACTATGATCGTTTAGTTTTACTGCTATTGCTTTCTTCATGACTTATACATGTTCCTATGACTATGAGATTATGCAACTCCCGAATACCGTAGGAACACCTTGTGTGCTATCAAACGTCACAACGTAACTGGGTGATCATAAAGATGCTCTATAGGTGTCTCCGAAAATGTTCGTGGTGTTGGCATAGATCAAGACTAGGATTTGTCACTCCGAGTGTCGGAGAGGTATCTCTAGGCCCTCTCGGTAATGCACATCATAATAAGCCTTGCAAGCAAAAGACTAATGAGTTAGTCACGAGATGATGTATTACGGAACGAGTAAAGACACTTTCTGGTAACGAGATTGAACTAGGTATAGAGATACCGACGATCGAATCTCGGGCAAGTAACATACCGATGACAAAGGGAACAACGTATGTTGTTATGCGGTTTGACCGATAAAGATCTTCGTAGAATATGTGGGAGCCAATATGAGCATCCAGGTTCCGCTATTGGTTATTGACCGGAGACGTGTCTCGGTCATGTCTACATAGTTCTCGAACCCGTAGGGTCCGCACGCTTAAGGTTTCGATGACAGTTTTATTATGAATTTATGAGTTTTGATGTACCGAAGGAGTTTGGAGTCCCGGATGAGATCGGGGACATGACGAGGAGTCTCTAAATGGTCGAGACGTAAAAATCGATATATTGGATGACTATATTCGGACATCGGAAAGGTTTCGAGTGATTCGGGTATTTTCGGAGTACCGGGGAGTTACGGGAATAGAGGAGAGAGGCCAAAAGGAAGGAGGCGCGTGCCCCCCTTCTGGTCCGAATTGGACAAGCGGTGCAGCCCCCTTTTCCTTCTCCCTCTCCCCCTCTTTCCTTCTCTCCTACTCCGGAAAGGAAAGGGGAATCCTACTAGGACTTGGGAGTCCTAGTAGGACTCCCCACACTTGGCGCGCCCCCTCTAAGGCCGGCCTCTCCCTTGCTCCTTTATATACGAGGGCAGGGGGGCACCCTAGGACACACAAGTTGATCAGTTGATCTCTCCCAACCTTGTGCGATGCTCCCCTCCATAAAAACACACCTCGGTTATACCGTTGCAGTGCTTAGGTGAAGCCCTGCGCCGATAACTTCATCATATCTGTCACCACGCCGTCGTGCTGACGAAACTCTCCCGTGAAGCTCAACTGGATCAAGAGCTCGTGGGACGTCATCAAGCTGAACGTGTACTGAACGCGGAGGTGCCGTACGTTCGGTACTTGATCGGTTGGATCGCGAAGAAGTTCGACTACATCAACCGCGTCACTAGACGCTTCCGCTCCCGGTCTCCGAGGGTACGTAGACACACTCTTCCCCTCGTTGCTATGCATCTAATAGATAGATCTTGCGTGATCGTAGGAAACTTTTGAAAATACTACGTTCCCCAACAGTGGCATCATGAGCCAGGTCTATGTGTAGATGATATGCACGAGTAGAACACAATGAGTTGTGGGCGATACTAGTCATAGTGCTTACCAGCATGTCATACTTTGCTTCGGCGGTATTGTGAGATGAAGCGGCCCGGACCGACATTACGCGTACGCTTACGCGAGACTGGTTTCATAGTTATGAGCACTCGTTGCTCAAAGGTGACTGGCGGGTGTCTGTCTCTCTCACTTTAGCTGAATCAAGTGTGGCTACGCCCGGTCCTTGTGAAGGTTAAAACAGCACATACTTGACTAAACATCGTTGTGGTTTTGTATGCGTAGGTAAGAACGGTTCTTGCTAAAGCCCGTAGCAGCCACGTAAAACTTGCAACAACAAAGTAGAGGACGTCTAACTTGTTTTTGCAGGGCATGTTGTGATGTGATATGGTCAAGACATGATGAGATATACGGTTTTGTATGAGATGATCATGTTTTGTAAAGTTATCGGCAACTGGCAGGAGCCATATGGTTGTCGCTTTATTGTATGAAATGCAATCGCCATGTAATTGCTTTACTTTATCACTAAGCGATAGCGATAGCCGTAGAAGCAATAGTTGGTGAGACAACAACGATGCTACGATGGAGATCAAGGTGTCGCGCCGGTGACGAAGGTGATCATGACGGTGCTTTGGAGATGGAGATCAAAAGCACAAGATGATGATGGCCATATCATGTCACATATTTTGATTGCATGTGATGTTTATCTTATTATGCTTCTTATTTTGCTCAGTTCGACGATAGCATTATAAGATGATCCCTTACTAAATTTCAAGGTATAAGTGTTCTCCCTGAGTATGCACCGTTGCGAAAGTTCGTCGTGCCGAGACACCACGTGATGATTGGGTGTGATAAGCTCTACGTTCAAATACAACGGGTGTAAGCCAGTTTTGCACACGCAGAATACTCGGGTTAAACTTGACGAGCATAGCATATGCAGATATGGCCTCGGAACACTAGAAACCGAAAGGTTGAGTGTGAATCATATAGTAGATATGACCAACATAAAGATGTTCACCATTGAAACTACTCCATCTCACGTGATGATCGGACATGGTTTAGTTGATTTGGATCACGTGATCATTTAGATGACCGGAGGGATGTCTATCTAAGTTTGAGTTCTTTAAGTAATATGATTAATTGAACTTTAATTTATCATGAACTTAGTCCTGGTAGTATTAGCATATCTATGTTGTAGATCAATAGCTCGCGATGTTCCTCCTCATTTAATTTTTATATGTTCCTAGAGAAAACTAAGTTGAAAGATGTTAGTAGCAATGATGCGGACTTGTTCCGTCATCTGATGATTTTCCTCATTGCTGCACAGAAGAATTATGTCCTTGATGCACCGCTAGGTGACAGACCCATTGCAGGAGCAAATGTAGACGCTATGAACGTTTTGACAAAAGCTCGGTATGATGACTACTTGATAGTTTAGTGCACCATACTTTACGGCTTAGAATCGGGACTTCGAAACTGTTTTGAACACCACGGAGCATATAAGATGTTCCAAGAGTTGAAATTAGTATTTCATACTCATGCCTGTGTCGAGAGGTATGAGACCTCTGACATTTTTTTGCCTACAAGATGGAGGAGAATAGCTCAACCAGTGAGCATGTGCTCAGATTGTCTGGGTACTACAATTGCTTGAATCAAGTGGGAGTTAATCTTCCAGATAAGATAGTAATTAACAAAGTTCTCTAGACACTATCACCAAGTTAATAAAACTTCGTGATGAACTATAATATGCAAGGGATGAAAAAAGTAATTCCCGAGCTCTTCGCGATACTGAAATCGGCGAAGGTAGAAATCAAGAAAGAGCATCAAGTGTTGATGGTTAACAAGACCACTTGTTTCAAGTAAAGGGCAAAGGGATAGAAGGGGAACTTCAAGAAGAATGACAAGTAAGTTGTCACTCCAGTGAAGAAACCCAAAGCTAAACTCAAGCCTGAAACTAAGTGCTTCTACTGCAAAGGAAATGGTCACTGGAAGTGGAACTGTCCTAGATACTTGGTGGATAAGAAGGATGGCAAAGTGAACAAAGGTATATTTGATATACAAATTATTGATGTGAACTTTACTAGTGTTCATAGCAACCCCTGGGTATTTGATACCAGTTCAGTTGCTAAAATTAGTAACTCGAAACAAGAGTTGCAGAATGAACAGAGACTAGTTAAAGGTGAAGTGTCGATGTGTGTTGGAAGTGGTTCCAAGATTGATATGATCATCATCGCACACTCCCTATACTTTCGGGATTAGTGTAGAACCTAAATAAATGTTATTTGGCACTTGTGTTAAGCATGAATATGATTTGATCATGTTTGTTGCAATATGGTTATTCCTTTAAAGTCATAGAATAATTGTTATTCTGTTTACATGAATAAAGCCTTCGATGGTCATTCACCCAATGAAAATAGTTTGTTGGATCTCGATCATAGTGATACACATATTCATAATATTGAAGCCAAAAGATGCAAGGTTAATAATGATAGTGCAACTTATTTGTGGCACTGCCGTTTAGGTCATATTGGTGTAAAGCGCATGAAGAAACTCCATAGTGATGGACTTTTGGAAACACTTGATTATGAATCACTTGATGCTTGCGAACCATGCCTCATGGGCAAGATGACTAATACTCCGTTCTCCGGAACTATGGAGCGAGCAACAGATTTGTTGGAAATCATACATCCTGATGTATGTGGGCCAATGAGTGTTGAAGCTCGCGGCGGGTATCGTTATTTTCTAACCTTCACTGATGATTTGAGCAGATATGGGTATATCTACTTAATGAAGCACAAGTATGAAACATTTGAAAAGTTCAAAGAATTTCAGAGTGAAGTAGAGAATCATCGTAACAAGAAAATAAAGTTTCTACGATCTGATCGTGTAGGAGAATATTTGAGTTACGAGTTTGGTCTTCATTTGAAACAATGTGGAATAGTTTCACAACTCACGCCACCCGGAACACCACAGCGTAATGGTGTGTCCGAACATCGTAATCGTACTTTATTAGATATGGTGTGGTCTATGATGTCTCTTACCGATTTACCACTATCGTTTTGGGTTATGCATCAGAGACAGCTGCATTCACGGTAAATAGGGCAACATCTAAATCCGTTGAGACGACGCCTTATGAACTGTGGTTTGGCAAGAAATCAAAGTTGTCGTTTCCTAAAGCTTGGGGCTGCAATGCTTATGTGAAAAAGCTTCAACCTGATAAGCTCGAACCCAAGTCGGAGAAATGTGTCTTCATAGGATACCCAAAGGAGACTGTTGGGTACACCTTCTATCACAGATCCGAAGGCAAGATATTCGCTGCTAGGAATGGATCCTTTCTAGAGAAGGAGTTTCTCTCGAAAGAAGTGAGTGGGAGGAAAGTAGAACTTGATGAGGTAATTGTACCTTCTCCCGAATTGGAAGGTAGTACATCACAGAAACTAGTTCCAGTGATTCCTACACCAATTAGTGAGGAAGCTAATGATGATGATCATGAAACTTCAGATCAAGTTTCTGCTAAACTTCGTAGATCAACCAGAGTTCGTTCCGCACCAGAGTGGTACGGCAACCCGGTTCTGGAAGTCATGTTACTGGACCATGATGAACCTACGAACTATGAGGAAGCGATGATGAGCCCAGATTCCGCAAAATGGCTTGAGGCCATGAAATCTGAGATGGGATCCATGTATGAGAACAAAGTGTGTACTTTGGTTGACTTGCCCGATGATCGGCAAGCCATCGAAAATAAATGGATCTTCAAGAGGAAGACTGACGCTGACGGTAATGTTACTGTTTACAAAGCTAGACTTGTTGCGGAAGGTTTTCGACAAGTTTAAGGAGTTGACTACGATGAGACTTTCTCACCCGTAGCGATTCTTAAGTCTGTCCGAATCATGTTAGCACTTGCCGCATTTTATGAAATCTGGCAAATGGATAACAAAACCGCATTCTTTAATGGATTTATTAAAGAAGAATTGTATATGATGCAACCAGAAGGTTTTGTCAATCCTAAAGGTGCTAACAAAATGTGCAATCTCCAGCGATCCATCTATGGACTGGTGCAAGCATCTCGGAGTTGGAATATATGCTTTGATAAGTTGATCAAAGCCTATAGATTTATACAGACTTGCGGTGGAGCCTGTATTTACAAGAAAGTGAGTGGGAGCACTACAACCTTTCTGATAAGTATATGTGGATGACATATTGTCGATTGGAAAAGATGTAGAATTTTCTAGAAAGCATAAAGGAGTGTTTGAAAGGAGTTTTTCAAAGAAAGACCTTGGTGAAGCTGCTTACATATTAGGCATCAAGATCTATAGAGATAGATCAAGACGCTTGATAAGACTTTCGATGAGTACATACCTTGACAAGATTTTAAAGTAGTTCAAAATGGATCAGTCAAAGAAGGAGTTCTTGCCTGACTTGTAAGGTGTGAAGTTGAGTAAGACTCAAAGCAAGACCACGGCAGAAAAATATAGAGAGAATGAAAGTCATTCACTATGCTTCAGCCATAGGTTCTATAAAGTATGCCATGTTGTGTACCAAACATGTTGTGTACCTTGCCATGAGTTTGACAGGGAGGTACAATAGTGATCCAGGAGTAGATCACTGTACAGCGGTCAAAATTATCCTTAGTAACTGGATGACTAAGGAAATGTTTCTTGATTATGGAGGTGATAAAGAGTTCATCGTAAAGGGTTACGCCGATGCAAGCTTTGACACTAAATCCAGATGACTCTGATTATCAATCTGGATGCGTATTGAAAATGGGAGCAATTAGCTAGAGTAGCTCCATGCAGAGCATTGTAGACATAGAAATTTGCGAAATACATACGGATCTGAATGTGACAGAACCGTTGACTAAACTTCTCTCACAAGCAAAACATGATCACACCTTATTACTCTTGGGTATTAATCACATAGCGATGTGAACTAGATTATTGACTCTAGTAAACCCTTTGGGTGTTGGTCACATGGCGATGTGAACTATGGGTGTTATTCACATAACGATGTGAACTATCGATATTAAATCACATGGCGATGTGAGCTAGATTATTGACTCTAGTGCAAGTGGGAGACTGAAGGAAATATGCCCTAGAGGCAATAATAAAGTTGTTATTTTTATTTCCTTATATCATGATAAATTTTTATTATTCATGCTAGAATTGTATTAACCGGAAACTTAGTACATGTGTGAATACATAGACAAAACAGAGTGTCCCTAGTATGCCTCTACTAGACTAGCTCATTGATCAAAGATGGCTATGTTTCCTAGCCATAGACATGAGTTGTCATTTGATCAACGGTATCACATCATTAGGAGAATGATGTGATGGACTAGACCCATCCGTTAGCGTAGCACTATGATCGTTTAGTTTTACTGCTATTGCTTTCTTCATGACTTATACATGTTCCTATGACTATGAGATTATGCAACTCCCGAATACCGTAGGAACACCTTGTGTGCTATCAAACGTCACAACGTAACTGGGTGATCATAAAGATGCTCTACAGGTGTCTCCGAAAATGTTCGTGGTGTTGGCATCGATCAAGACTAGGATTTGTCACTCCGAGTGTCGGAGAGGTATCTCTGGGCCCTCTCGGTAATGCACATCATAATAAGCCTTGCAAGCAAAAGACTAATGAGTTAGTCACGAGATGATGTATTACGGAACGAGTAAAGAGACTTTCCGGTAACGAGATTGAACTAGGTATAGAGATACCGACGATCGAATCTCGGGCAAGTAACATACCGATGACAAAGGGAACAACGTATGTTGTTATGCGGTTTGACCGATAAAGATCTTCGTAGAATATGTGGGAGCCAATATGAGCATCCAGGTTCCGCTATAGGTTATTGACCGGAGACGTGTCTCGGTCATGTCTACATAGTTCTCGAACCCGTAGGGTCCGCACGCTTAAGGTTTTGATGACAGTTTTATTATGAGTTTATGAGTTTTGATGTACCGAAGGAGTTTGGAGTCCCGGATGAGATCGGGGACATGACGAGGAGTCTCGAAATGGTCAAGACGTAAAAATTGATATATTGGACGACTATATTCGGACATCGGAAAGGTTCCGAGTGATTCGGGTATTTTCGGAGTACCGGGGAGTTACGGGAATAGAGGAGAGAGACCAAAAGGAAGGAGGCGCGTGCCCCCCTTCTGGTCCGAATTGGACAAGCGGTGCAGCCCCCTTTTCCTTCTCCCTCTCCCCCTCTTTCCATCTCTCCTACTCCGGAAAGAAAAGGGGAATCCTACTAGGACATGGGAGTCCTAGTAGGACTCCCCACACTTGGTGCGCCCCCTCTAGGGCCGGCCTCTCCCTTGCTCCTTTATATATGAGGGCAGGGGGCATCCTAGGACACACAAGTTGATCAGTTGATCTCTCCCAACTGTGTGCGGTGCTCCCCTCCATAGAAACACACCTCAGTTATACCGTTGCAGTGCTTAGGCGAAGCCCTGCGCCGGTAACTTCATCATATCCGTCACCACGCCGTCGTGCTGACGAAACTCTCCCGTGAAGCTCAACTGGATCAAGAGCTCGTGGGACGTCATCAAGCTGAACGTGTGCTGAATGCGGAGGTGCCGTACGTTCGGTACTTGATCGGTTGGATCGCGAAGAAGTTCGACTACATCAACCGCGTCACTAGACGCTTCCGCTCCCGGTCTACAAGGGTACGTAGACACACTCTTCCCCTCGTTGCTATGCATCTAATAGATAGATCTTGCGTGATCGTAGGAAATTTTTGAAAATACCACGTTCCCCAACAATTTGCAGTATGCAGTTCAACATGTGTGCCTTAATATGTATTCTCGTTATGACTCTCATTGGAACCCGGTGAAGCAAGTTCTTCGATATATTTGAGGAACTATGGCTCTTTGTATGACGTTAACGTCGTCTCCTTCCATGGATATGGTGGCTTACTCTGCGCTGATTGGGCTGGTTGTCCTGACATGCGCCAATCTACCTCTGGCTACTGCATCTACCTTAGTCCCTCCCTCATATCGTGGTCATCTAAACAACAACCTACAGTGTCGCGCTCAAGTGCGGAGGCCGAGTACCAAGTTGTAGGTAACATAGTCGCCGAGTGTTCCTGGCTTCGACAACTTCTTCAGGAGTTGCATCACGACATCTCCTAGATGACGGTGGTATATTGTAATAACGCCAAACCCATTCAACTTCGAGCTTGGTATTCATTTTATGCGCGAACAGGTGCCCCTTGGACGCATTCAGGTTCTTCATGTTCTGACAGCACAACCGTTCGCTGATGTGATGACTAAGGCCAACTCCAACACTGAGCCCCAAATGGTCTGGCCACGTCTGTTTTGGACAGACGAGCCGGCCCAACTCGCACCCCCATCCTCAAATTGCGTCTGCTTTTCGTCTTACTCTACCCATTCCCGGTGCATACTTGAGTGAGCCTTCCGGCCACGCGAACAATGAACGGACGGGCGCGCGGTATCTTGGTGTTCGCCTTGGCGCATGTTGGCCACCAACCACCACTCACCGACCCTAGTCAGTCTGCATGGGTTGTTGCGCCCGCAAGTCAGCCACCAAGACGCCCCCCGGTCATGTCCTTTTTTTATGCTGAAGCCATGGACTTCCACTTCCCCGTCCCCATCCACTTCCCCGCCATTGCCCCTCCATCGGAGACACGAAACCCTAGCCGACGTCCAACTCGCTCCCCGCCGGCCATGTGCTTTTGGAAGTGGCACCCCGGCAAGAAGTGCAAGCACGACCGTGGGGCGGGGTTGTCGTCCGCCTCGTTCGGAAGCGCAGCCAGTCACTCCACTTCTCCAGCGTCCTTCTCCATCTCCCCTCCGACGGCCGCGCCATGCTTCCGGCCCTATGTCATGGTCGAAGTATGTCGTCGGTACTGGGAGACCGGCACCCCGTTGTCGTGGTCAGATGCGCATCTCCCCAATGGGTGACATATGAGCCTGGATCAGGTGCCCATTCCCCCCGTCCCGGTGACCGGCCTTGCCCGCCCCCAGGAGATCGCCCGTCGTTGTGCCAGGATTCCGCGTGAGCTCCTCACCGACCGTAGGTACGCCGTCGACTCGCCCCTTTGGGACACATGGTTCCAAGACGAGGACGACACTCATTGGCAAACCTTTTTGCTGGCCGTGGTCGTAGCCGGCCCCGTGTGTCCCTGAGTGCGGCCAATGCGCCTCATGTGCGTGCCCCGAGGCCGCCAAGAGTGCGAGGCCACACGTGGGTGCGTGGCCTAACATCGACAATGTCTCCCTCCCCGTTGCGGCTACCCCCGCATCCTCCCGCCATGATGGCCGAGGAGGAGGAGCGGCTCCCGTAGGCATCATGGAGGGCTCCGAGCAGGAGTACATGCGACAGCAGTAGGAGGAGTAGGAGGGCCTGTAAAAGATGCTCGAGCTGTCGGCCTCCGGAGACGTTTACGTGCCAAAGCTCGACGTCAAGCAGGAGGTGAAGGAGGAGCCCACGGAGGAGCGTGCATGGGCGATGTGGTCATGACTAGCTGCACCGCCGCCCATCCGCCTGCACAACACGTGCCCGACCCATTCCGGGAGCCGCCGCCCCACCTCTGGATGCCCCACCCTACATCGACTTGATGAATGACAACGAGGATGGTGGCGCCTGAAGATGACGACGGCTTCTGCGGCACGTGAGGCGGCCGCATTATCTTTGTTATGTTTTTTTAATTTCATTTTATGTACTGTGCATGGGCCGTGACGACGACGGACTGCTTAATTATGTTATTTATGTATTAAGCTATTATACAATGTTTTTTTATTGTTTTCAATGCCATTTTGGGTGTTTTATTTTTAAAGTCCAGCACGGACAAGTTGGGGACGCGAACACGGGTTAGGTGCCTCCACACTAGGCTGGCCCAAACCGGACATGAACGTTCATTTTTTCCACCCCAAACGAGACCAAATCTGGACCAAACGGGCATCCGATTGGGGTCACGCATTGGAGTTCGCCATGGGATTACCCACTTCTACTTTTGAGAAGTTTCGGTCGGGTCCGTGTGTCTCTGGTGTTGCTTCTACCGCGGGGGGTGTTTTTTTAATTGAGGGGCGCACTATAACGCCCCGGACACACCCACTGTTGGTCGTTACTCCTGGCGGGATCTAGACTGACCTCACATATCAATACTAGTCTTTTCTGCGCACTTTGTCCTCACTCGTGCGCACCCGGGAGCAACTTCCCGGTCGGTCACCCATCCTGAAACTACTCCAAGCTGAGCACGCTTAACTTTGGAGTTCTTTCCGAATGGGCTTCCGGAAAAGAAGGAAACCCTTATTGATATGAGTAGTCTATCAGACCTAATAAGCCAAGCTATCACATACACCCCCACTCAGAGGAACCTACGTCCTCGTCGGGCCACATGAGCATTCCCTCTTGGCACATACGTCTGTGCATCCAGTCCGACACATGTGCCATGCCGTGTGCCACGACGGGTCACAAACGTCATGCACAACATCACCGCGCACCTGTCCGCAAACATCCGTGTAACCTCGAGGGTCGGCTCTAATACCAATTTGTAACGCCCCGGACACACCCGTCGGTGGTCGTTACTCCTGGCGGGATCTAGACTGACCTCACATATCAATACTAGTCTTTTCTGTGCACTTTGTCCTCACTCGTGCGCACCCGGGAGCAACTTCCCGGTCGGTCACCCATCTTGAAGCTAATCCAAGATGAGCATGCTTAACTTTGGAGTTCTTTCCGAATGGGCTTCCCGAAAAGAAGGAATTCCTTATTGATATGAGTAGTCTATCATCCCTAATAAGCCAGGCTATCACACGCACCCCCGATTTCATTTCATTGGATGAAAACAAACCGATAAACAGGTTAAATACAAGAGTCTTCTGGCCCTAGGCACCCTACCATGGCACCTAGGGGAATGAAAGTATACTCAGCTAAGCAACAGGTAAAACAAAAGCAACAGTGTGACCATCAATTCATTATTAAAACGTTCTCGAGAACTCGTAGAGCACAAACCATCACTTCATTACTAAAAGGAAAAGAAAAGAAAAAAACATGCCCACAAGCAAGACTACCCTACTCTAATTCTTCTTGTCATTGGTTCCCACCTGCTTCTTTTGTTGAAGAAACCATTCTCCACATCAACTAGCAATGATGCCACTAGCCCAATACGATATCTAGTAAGATATTTGAAAGAACAAAACACTAGGATCATGCGGGTAAACATGATGGAAAGTGGCAGAGTTCTGGCTTTCCACAAAGACCAACACACCGCCGCAACACCCACTGCTAACACCGGTCTCTGATTCTTATTAGGGAAGCTCTCTATCCATCAACTAAATTCTTCAATCTTGCAAGGAATATTAGCCAACCCAGTTACACTTCCAACCACTCCCCAAACAAACTTGGCAACCAGACAAGTACAAAAAAGGTGCTCTACAGTTTCATTATGATCACAAAAATTGCAGCTAACATCTTTACCTTTCCAATTCCTCTTTGCTAAATTATCTCTAGTTAATACGCTATTCTTGAAGGCAAGCCAAAGGAAAATTTTAATTTTTAGAGGGATTTTACCATAGCTTTCTGTGAGGCCAAGGTCCCTGACTCGATTTCAAAATTAGATACAAAGATCTGACAGTGAATCTACAAGATATATTCGGGAGCCAGCTACACCTATCCTCTTGGTCTGTCAAGACCACATCCTTGCACAAGTCTTTTAATGCGTGCCACATGTCAACAGTGTCCCCCCACATTACTCTTCTCAATCTAATCTTACTCATCCCATCAGACAAAGCACTTGCTATAGTAAAACCAACACCGAAAGTAAGCAAAAAAATATAGGAAATTGCACACTTAAAGGCCTATCTTTGAGCCATATATCACTCTAGAACATAGTTCTCTCTCTGTTCCTCACCATTTTCCTACTGTATTGCAAGAAAATAGGTTTAACTTTCATAAGCCCCTGCCAAAAATTGGACTGGCCAGGTTTCCTATCAACATCTCTTAATCTACATTTCTTGAAGTACTTACTTCTAACCAAATCTTGCCAAACCCTAGTTTAATTTTCCAACTTCCAAATCCATTTGCAAAACAAAAAAATATTCATAATATCTTGATTTCTCACTCCTACACCTCCCATATCTTTCGTCCTACACACCTCCTCCCACTTTACTAAGTGATACTTTTTAACATGATCTTCTTCTTGCCATAACATTTTTTTCATAAAAAATCATTCTTTTACTAGGCCCTTTAGGTTGTTTGTACAAGGAAATCATATAAAGAGGAATACTACTCAAACTAGAAGTAATCAAAATAAGTCTACCACTATAGGATCTATTTCTACCTTTCCAAACACTGAGTTTCTTTTCCATTTTCTCTTCAGGCCAACTCCAATCACTATTACAAAGTCTAACCACATTAATGGGTATCCCCTGATATCTAAAATGTAGTTTACCAACAACACAAGTAAAAATAGTAGAATGGCTCTCCTATTTATCTCTAGCTTCTTCAAAACATAAAACTTCACTTTTATGAAAATTAACTTTGAAGCCAGTTAATTGTTCAAACAAACATATAATTAATTTAATGTTTCTAGCACTCTACAGATTATCTTGGAACATAAAAATCATGTCATCTACATATTGGAGCATACTAATACCCCCAGGCACTAAATTTTGGGCTAGTCCCTGAATATACCCTTCCTCTTGTGCTTTGATCATTAACAAATTAAGGATATCCATAGCTATGTTAAAAAGTAATGGGAGAAAGGGTCCCCCTGTCTAAGCCCTTTCTTCGTCTAAAAAAGGACCTATTTGATCATTGACCATAATGGCCACCTTCCCCCTCTCTACTGTTTGCATGACCCAGCTGGTAAATTTGGAGGACAAACCTTTTTCAACCATGACAATTTTTTAAAATTTCCAATTAATCTTGTCATACGCCTTTTCAAAATCTACTTTAAACAAAGCAACAATTTCTTTCTTCAATTTTATATCATGAAGGATTTCATGCAAAACTATAACTCCATCTAGTATATATCTCATTGGAATAAAAGCAGTCTAGACATGTGCTATAATTTTATCAGCCACTTTAATCACCCTATTATTAAGAACTTTGGAGAAGATCTTAAAAATGACATTAAGAAGGAAAATAAGTCTATCAGAAATAATTTGCTACCCATGGTGATAGCTACGCACGGCCCCAATTTTTATCTCTAATTATTTTGATAAATTATTTTGGACTATACAAAATAACTCTATAACGAAAATATCATGCCTTTGAACTAGCTAGGCAAGCAAACATGCAATTATGCCAAAAAAGGCAAGCAAAATGAATGAGAGAAGTGAGTAAAGCCCCTTTCTACACAACAAAAAGGCACTTGTGTCCAAAAGATAATAAAAAGACAAAGAGAAGTGAGAAAAAATCATTTCTATATAACAAAAATGCACTTGTGCCAATGCTATAAGAAACCCGACACCTCATATATCAGAAAAAAAGTAACTTATAATAAAGAGTGTGGAGTTGCCACCATGCGTGCGTAGCTACCACCATGCATAGAAAATTGCCTCTCATAAGTCTATACTGTTGTAAGGTTGCAACATCACCACATTTCAGAATAAGAGCTAGAACACCGTAATTAAATCTGGCTACATCTAGCTTCTGTGTGTAGAAATCACTAAACAGGTTCAAAAGATCAAGGCCTAAAATATGCCAATACTTTTGATAGAATTCTATAGGTAAGCCATCTGGCCCAGGAGCCTTATTATGTTTCATCTCAAAAACAACAGTTTTAATTTCCTCTAGAGTGAATTATCTATCTAGTCTTTCCCTATCTATGTCATCCAACACACTCAACATGTTAATATCTAGAGAGACATCTAGTAAATCAGTAGTAGGTCCAAAACGATTTCTATGAAAAGAAGTTGCATAAAGTAACAAATCTTTATCTCCTCGAATCACATCATCACCTGCAGTATTAAGGGAGATAATCCTATTCCTTCTTTTCCTACTACTAGCTCTAGAAATAAAATAAGATGTTAAAACATCTCCCTCCAGTAGTTCCTTCTCTTTAGATCTCTAAAACCACATGACTTATTCTTCCTTATTGATTTTATTAAGTTCCCACTCTAAATTTTTCCTATCCAAAAACTTATCTTTATTTAAACCAAACATCTCACTATCTTTATCAATCTCATCTATCTTTTTAATAAGGAAGACCTTCTATTTTTTGTAGAACCAAACATAATTCAAATTCCACCCTTTAAGCACTCTCCTAAGAACTCTATTTCTTTCTCTCCATTGATCCCGGAGAGACTTCCCACGGTATCTCCCACACAATACATTAGTAACTACATTATCTAGGTCCTCTCTAAGGAACCAACACAACTCAAACTTACAAGGTTTATTAATCTTAGGTAAATCCAGACCAAAATCTATAAGCAAAGGTGCATGATCCGATAATACTATAGGAAGAGTGATACGTCTCCAACGTATCTACTTTTCCAAACCCATTTGCCCTTGTTTTGGACTCTAACTTGCATGATTTGAATGGAACTAACCCGGACTGACGCTGCTTTCAGCAGAATTGCCATGGTGTTGTTTTTGTACAAAAATAAAAAGTTCTCGGAATGACCTGAAAATCCACGGAGAATTATTTTGGAAAATACAAAAAATACCTGCAAGAAGATCCAGACCAGGGGGGCCACACCCAGTCCACGAGGGTGGGGGCGCCCCCCTAGGGCACGCTGTGACGCCCGGATAATCAAGCTACAGTAATCCCCTCCTAATGTTGCCATGTCATCACAGTTATTTTGATAAACCTCACTTGGTCCAAACCCAATTCAAATTCAGAGTTAAAAATAAAGTCAAATTATTATTTCTTCAAATGGTAAAAAAAATGTTCGGTCGGTTACAAATATTCACTAGATAATTAACAGGTAGGAACCAACATTAAATGGATTTTTAAGTTTCCCCTAGAAATAATTAAAGTGGTCAAGCAGCACCTATTATGCCCTTCAAAATTATGAACTTATTTTACAACAATTCCCAATGACCCCAAACTTTTTGGACAACACCTAAAATATCAGTAGGTTATTATGTGAGGAGTTTCAACGTTAACTAAAATCGTTTAGTACCTAAACTAAGTACAAAACAGTAGCTACATGAATAAAACAGTAAAGTAAATGGAAAGTACGAGTAGAAAGAAAGAAACCTAATCTACTGGGCCAATTGGCCACCTAACTAAAACTGGCCCAACCCACCCCTGTTTTCCCCTTCCTCCTGCTACAAAGAGCAGAGGGGATCGTGGAGGCCATCCATGGCACCTCGGCCAGGTGCCGGCCATCCACGGCCTTCCCCATCGTCTACAAGACCAGGGCGCCGCTCCCCCAAACCCTAAATCCCGATTCCCACTCTCCCCTTGCGCCCCCACCTCCCTCTCTCGATCTGGATGGGGCGCCGCCAGCGCTCACCATCGACGACAGCCGCCTCGACGCCGTCTGCCCCGATCTCCGTCGTCGGACGCTGCCGCACCGCTGCTCCATCCTCCCCAACTCCGACCATCACAGCACGTCCCCGGGCCTTCTCTGCAACGGCCGTGAGCCCGGAACCTCCTCCCTCTCTCCCCTTCTTTTCCCCCCTGGCCGTAGCTGCCTTCCCCCCACTGTGTTCGACCACGCACGAGTCCACCCGCCCTTGCTCCGCGATGCCACTACAGCTCTACTGTTCGGCTGCTTCTCGCGTTGCCGCCCGCGTGCCCTGCTTGATGCTGCCTGCCTGCTGCTGCTTACGGCTCCGGTCGACGAAGCCAACCACCACCACCCTGCCCCGCTGGCCGCCCCAGTGCTCCGCCCGCGCACATCCCTCCGCCGGTGTCTCCCTTCATTCTGGCCACGCCCCTCCTCCCCTCGTTCAGCAGCCGTCGCTGCGATGCTCCGTCACCGCAGCTCCGTCGCCGCAGCTCCGTCGCCGCAGCCGCCTTGTCCCATTGGCTGCTGCCGCCGGCCCCCCTTCTGTCGCGGTCGCAGCCGCCCCTCCCCGCTGCTTGGCCGCACGCCGCCCGCCGGCGCTTCCCGTGCTGGCCGCCGTCGCCGGGTGCGCCCGGCCGCGCCGACGTGGCCTCCTCCCCTGCGCCGCCGGGCCGCGGCCACCCCCCCTCCGACCGTGCCAGCCAGCCGCCTTGGCCACTGCGGCTGGCCCCGCCACCGCGGCTGGCTCGGGCCGCCAACGCCCTTCGCCCTGGCCGGCGCTCTCCTCTGCCCCGGCCGGCGCTAGGTGGCAACCGGGATCGCCGCTGCACGCCCGAATGGGCTGGGCGCTATTGCCCAATCGTCCGTTTACCCACTGCCCCGTTAGGCCCCCTGGGCCACTGCCAGGTGGGGCCCCACGGCCCCAGAACAAAAAAAAAGAGGTTTAAAAAAAGAATAAAAATAATATATAAAAATAATAATATAATTAATTAAGTTAATTAATCATGTTTAATTAATCTAATTAATTAGTTAGTTTAACTAAATAGTAATTGGATTAGGTAAATCCTAATTACACTAATTAGTGTATGACAGGTGGGACCCACTGGTCAGTTTGACCAGTCAACCATGATGACGTCAGCATGATGTCATGCTGATGTCATAAATCCTTTTTTGAATTAATCTAATTAATATTAAATCCCAGAAATTAATAGAAACTGTAGAAAATCATATCTTTTAAACCGTAACTCGGATGAAAATACTTTGTACATGAAAGTTGCTCAGAACGACGAGACGCATCCGACTACGCAACCCGTTCGTCCGCCACACATCTCTATCATACCGAACGTGCAACAATCTCCCTCCGTTCCATCTGCCCGAAAACGCGAAACACCGGGAATACTTTCCCGGATGTTTTTCATACTTGCCAGTATCACCTCCTACTGCGTTGGGTCACACATAGCACCGCGTATTGCCTTGTTATATTTTGTGATGCTATTGTTTGCTCTGTTATTTAATTGTTTCCCCTTCGTTGCCTCTTTTCGGTAGACTCCGATACCGTGATAGACCCCGAGACCCTTGATGCTTCGGTGTTCGACAACGGCTACGCTTCCGAAGATTCCTTTCGTCTGCAGAGCTTCCAGGCAAGCCCGCCCCCTTGATCACCAGATATCGCCTATTCTCCTCCCTCTTACTCTTGCATTAGTTTACTACTGTTGTTGATTCGATAACTCCTATTCTGATGCATAGCCTGTCATTGTTGCTACCACTGTTGATACCTTTACTTGTTATCCTAATGCTTAGTATAGGATGCTAGTATTCCATCAGTGGCCCAACATCCTTGTCCGTCTGCCATGCTATACTATCGGGCCGTGATCACCTCGGGTGGTGATCACGGGTATATACTATATACATATTTTACATGACACATGATGTGACTAAAGTCGGGTCGGCTCATTGAGTACCCGCAAGTGATTCAATGTGGGGGCTGAAAGGACAGGTGGCTCCATCCAGGTAGTGGTGGGCCTGAGTTCCTGACGGCCCCCGAGTGGATCTTTGTGGCAGAGCGACAGGGCAGGTTGAGACACCCAGTGGAGAGGTGGCCTGGCCCTGGTCGTTGTCCGCGGTTATTTCATAATAACACTCTTAACGAGTTTGGATATTTGATCTGAGTCTGGCCATTTGGTCTATACGCACTAACCAGCTGCGTGGGAACAGTTATGGGCACTCAACGTCGTGGTATCAGCCGAAGCCTTCTTGACGTCAGCGACTTAGCCACGCACGCCGGGTTGAACCGCGTAACGCAACTTCCTTAGTAATGGAGGTTGCTAGGTCTGCTCACCGGCCGCGTACGCAACGTGCAGGTGTGCGTTGGGCGATGGGCCCGGACCCCTGCGCGCCTAGGACTTAGACCGGCGTGCTGACCTCTCTGCTGTGCTTAGGTAGGGCTGCGACGTGTTGATCTTCCGAGGCCGGGCATGACCCTGGAAAGTGTGTCCGGCCAAATGGGATCAAGCGTGCTGGGTTATGTGGTGCACCCCTGCAGGGAAGTTAATCTATTCGAATAGCCGTGTCCCTCGGTAAAAGGACAACCCGGAGTTGTATTCCGACCTCATGACAACTAGAACCGGATACTTAATAAAACACACCCTTACAAGTGCCAGAGATAACTCGGTGGTTGCTCTCACAGGGTGATGTGCGGGAGGATCGCCGAGTAGGACTTATGCTATACATTGTTACTTGGTGAACTTACCATCTACTCCCTTCTACTGCTGGAAGACGGAGGCTACGAGAAGCGAGGATACTTGTTACCTTCTAGCTACCCTCATCTTCTGCTGCAAGATGGAGATTACGAGAAGCGTAGTCTTCGATTGGATTAGCTATCCCCCTCTTATTTTGGCATTCTGCAGTTTAACCCACATATATTATCCCTTTACACAGATATCATTGCATATGTAGTGTAGATCCTTGCTTGCGAGTACTTTGGATGAGTACTCACGGTTGCTTTGCTCCCCCTTTCTCCCCTTTCTTCCTTTCTTCTCGGATGATGCAACCAGGTGGTGGAGTCCAGGAGTCAGAGGATCCCGATGATGTTTCTACGTGGAGTTCGGCTTCGAGGAGTAGTTAGGAGGTCCCAGGCAGGAGGCCTTGCCTCTTCGATCGTTGTTACTTTTGTGCTAGCCTTCTTAAGGCAACCTTGCTTAACTTATGTCTGTACCCAGATATTGTTGCTTCCGCTGACTCTTGTGTTTTCGAGCTTATGTATTCGAGCCCTCGAGGCCCCTGGCTTGTAATATAAAGCTTGTATTATTTTAACTTGTGTCTAGAGTTGTGTTGTGATATCTTCCAGTGAGTCCCTGATCTTGGTCGTACACATTTGCGTGCATGATTAGTGTACGGTCAAATCGGGGGCATCACAAGTTGGTATCAGAGCCGACTGCCTATAGGAATCACCCTTTCCAACTCCTTGGCCGAAGTGGAGTCTAGTCATTGCAAAACTTTACTAACATGGCTATGTGGCCTACCGGCCCACGTCGCCATGGGGTGGTATTAGGATCTTTTACTCCTCGTCTATACTCTGGGACTCTTATATCTCTTCTATTCGGGATAAAGGAATTTTGCTGAATCTAACATTAGGATCTCGCTATCACTTTCACCCGGAGAGCACCTTATCATAGATGATCGTCCGCTGCACCAGAAGACCCTGAAGATACTCTCCGCTGTTAACCCGAGAACTTGTGTTCAACACCTTCGTAATTCACTGCCACCGATATATCCCTATGGATATCTACATGCACTTGTCATACTCATGATCATTCCTCGTCGCTCTTGTTGTTACAAGAGGCCTCGAAATATTCTCCGTTGTCTCGAGAATCCTTTGAGTTTACTGTCTTGCAGCTTTATGTCGCATGAAAACCCTTACGGTTATTTCCTCACAATTATCGAGGACCCGTTCTTCTCGATTGTTCATGTGCCTCACAAAGTTCATCGGGATACCTTTTGATCTTTCGCAAATCCTCTGCAGCCTGTTACTCCTGTAATTCTTGCCTGCTTGCATTATGGTTAATTCCATATGACTAGTAGTCTTCGTTAACATCCCTTGTCTTAGCCATTTTGAGCCTATTGATTCAATGTGTGCGTATGCACGCAGTCATCAGGTTATCCTTTATACAATTATCTTTCTGACTCAGACGTCATTCCGGACATGAGTTGGTTCTCGGCAATTCAAACCTTTATTGATTGTACAACTAAGTGTTGTCAACTTATCCATCCTGGATCAGAGCGTATGCTTCTGATCCTTCGTTTTGGAAACCATAATTTCTTTCTATTTAAGCTTCATACTAATCAGGTGATTCTTGAATCTGATGCCTCTGCATTCTTCTTCCTCTGAGTGAGTACCGATACTCACATCAGCTCCGTTTTGGATCGCTCGATCCTTTGTCGAAATATTATCCGACAGTGTCCTTCGTATACAAAAACCTCAAGAAGTTCTGTCCCTGATGCATAATACCTTCGGTAAATTGTATCCTCTTCTTTGACAACCATGCTCTCCCTTGGAGCTGGTGATATTTACTTTTGAAACTTGTGGTATATGTTACTAAGATGCCCGATGGGTTGAACCTATGCCTTCCCCTAATCCGTGAGAACCCAAAAGTTTTCACAAGTCATGCCCTTCCGGTGTTCTACCGGATAAAATTCCAACACTACAATTTTATCAAAGCAAGAGGTAAATGAAACGTATGCATTGGAGAAATGGGAGTCGACCTTGAGCTTTTGTTAATGCCCATGGAAACGATGTAGACCGTCTCGGGAGCTTCTTGCAAAATGATTTTTACATCCAAATAATTCCTTCGGTGTCAATAAATTTGATCCCTTGCAGTTATGGTTTCGACCATGCTGTCCTTATTCAATATATCTGGAATAAATCCATTCCAGGCCTCGTCAATTTTTGACAAGGTTAAAGTATCTACTATCATAGGTTAATGACCTAGTTCAATTCCTATCATGTTCTACCTTCGAGTTTTACCCTCTGATATCTCAAGGATATCATGACTTTGCACTACACCTTTTGAACTTTTGATGAAGTAATACCTTTGCTTGTCGTAATCACTCTACGGGTTCTAGGTTGCCGTCAACCGAGGACACCGTTTAGCAAATCAATTCCGCTCGAAAAATTCAACACCCCTAGTAGATGTTACTGGGAAAATTTTAAACTCACTCTGGTTTATTCCTAGACTATCGGGTACATCCCTTGTTTAGATATCTTTGACTGTGCTACCTCGTCCTTCTTTGGTGCACGAATTCTTCAGAGATTGAGCACAACTTACGTCGAGCTTTCGACATCATGTTGCCTGTCTTGAAAGGCAACTTTGGTCCCGAGCTTGCATCTTATATATTGATCCTATAACTTGCCACTTCGTCATTCCCTTGCTTGTTACCGTTGTTGTTTGATTGCATCCCCTTGAAACCCTCCCGACAAATGTGTCGGGTCACCTTCAACACTTGACTTCTTCCGAGATGTCAACTGTGTTCATGGTGAGGAATACTCTCCTTGCCCTGGATGATCTTTTCGGCAACCCCCTTGACTTCCTTTCATCGCAGACTTGTCCACTTTATGAATATAACTTGCTCTCCAGCTAGTGTTGTGTTCCGCATTGAAGTACTACTGTCTTTTATGTCGAGAATGTTGTGGGAATTGCTTCACCTCTCAGAAATTCTCGGTATGACGATACTTCTCACCATCACCATTCTTCATTGGTCCCCGTGTTGTTTTTAACCGGGATACCAATATGCCAGCGATGCTGCTTGAGTTCTGTACTTCTAGCAACTCTATTGCTTTGAACATAACGATCAATAGTTCATTCTTGGACTGTTGGTTATTGAACCGTCACTCTAACATTGATCTTGCCGCCTAAGGTCATATTTCGGGCACACCTTTCAACTAATGATTAATGGTGTATGTTTTCCTCGAGCATACAACATTATATCATTTGAGTTGACAAGTGTCATCTTCTTGTTCACATTATTGTGGAAATCCATCCGCTTGGAATTCTCGGTGAATTGTCGCTGAGCCCATCAGCCACCTCCTCATCCTCTCCTTGGTTTAATGATGAACTATTGTTTCGGGAACCCGCTCCCATAGTTCATTTCCCGAGAATCTTGCCATGTCATTTCGTCGATTTGTGTTGCACCTTTTCTTCTCGAACATCCCGAGTCTGAGGTATCATGACACCAATCGGAGCTGAATCTCGGTCAGATATGATGGTTGGGACAACTTTCTAGTAGTTATAATGTTGGTCCTTTGCTGACCCGGTAATATGATGTCATGCCTAGCACCCCTGGCTGGAAGGACCCATCATTATAATTTCTTATGCAAGGATAGCCATTCTTCCAGGAGGAAATGGTAAGACTTTTTCTATAAGTTGTTCCCGGTGAATCCTTTGTGTATCCAAGTCCGACCTTTGCTTCAAGACCATGCCAATGCTATCTCGAAGCATGTATGTGGTACTCCGATTTCCAACAAGAGCATTTGAAGCCCAATGCTAAATGTTTCTTGGTCAGTTATCCAAACACCGTTGTATGGGTAACATCTTGATTAATCCTTTCCTCTTTATCTAAATGGTTGGGTACTTGCTCTCCTAACCTGTATGCCATGTTCTGCTTGTCCATGGGAAGGATATACTCCTATTAATTGTGTGTAATCACAATTTTCCTTTCCATTTGTTTGTTTAACCTTTCTTTCATCTACATATAATCTAAGCAGTAATAATTTTCTGCTTATGTAAACACCTTGGTGTACAACTCTCTCAGTAGGACCCTCTTACTATTGTTGATAACATTCCATTAACTGCCGGTGAACGACAACCTTGCCTATTGGTCCGCCTTGTTACAATGTGCAAGAAAATGGTTCTTTCCGTTCCCCGTCGTTGGTACCGACATTGTTGCCAACTTAGCTGACAGACTATCCTCTGACATGCCTTGCTTTCTGTGCAAGATGTCATCGCCCTTCTTACTCTTAACCCACATGGTGGGCCCATAACCCACAGGTCCACGGGATCGAAACCTGACTCTCCTGTACAACCCTGATCCTAATGTATTCTTTTCACTTGGCTTCGTGTGAAATTTACGAGCTAAATTCTATCATGTTTCATCATGGTATCAAACACCATGTTATTCTCGTTGTTCAAGCCCCATTCCAGCTTCTGTCTAGGCATCGAATGCCTACCCTTTTGAAACTTGGTACCATCGTATATTGCACTCAACGTATTCACTGAAATACAACTCATGGGGTACCTCGTGTATTCCCATTGAGTTCACCGTCAGATGCCCAGCTTTGTGGAGATGCGTTCTTCCGGAGTTTTTCCCCCTGCTCGCCGTCGTAGGACGATGGAGATCTCGAAGAAAGGATGACGTCTTGATCACGATGACTTGAAGCAGAGAAATGAAGACATCAACGAAAGAAATCAACCTCTTCGAAAAGGCAGCCAAAACCAAGAAGACTCGTTAGGTTTTCGCTACCAGCACTTCCCCTCCCCCTTACTCCACCGCTTAAATCTCGGGACGAGATTTCTTGTAGTGGAGGAGAATTGTGATGCCCGGATAATCAAGCTACAGTAATCCCCTCCTAATGTTGCCATGTCATCACAGTTATTTTGATAAACCTCACTTGGTCCAAACCCAATTCAAATTCAGAGTTAAAAATAAAGTCAAATTATTATTTCTTCAAATGGTAAAAAAAAATGTTCGGTCGGTTACAAATATTCACTAGATAATTAACAGGTAGGAACCAACATTAAATGGATTTTTAAGTTTCCCCTAGAAATAATTAAAGTGGTCAAGCAGCACCTATTATGCCCTTCAAAATTATGAACTTATTTTACAACAATTCCCAATGACCCCAAACTTTTTGGACAACACCTAAAATATCAGTAGGTTATTATGTGAGGAGTTTCAACGTTAACTAAAATCGTTTAGTACCTAAACTAAGTACAAAACAGTAGCTACATGAATAAAACAGTAAAGTAAATGGAAAGTACGAGTAGAAAGAAAGAAACCTAATCTACTGGGCCAATTGGCCACCTAACTAAAACTGGCCCAACCCACCCCTGTTTTCCCCTTCCTCCTGCTACAGAGAGCAGAGGGGATCGTGGAGGCCATCCATGGCACCTCGGCCAGGTGCCGGCCATCCACGGCCTTCCCCATCGTCTACAAGACCAGGGCGCCGCTCCCCCAAACCCTAAATCCCGATTCCCACTCTCCCCTTGCGCCCCCACCTCCCTCTCTCGATCTGGATGGGGCGCCGCCAGCGCTCACCATCGACGACAGCCGCCTCGACGCCGTCTGCCCCGATCTCCGTCGTCGGACGCTGCCGCACCGCTGCTCCATCCTCCCCAACTCCGACCATCGCAGCACGTCCCCGGGCCTTCTCTGCAACGGTCGTGAGCCCCGAACCTCCTCCCTCTCTCCCCTGCTTTTCCCCCTGGCCGTAGCTGTCTTCCCTCCACTGTGTTCGACCACGCACGAGTCCACCCGCCCTTGCTCCGCGATGCCGCTGCAGCTCTACTGTTCGGCTGCTTCTCGCGTTGCCGCCCGCGCGCCCTGCTTGATGATGCATGCCTGCTGCTGCTTACGGCTCCGGTCGACGAAGCCAACCACCACCACCCTGCCCCGCTGGCCGCCCCAGTGCTCCGCCCGCGCACATCCCTCCGCCGGCGTCTCCCTTCATTCTGGCCACGCCCCTCCTCCCCTCGTTCAGCAGCCGTCGCTGCGATGCTCCGTCGCCGCAGCTCCGTCGCCGCAGCCGCCTTGTCCCATCGGCTGCTGCCACCGCCCCCCTTCTGTCGCGGTCGCAGCCGCCCCTCTCCGCTGCTTGGCCGCACGCCGCCGGCCGGCGCTTCCCGTGCTGGCCGCCGCCGCCGGGAGCGCCCGGCCGCGCCGGCGTGGCCTCCTCCCCTGCGCCGCCGGGCCGCGGCCACCCCCCTCCGACCGTGCCAGCCAGCCGCCTTGGCCACTACGGCTGGCCCCGCCACTGCGGCTGGCTCGGGCCGCCAACGCCCTCCGCCCTGGCCGGCGCTCTCCTCTGCCCCGGCCGGCGCTCGGTGGCAACCGCGATCGCCGCTGCACGCCCGAACGGGCTGGGCGCTATTGCCCAATCGCTCGTTTACCCACTGCCCCGTTAGGCCCCCTGGGCCACTGCCAGGTGGGGCCCCACGGCCCCAGAACAAAAAAAAAGAGGTTTAAAAAAAGAATAAAAATAATATATAAAAATAATAATTAATTAATTAAGTTAATTAATCTAATTAATTAGTTAGTTTAACTAAATAGTAATTGGATTAGGTAAATCCTAATTACACTAATTAGTGTATGACAGGTGGGACCCACTGGTCAGTTTGACCAGTCAACCATGATGACGTCAGCATGATGTCATGCTGATGTCATAAATCCTTTTTTGAATTAATCTAATTAATATTAAATCCCAGAAATTAATAGAAACTGTAGAAAATCATATCTTTTAAACCGTAACTCGGATGAAAATACTTTGTACATGAAAGTTGCTCAAAACGACGAGACGCATCCGACTACGCAACCCGTTCGTCCGCCACACATCTCTATCATACCGAACGTGCAACAATCTCCCTCCGTTTCATCTGCCCGAAAACGCGAAACACCGGGAATACTTTCCCGGATGTTTTTCATACTTGCCAGTATCACCTCCTACTGCGTTGGGTCACACATAGCACCGCGTATTGCCTTGTTATATTTTGTGATGCTATTGTTTGCTCTGTTATTTATTTGTTTCCCCTTCGTTGCCTCTTTTCGGTAGACTCCGATACCGTGATAGACCCCGAGACCCTTGATGCTTCGGTGTTCGACAACGGCTACGCTTCCGAAGATTCCTTTCGTCTGCAGAGCTTCCAGGCAAGCCCCCCCCCCCTTGATCACCAGATATCGCCTATTCTCCTCCCTCTTACTCTTGCATTAGTTTACTACTGTTGTTGATTCGATAACTCCTATTCTGATGCATAGCCTGTCATTGTTGCTACCACTGTTGATACCTTTACTTGCCTAATGCTTAGTATAGGATGCTAGTATTCCATCAGTGGCCCAACATCCTTGTCCGTCTGCCATGCTATACTATCGGGCCGTGATCACCTCGGGTGGTGATCACGGGTATATACTATATACATATTTTACATGACACATGATGTGACTAAAGTCGGGTCGGCTCATTGAGTACCCGCAAGTGATTCAATGTGGGGGCTGAAAGGACAGGTGGCTCCATCCAGGTAGTGGTGGGCCTGAGTTCCTGACGGCCCCCGAGTGGATCTTTGTGGCGGAGCGACAGGGCAGGTTGAGACACCCAGTGGAGAGGTGGCCTGGCCCTGGTCGTTGTCCGCGGTTATTTCATAATAACACTCTTAACGAGTTTGGATATTTGATCTGAGTCTGGCCATTTGGTCTATACGCACTAACCAGCTGCGTGGGAACAGTTATGGGCACTCGACGTCGTGGTATCAGCCGAAGCCTTCTTGACGTCAGCGACTTAGCGGCGCGCGCCGGGTTAGACCGCGTAACGCAACTTCCTTAGTAATGGAGGTTCCTAGGTCTGCTCACCGGCCGCGTACGCAACGTGCAGGTGTGCGTTGGGCGATGGGCCCGGACCCCTGCGCGCCTAGGACTTAGACCGGCGTGCTGACCTCTCTGCTGTGCTTAGGTAGAGCTGCGACGTGTTGATCTTCCGAGGCCGGGCATGACCCTGGAAAGTGTGTCCGGACAAATGGGATCAAGCGTGCTGGGTTATGTGGTGCACCCCTGCAGGGAAGTTAATCTATTCGAATAGCCGTGTCCCTCGGTAAAAGGACGACCCGGAGTTGTATTCCGACCTCATGACAACTAGAACCGGATACTTAATAAAACACACCCTTACAAGTGCCAGAGATAACTCGGTGGTTGCTCTCTCACAGGGTGATGTGCGGGAGGATCGCCGAGTAGGACTTATGCTATACATTGTTACTTGGTGAACTTACCATCTACTCCCTTCTACTGCTGCAAGACGGAGGCTGCGAGAAGCGAGGATACTTGTTACCTTCTAGCTACCCTCATCTTCTGCTGCAAGATGGAGGTTACGAGAAGCGTATTCTTCGATTGGATTAGCTATCCCCCTCTTATTCTGGCATTCTGCAGTTTAACCCACATATATTATCCCTTTACACAGATATCATTGCATATGTAGTGTAGATCCTTGCTTGCGAGTACTTTGGATGAGTACTCACGGTTGCTTTGCTCCCCCTTTCTCCCCTTTCTTCCTTTCTTCTCGGATGATGCAACCAGGTGGTGGAGTCCAGGAGTCAGAGGATCCCGATGATGTTTCTACGTGGAGTTCGGCTTCGAGGAGTAGTTAGGAGGTCCTAGGCAGGAGGCCTTGCCTCTTCGATCGTTGTTACTTTTGTGCTAGCCTTCTTAAGGCAACCTTGCTTAACTTATGTTTGTACCTAGATATTGTTGCTTCCGCTGACTCTTGTGTTTTCGAGCTTATGTATTCGAGCCCTCGAGGCCCCTGGCTTGTAATATAAAGCTTGTATTATTTTAATTTGTGTCTAGAATTGTGTTGTGATATCTTCCAGTGAGTCCCTGATCTTGGTCGTACACATTTGCGTGCATGATTAGTGTACGGTCAAATCGGGGGCCTCACACACGCCCCCTGCCTCTTGGGCCCCCTGGTGCTCCACCGACGTATCCCCAGATCCTATATATTCACTTTCGGGGAGGAAAAAATCAGAGAGGAAGAATTATCGCGTTTTACGATACAGAGCCGCCGCCAAGCCCTAATCTCTCTCGGGAGGGCTGATCTGGAGACCGTTCGGGGCTCTGGAGAGTGGAGATCGTCGCCATCGTCATCATCAACCTTCCTCCATCACCAATTCCATGATGCTCACCGCCGTGCGTGAGTAATTCCATCGTAGGCTTGCTGGACGGTGATGGGTTGGATGTGATCTATCATGTAATCGAGTTAGTTTTGTTAGGGTTTGATCCCTAGTATCCACTATGTTCTGAGATTGATGTTGCTATGACTTTGCTATGCTTAATGCTTGTCACTAGGGCCAGAGTGTCATGATTTCAGATCTGAACCTATTATGTTTTCATGAATATATGTGTGTTATTGATCCTATCTTGCAAGTCTATAGTCATGTAATGCCCAGGATGGGACTATACCTCCTACGTGTCGAGGCACGACTTAAAGGTATAAGCCCATCCTAGAATGATCTCAAGTTTGGTATCTTTGCACAACTCATGTAAAAGAGGGATTAAAATGCGAAAGGAGATAGTTGGCTTACACTCGCCACTTCACACAATACGTTACATAAGCAATACATCATTCAAAACATCACAACCCGACTACGGGTGAAGAACCAAAAGAAAGATACCAAAACAACATAAAGCCACAGGTCAAGATCGAATCCTAGTAGAAACCACTACTGAACATCGAAACGTCACAAGCAGACGGCCACAAGCTTCATCGAGCTCCCGATGAAGTACTTGAACCAGCTCCTGCATCAAACTCGGCTGAACCTGCATCTGGTGTGGTGAAGTAACTGTGAGCCACAGAGGACTCAGCAATCTCGTTCCCGGGTAACAAGACTATTTAAGCCCTGGGTGAGGACAAGGCTGAAGAAAGAACGAGAGGTGAAGGAACAAACAAGAGTCTGCAGCAGCAACTAGCACTAACTTACGTAAAAGAGAGCGAGAAGAGAAGTGCAACGGTCGAAAGATGATCACGAAGTGATCCTAACTAAAGCCGGTCAAACATAACCCCACCGTGTTCAACTCCCGAATCCCTATTCGGAAATTGACAGTCACGGTACACACGCTGGTAGTGTATAGAATCATTGTGTCAAGTTATCTACAACCGGAATTAACAAGCTCCCATCTGCCACATAACCGCGGGCACGGCTTTCGAAAGTTCAAACCCTGCAGGGGTGTTCCAACTTGGCCCATCACAAGCCCACGATCCGCGAAGTCGCAACTCCATAGGTGGGAAGACCCGAGTATTCTCGGAATCCCGTGCTCAAGTTAAACCGAACTAAGGTAAGGCTAATCCAGCAAATCCTCCCGGCGTGCCGACACCCTGATAGTAGCCGCGCGTATCTAGTCTCAGGCCACGACCGGATGAGCACAGCGTACAGTGGCCGAAATACCCAAGTTGCCAAGGGGGGCCCCGCACACGACTCTAGTTTGGACCAACACTCAAATCGAGCACTGGCCCAGGGGGGTTGAATTAAGATGAAAGGGGTAGCTAGTCCCATTCAAGTTTTATTAGTTTGTTATTAGGCAAATAGTACCAATGTTGGGACTTGCTGGAAAAGACTTAGCACTTAGCGGTTTATCAAGGGGGTCCCATACACCCCAACCGTGTTAGGAACGCATAATCAAGGAACATAACACCGGTTTATACGGTTCCTAACGGCAAGAGTGGAACAAATCACCAAGCAAAAGGCTTAGCCTTCCACCCTGCCAGTATATAGATGATTTCATTTTTAAGCATTTATATAGTGTGATATAACCCAACCAAACTTCAACATGAAGCAAGCATCTTCAATCTTCACCTGCAACTAACAAAGCTATAAGAGGGGCTGAGCGAAGCATACTTAGCCAAGCAACGGTTTGCATAGGTAGGGTGGTTAAACATGGCAATTGGTTACAAGTAGGAGGCTGACAATAAAGACATGGGCATCGAGGCAAAACTATAGATCGAGACTACTAGCAATAGGCAAAGATAGTAATGGTATCCGGGTTCGGTCATCTTGCCTGGGATTCCACAGAGGGAGAAGAACAGATCCACGAAGTAGGCGGAGCAACACAGACGAGAGAATCCTCACAACTCCGGAACGAAACCGAAGCTAACAAGAGAAGCAACCGGAAAGAAACAAACAACACGGTAAACATACAAGCATAAACATGGCATACGATGCACAAACAAGTATGATGCATGTCCGGTTTAAATATGCAAGGCATGGCAAAATGCTCAAACAACACTACAAGTTAAGTGGAGACCAATATGCAACGAGTTGCATATTGACGAAACACCACATGATAATTATTTAAATGACTCTCGTTATTTACAAGACAAGATTAAATGTTTTTAACATGGCAAGAGGTGAAGCATAATTAAAACTACACTATCTAGGCAATTTAAATGAGGCCGGAGAAGAACAACAACATGTCCGGAAAATCCCCATGAGCAAGTTTAATAATTATTAAAGCAACAAAAATTTAACATATCAATGTTGTTAACATGATGCGGATGACATGATCAAGTTTGTGCAATTATTAATTAAAGGTTGACTTAAAGAGATATGAAGCATTGTCACCGTGATGGAAAGAAAGGGTGCCACGGCAACGATCCGAAAATGATGCAACGCAACATCTCGGTTCCGGTAACTCGTTGAGAGACCGGCGCAAAAGGTGACGAAGCGAGTCAAACGAGATGAAGGTGGGGCGATCCCGTTACCGGGTTCCCACGAGTCGGTGACGAGGCAACCGAGGAACATGACAAAAGATGGAACGGGCACGAAGCACACACGGGAGACATTTCATACAACACAAAAAGCCTCCACGGGTCATCGTCTCGGGGTTATACCTTCGAAGCGTGCGTTTCGGGGCGGTTCGAGACGTAGAGGAAGAAGTGGTACTCGCGGTCGGAGAGGAAGTAGTGGAAGTAGACGTTCTCGTGAGTCGTAGAGGAAGTAGTGGTTCACGTTTTCGAAGAGGAAGAAGTCGTTCCGTAGAGGGAAGTAGTTGTTCTCGTTCAACGGAGAGGAAGTAGTGGTTCACGTCACCATGTCGTGGTACTTGGCGAATTCCTCGTTTCCGGGCGACGGTAGTGGTACACGCGACGGTAGTCGTTCGGGTCGTCGTGGTACTTGTCGGTCATGTAGAGGTACTTGGCGTTCGACGGCGTCGTGGTACTTGGGTCTTCCGGCGAGGGTAGTTGTTCGGGCGTCGATCTCGTACAAGGTTCGTAGACGTTCGGGCCGTAGGTGTACTTGCCAAACTCGGTTCTCGCAACGAGTACGTAGAGGTACTTCTCCGAAGGGGTACTTGGTCGGGTCGCCGGTAGTCGTACACGGGTCATCTGTCCAAAAATTACAGCACGGGCACACACAAAAAAACAACAAAACTACAGGAGCAAAACAAGGCTGCACGGAGACGAGGCCACGGCGTGCTGGCTCGGGCCAGACGAAGAAGAGGCCGAGGTAGGGGCTCCACTGGACGGAGGCGGAGAGGTGCAGAGGAGGAGGTCGGGGCGCCTCTCGTGGCCGCAGGCTCGGAGGCATCAGGGCGGCCGACGGCTCCCGTTTGCTGGAGGCGAGAACCTGGAGGCAGAGGTGCGGTGGCCTCTGGCCGCGGCGAGGATGGGCGAAACAGGGGCTGTCGCCGGCCGGGATGAAGAAGGGCGCTCGCTTGGGGGGGCACCGGCTGCTGGCCGGCCGGAGGGAGGTGCAGGCTCGGGGACGGCGCTGCACGGGCGCGAGGACCGGCTGCACGGCGCTCATGAGGACGGAGGGTCGCGGCCTCGGGGCGGAGGGGCTCTGCCGATGCGGCGCTCGGCCAGGCGATGGAGACGGAGGGAAGAGGCGGCCGGCTCCGCGCTGAAGAGGAGGCTCGGGGCGCCGCGCTGCTAGCTCGGGCGAAGAGGCGGGAGCCTGGACGAGGCCAGGGCGGAGGGGGCCGCGGGTGCTGGGGAGGAGCGGCGCTACTGGCCGGCGCTGGGGGATCCGGTCGCTCGTGGCCACGGCCTGAAGCGAGGAGACAGGCGCTGCTGGAGGATCGAGGGGGATGGGGGAGTGCGAGAGGGAGAATCGAGAGAAGCGGCGGCGGTAAGAGGGAGAGGGAGCGACGGGAGATGAGTGCGGCTAGGGTTGCGCTCGCGGGGAGGCCGGCTCGGGCTGGTTGGGCCCGGTAGGAGGGAATGGGCCGGAGGGACAGGGAGGCCGGCTGGGCCTGGAGGCCTGGCTGCTGGCCTCTTCCTTCTGCTGTTTTTTTCCAAAATAAAACAGGAAAAAAAACAAGAAGAAGAAAGAAAAAGAGGTGCTAGAAAAAGGCTTAGGACAAGAAGTAATAATCCCTGGACTCACAAAAATGTCAGGAATTTAATAAAATTGTTGGAGGGGTTTTTGGAAGAACCTCGAAACACGGGAAAGAATTAAGACAAGGTTTAGAAGTAGAAACTCGAAGTGGAATAAACATGGGGAATTTGCAAGTGTGTTGGGGTAATTCCAACTATGGAATATTTATTTATATAGCTCCCTAAAATAATGAGAGACTTTTATATGTTTTAAAGAGAAGACATCCTTCCCTCGATTTAAATGGGCCGAAGGTCCACACGAATTATTTAGTTTGAGATGCAAAATAAAATATGACATGATGGCATGATGACATGATGCAATGCAAAAATAAATAACACAAGCTCAAAAGAAACACACGGGAAACCCGGAACATCTGGAATCTTCGGGCATCTTCTGGAATCTTCTGGGACGTCGGTCTCGGGCGTCACAAGTCACCTACTATGTGTTATGATCCGGCAACCCCGAAGTGACAATAATCGGGACCACTCCCGGTGATGACCTTAGTTTGAGGAGTTCATGTATTCACTATGTGTTAATGCTTTGGTCCGGTACTCTATTAAAAGGAGGCCTTAATATCCCTTAGTTTCCAATAGGACCCCGCTGCCACGGGAGGGTAGGACAAAAGATGTCATGCAAGTTCTTTTCCATAAGCATGTATGACTATATTCAGAATACATGCCTACATTACATTGATGAACTGGAGCTAGTTCTGTGTCACCCTAGGTTATAACTTCTACATGATGAATTGCATCCGACATAATTTCCCATCACCGATCCAATGCCTACGAGCTTTTCACATATTGCTTGTTACTTATTTACTTATCCGTCGCTACTATTACAAAAACTACAAAAACACTACCGTTACTTTTATTTCCGCTACCGCCACTATCGTATTACTTTGCTACTAAACTACCTTGCTGCAGATACTAAGTTTCCAGGTGTGGTTGAATTGACAACTCAGCTGCTAATACTTAAGAGTATTCTTTGGCTCCCCTTGTGCCGAATCAATAAATTTGGGTTGAATACTTTACCCTCGAAAATTGTTGCGATCCCCTACACTTGTGGGTTATCAAGACTATTTTCTGGCGCCGTTGCCGGGGAGCATAGCTCTATTCTTTAAGTCACTTGGGATTTATATCCGTTGATCATTGTGAAGAATTTGAAGGACTCAAAAACCAAGATCTTACCTTCAACTACGAGGGGAGGTAAGGAACTGCCATCTAGCTTTGCACTTGATTCTCCTTCTGTTATGGGTAAATTTGCGACACCTACTCATGCCATTGAATCTGATATGTATTATGTTCTTGATGATGCCACTTCTGCTATGTATGATGAAACTACTTCTATGCTTGATAATATTGTGCCACTAGGTGAATTTCTTGCCACTAAGGTTAGGGAGAATGCAAATATTGAAACGGATGATATTTATGAAAGTGATGATGAAGCTTCTCCCAATAGATATGAGTTGCCTGTAGTTCCTGAGGGTTATGTTATGGATGAAGAAACTGCTAGAGACTTTCTTGCTTGCAATGATAGTTATGGTCTTAAGAAATTATTAGCTAAGTTGAAAGAAAAGTCTTCGAATGCTAGAATGAAACATGACCCTGCTTTCGCTACTTCACCTATCTTTGTTACTGATAAGGATTATGAATTCTCTATTGATCCTGAGTTAATTACTTTGGTTGAATCTGATCCTTTTCATGGCTATGAATCTGAAACTGTTGTGGCACATCTTACTAAGTTGAATGATATAGCCACCCAATTTACCAACGATGAAAAGATTCGTTACTACTATATCCTTAAGTTGTCTCCTTTCTCGTTAAAGGGTGATGCTAAGACTTGGTTTAATTCTCTTGATCCTGGTTGTGTGCGTAGTCCCCTGGATATGATGTATTACTTCTCTGCCAAAAAAATTCCCGCTCATAAGAAACAAGTTGCCTTACGGGAAATATATAACTTTGTGCAAATTAAAGAAGAGAGTCTCCCATAAGCTTGGGGGAGGCTTCTCCAATTACTTAATGCTTTGCCTGATCATCCTCTTGAGAGAAATGATATACTTGATGTCTTTTATAATGGACTAACCGATGCTTCCAGAGACCACCTGGATAGTGGTGCTGGTTGTGTTTTCAGGGAAAGAACAGTTGATCAAGCTGAATTACTATTGAATAATATGCTGGCCAATGAAAATAATTGGACACTTCCTGAACTAGCCCCTAAGCCAACTCCGAAGAAAAGAGGTGTTCTATTTATCAGTCCTGGAGATATGCAAGAGGAAAATAAATCTATGAAAGAAAAAGGTATTAAAGCTGAAGATGTTAAGAATTTACCACCTATTGAAGAAATACATGGTCTTGATAACCCGACACAGGTAGTAAAGGTAAATTCTCTTTATAGATTTGATGAAGGTTATATTCCTCGTTATAAGTCTGCTAGCCAATGCTTAGATGGGTTTGACAATTTTATTGTGAAACAAGAAAACTTCAATGGTTACGTTGGTAGACAATTGCAACATGATGCTTATATGATTGAACGCTCGAGTGCTTATCTGTCTAGAGTTAAAGGTGAACTGAAACTCATTAGTATACATGCTTCTATGGTTACCACTCAAGTAGAACAAGTACTTAAGACTCAGAATGATTTTCTCAATGAACTAAATAGTAAGAATAATGACTGTGCTGTTAGAGTTGCAACTAGAGGTGGTAGAATGACTCAGGAACCTTTGTATCCTAAAGGCCACCCTAAGAGAATTGAGCAAGATTCTCAGAGAACTAATTTAGATGCACCTAGTTCTTCTAAGAAGAAGAAAAAGAAAAATGACAGGACTTTGCATGCCTCTAGTGAACCTGTAGCTGACACACCTGAGAATCCCAATGATATATCTGTTTCTGATGTTGAGACACAATCTGGTAATGAACATGAGCCTAGTGATAATATTAATGATGATGTTCATGATGATGCTCAACCTAGCAATGATAATGATGTAGAGATTGAACCTGATGTTGATCTTGATAACCCACAATCAAAGAATCAACGTTATGATAAGAGAGACTTTGTTGCTAGGAAGCACGGTAGGGAAAGAGAACCATGGGTTCAGAAACCCATGCCTTTTCCTCCGAAACCATCCAAGAAAAATGATGATGAGGATTTTGAGCGCTTTGCTGAAATGATTAGACCTATCTTTTTGCGTATGCGTTGACTGATGTGCTTAAAACAAATCCTTATGCTAAGTATATGAAGGATATTATTACCAATAAAAGAAAGATACCTAAAGTAGAAATTTCCACCATGCTTGCCAATTACACTTTCAAGGGTGGAATACCTAAGAAACTAGGAGATCCAGGAGTACCTACTATACCTTGCTCCATTAAAGGAAACTATGTTAAAACTGCTTTATGTGATCTTGGAGCCGGTGTTAGTGTTATGCCTCTCTCTTTATATCGTAGACTTGACTTGATTAAGCTGACACCTACTGAGATATCTTTGCAAATGGCTGATAAATCAATTGCTACATCTGTCGGTATTTGTGAGGATGTGCCTGTTGTAGTTGCAAATGTTACTATTCTAACAGACTTTGTTATACTTGATATTCCCGAGGACGATAGTATGTCTATTATCCTTGGTAGACCCTTTTTGAATACTGCAGGGGCTGTTATAGATTGCAACAAAGGCAATGTCACTTTTCATGTCAATGGTAATGAGCATACGGTACACTTTCCGAGGAAACAACCTCAGGTCCACAGTGTCAATTATATTGGAAACTTTTCAACTATTACTATTGGAGGTTTTGAATTTCCTCTTCCTACTATCAAGAAGACATATGACATTCTTATTGTTGGGGACATACATATCCCCATTGAGGTAACCGAGTGTTAATCGAAAATTCTCCGGTTTCATGTTATTCGGAAAGAGTTTATTAACAATACTTGATCAACCTTGTTAATGAATTCCTTTTGATGAGCATGTGATAACCTTCTGTACTCTCCTTTTACTTTCTGTTAATTAGGATAAATAAGCAAAAATAGTATTTTCTATCTGTTTCCAGACTTACCCGTGCAATAAAAATTACCCCGAAAATAAAAGTTCTCCAAATGCCCTGAAAATAAAATATGATTTTTTCTGGATTATTTGAGAATATATGGCACAGAACACACAGCGAGGGGAGCCAACACCTGGCCACGAGGGTCCAGGGCGCGCCCCCCTTCACAGGGCGCGCCCCCTGCCTCGTGGGCCCCACGTGGCCCCCTCCACTTATTCCTGCACCCATACTCTTCTTCTTCCTCCTAAAAAAATCACCAACCAGCTCAAGCACGAGTTCTAGCTCATCTTGCTGCCATTTTCGATCTCCTTGCTCAAAGCACCATTCACCAAACTGTTTGGGGGGATTGTTCCTTGGTATGTGACTCCTCCATTGGTCCAATTAGTTTTTGTTCTAGTGCTTTAATTATTGCAAATTTTTGCTCCTGTGGTGACCTTGTTCTTGAGCTTGCATGTCAAATTTCTTTGGTCCCAAGTAGTTCTAATGCATGATATGGTCTCTAGGCACTTATAGGAGTTATTGCCATCAATCTTGTTGAGTTTGGTTAACTTTTATTTTGAGTTACTAAAAATTTCAGAAAATTTCAGAAAAATGCATCGGAAAAACTTCCAAGGTGGTTCTTCAAGGAAGTAAGAACCGAGGCTCGCGTTTCGTGAGCCGGACGATGAACTACCGAGGGATGCTGACGTGCGGCCTTGTGAATGGCCGTCAGATGACTTTATGGATCAGGTTGGCATCAAGGATGAATTTTACGCATATGTGCGCAACGCTGACCTCGAGGGCTTCATACAAGATAAGTGCCCTCAATACCGTGGCTTAACTGACACCTTTGTGAGAGGGTTTACATTTTCGTCTTCACGTAATTCTCACACTGTCCTGTTTGACCTGTATGATAAATCTTACACCATGGACTTAGAGGATTTTAATGATGCCTGTAAGCTCCCACAGTGGGGCAGTATGGGTGATCCTCGCAAATCTGAATATAGATAGTTTCTTGCTAGTATCACTGTGGGGGAATCTAGAGAAATCACACAGGCTACCATAGGGAGCATTCATTTTCCTGCTATTCATTACTTTGCTCTCTTTATTGGTAGATGCATAAATGGTAAAGATGAGGCTTGTCACATGTGTGTCCCAGATCTTAGTGTTCTCAAGAGTGTTGTACTAGGTGATAGACAATATAACTTGGGAACCATTGTTGCACGTAGGCTACATCATAATGGTTTGCATGGAGATTTACTTGGTGGGATCTACGCCACTCGCATAGCTCGCCGTCTTGGTGTGCCTGTGCATGAGAATGATGAACCTTTACAGCCTGCTCATTTGGATTGCCATGCTATGACTAGTCAGCGGTTTATAGAGAGGGATGATCAATCCCTCAAATATCGACTAATCTTTAACAGGCGTCATGCCATCCCTATTGTTCTTCCTGCCCCTACTTTGTTTGACTTTCAGGCAAAAGGGAGATACACTATAACCATGGAGGAGGCAAATGCATATCATAATATGACGGAAGCAGTCCGCCTTCGAGCCGCAACTCAGCAGGCAGTAGCTGCTGCATCTCAGTACAACCCCAACTACGACTTTGGATATCCGTCAGGCCAATACTGGCCATAGACCAACTTAGGCCAAAAGCCTAAGCTTGGGGGAGTACGTGTTTCTCACCGACTTTACATTCATGTTCACACACTTATTCTAATTGTCGGTGCTCACACTCTTTCATTTGTACCATCCATGTTTAGTTTCGTTTCTTTTTCTTAGTCTTTTTCTCGTGTGCTAGAAAATCCTTAAGAAAAAACAAAAATATATATTAGTTGGAGCTTCTAGCTAGTTTACTTTCCTTGTAGTAGTAATTAAAAGAAAACCCAAAAAGATTTCACGTTCTTCTTTTGTTTGTTGGGAGCTTTCCCGTGTAAATAGTTTCTTTTTCTTTTCTTTGGGGGTTAAGAGTAGAAGACCATGATTAAATTGCTTAGTGGCTCTCATATGCTCTATTGTTGGTTTAACCTTGAGCCATATTACCTTGTCTTCTCTGTGTATTAAATGCCTGCAGATTCCAGCTTAGTCCAATGCACGTGCACTATTATTATTATCCACACCGTTCGGTCGTGTGAGTGAAAGGCAACAAGGATGATATATGATGAACTAATTGAGATGAGAAAAGCTGGTATGAACTCGACCTCTCTTGTTTTTATAAATATGATAGTTCATCGTCCTGATTCAGCTTGTTATGAATGAAACATGCTTGCAATGACAATTAGAGATCATAGCTGCTTATGCCATGCTTAATTAGCTGAGAGTTTATAATGGTCTATCTTGCGTGCCAACATGATATTAAAATGGTTGTGATGCAGTATGATAGGGTGGTATCCTCCTTTGAATGATTCAAGTGGTCTGACTTGGCACATGTTCACGCATGTAGTTGAAACAAATCAACATAGCCTCCACGATATTTATGTTCATGGTGATTTATATCCTACTCATGCTTTCATTCATTGTTGATTAATTTTAATGCATGTTCATGACCGTTGTTGCTCTCTAGCTGGTCGCTTCCTAGTCTCTTTCTAACCTTCACCTGTACTAAGCGGGAATACTGCTTGTGCATCCACTTCCATAAACCCCAAAGTTATTCCATATGAGTCCACTATACCTTCCTATATGCGGTATCTACCTGCTGTTCCAAGTAAATTTGTATGTGCCAAACTCTAAACCTTCAAATGAAATTCTGTTTTGTATGCTCGAACAGCTCATGTATCAACTAGGGATGTCTATATCTTCCATGCTAGGTGGGTTATTCTCACGATGAGTGGACTCCGCTCATCATTCACGAGAAAATGGCTAGTAACCGGGATGCCCGGTTCCATGCTCAAAATCATAATAGTTAAACAAAAACCCCCCAGGGTTGTTGCTGGTTTGGACGGTACCCGTTGTTTCGGGCTAGCCGTGGAGTGTGCTTGTTGGTGGTTGGGGGAGTATGAACTTTGCCATTCTGTTTGGGAACCGCATATAATGTGCGTAGCATGGAAGATATCGAGATTCTTGGCTGTTATGTTGACAATGAAAGTATACCGCTCAAAATGTTATTCATCTCTATTTAAAAATCGAGCTCTGGCACCTCTACAAATCCCCGCTTCCCTCTGCGAAGGGCCTATCTATTTACTTTTATGCAGAGTCATCATCCTCTTATAAAAGAGCACCAGTAGGAGAGCACCTCTGTCATTTGCATGTATTACCATTAATTTGCATTGAGTATGATTATGACTGGATCTCTTTTACCATGAATTACAATGTCTAGTCAGTCCTTGATCCTTAAAGGTGCTCTGCATTTATGTTTTGCGGTCTCAGAAAGGGCTAGCGAGATACCATCTTGTTATATCATATCATGATTGTTTTGAGAAAGTGTTGTCATCTGAGGTTTATTATTATTGCTCGCTAGTTGATTATGCCATTGATGTGAGTTGACTTGAGACCTGAAAGTTATTGTGAATGTGGTTAGTTCATGATCTTGCTGAAAACCTGAATGCTGGCTTACATATTTACAACAACAGGAGCAAACAAAGTTTGTCAAATTTTTCTTTATCACTTTCAGTTTATCAACTGAATTGCTTCAGGACAAGTAAAGGTTTAAGCTTGGGGGAGTTGATACGTCTCCAATGTATCTACTTTTCCAAACCCTTTTGCCCTTGTTTTGGACTCTAACTTGCATGATTTGAATGGAACTAACCCGGACTGACGCTGTTTTCAGCAGAATTGCCATGGTGTTGTTTTTGTGCAGAAATAAAAAGTTCTCGGAATGACCTGAAAATCCATGGAAAATTATTTTCAAAAATATAAAAAATACCTGCAAGAAGATCCAGACCAAGGGGCCCACACCCTGTCCACGAGGGTGGGGGCGCCCCCCCTAGGGCGCGCCCCTGCCTCGTGGGCCCCCTGGTGCTCCACCGACGTATCCCCAGATCCTATATATTCACTTTCGGGAAGGAAAAAATCAGAGAGGAAGAATTATCACGTTTTACGATACGGAGCCGCCGCCAAGCCCTAATCTCTCTCGGGAGGGCTGATCTGGAGTCCGTTCGGGGCTCCGGAGAGTGGAGATCGTCGCCATCGTCATTATCAACCTTCCTCCATCACCAATTCCATGATGCTCACCGCCTTGCATGAGTAATTCCATCATAGGCTTGCTGGATGGTGATGGGTTGGATGGGATCTATCATGTAATCGAGTTAGTTTTGTTAGGGTTTGATCACTAGTATCCACTATGTTCTGAGATTGATGTTGCTATGACTTTGCTATGCTTAATGCTTGTCACTAGGGCCCGAGTGTCATGATTTCAGATATGAACCTATTATGTTTTCATGAATATATGTGTGTTCTTGATCCTATCTTGCAAGTCTATAGTCACCTACTATGTGTTATGATCCGGCAACCCCAAAGTGACAATAATCGGGACCACTCCCGGTGATAACCTTAGTTTGAGGAGTTCATGTATTCACTATGTGTTAATGCTTTGGTCCGGTACTCTATTAAAAGGAGGCCTTAATATCCCTTAGTTTCCAATAGGACCCCGCTGCCACGGGAGGGTAGGACAAAAGATGTCATGCAAGTTCTTTTCCATAAGCACGTATGACTATATTCGGAATAGATGCCTACATTACATTGATGAACTCGAGCTAGTTCTGTATCACCCTAGGTTATAACTTCTACATAATGAATTGCATCCGACATAATTTCTCATCACCGATCCAATGCCTACGAGCTTTTCACATATTGCTTGTTGCTTATTTACTTTTCCGTTGCTACTATTACAAAAACTACAAAAACACTACCGTTACTTTTATTGCCGCTACCGCCACTATCATATTACTTTGCTACTAAACTATCTTGCCGCAGATACGAAGTTTCCAGGTGTGGTTGAATTGACAACTCAGCTGCTAATACTTAAGAGTATTCTTTGGCTCCCCTTATGTCGAATCAATAAATTTGGGTTGAATACTTTACCCTCGAAAACTGTTGCGACCCCCTACACTTGTGGGTTATCAAAGAGCTCAAAGAAACATTAGATAAAGACATAAGAATTCTATCGAGTTTCTAAAAAACTTGATTATCCTGATTGTTAGACCATGTGAACAATCTACCAGCTAGCTCTACTTCTTTCAATTCTCTATAGTTGCATTAAATAGTCTAGACCACTTACTCAAAGGTTTATTTCTATTCGACTCACTTCTCTTCCTAATAATATTAAAATTTCCACCTATCATAACAGGTAAATCAGTAAGACAGAAAATATAAACCAATTCAACTAGTAAATGCTTTCTATCTCTACTGTGTAGCGCTCCATGCACATTAACTAAGTGCATCTTGTCATTAGTAAACTTATCCTGTACCAAAAATCAAATATGATAATCCTTTTTTTCAGAATCCAAGATGTTATACAAATCCCCTGCGGGGTGTTGAATATGCGGTTTGAATGTATATTTGTATTATTTGTCCACCTCCTATTTTCTTGTGTATCATATATACGTGCACTTTGCAGACGATCCATACATGGAGAGTTCATTGTCAAACCTAGGGCCAGTTCTTTTGAGAGTTTCTCCGAGAACCGCCTCCCTCCCCAGCTTCTCCTAGAATCATTACTTCATATATATTTTTACAATCATATATAATTAAGGTATAGTTAGCTAAGATTGTAAAAATAATATAAAATGACGATTCTGGAAGAAGTTAGGGAGGAGAGCGATTCTTGGAGAATCGCTCAAAAGAACTTGGCCCTAGTTTCCTACGAAAGAGAAATTCATTTTTGAGGCTTGAAATTCGGCTAGCGTGATGTGGACCCTCATCCTTCCGGGGTGCCGTTTATTTGCATCCATCCATCCATCCGTGCGTGTGTGCGGCGTGACAAAATCGCATCCCCGCTGCGAGAACATGTGATGAAAGATAGAACATCTTTTGCAAAGGTGTGGGGATCGCCTGCGCTTTCTACTGCCCTGTTCCAGTTTCATTTCATCACCTCGCTCTGGCTGCTCCTCACCCCTACTACACGCGCACGCTCTCTCTCTCTCACGCACGCACGCACGCACACCAGCCTGCCTTTGTCTCTGTGCAGCATGAGTAGTAATGGCAGTGGCAGTGTGGCTGAGGCCTGAGGCGGAACTCTTCTTCCCTACTGGTCGACACCCTCCTCCCCTCCCCTCCCCGCCCCTTGCTCAACTGGAGCTAGTTCTGTATTACCCTAGGTTATAACTTCTACATGATGAATTGCATCCGACATAATTTCCCATCACCGATCCAATGCCTACGAGCTTTTCACATATTGCTTGTTGCTTATTTACTTTTCCGTCGCTACTATTACAAAAACTACAAAAACACTACCGTTACTTTTATTGCCGCTACCGCCACTATCTTATTACTTTGCTACTAAACTATCTTGCCGCAGATACGAAGTTTCCAGGTGTGGTTGAATTGACAACTCAGCTGCTAATACTTAAGAGTATTCTTTGACTCCCCTTGTGTCGAATCAATAAATTTGGGTTGAATACTTTACCCTCGAAAACTGTTGCGACCCCCTACACTTGTGGGTTATCAAAGAGCTCAAAGAAACATTAGATAAAGACATAAGAATTCTATCGAGTTTCTGAAAAACATGATTATCCTGATTGTTAGACCATGTGAACAATCTACCAGCTAGCTCTACTTCTTTCAATTCTCTATAGTTGCATTAAATAGTCTAGAGCACTTACTCAAAGGTTTATTTCTATTCGACTCACTTCTCTTTCTAATAATATTAAAATTTCCACCTATCATAACAGGTAAATCAGTAAGACACAAAATATAAACCAATTCAACTAGTAAATGCTTTCTATCTCTACTGTGTAGCGCTCCATGCACATTAACTAAGTGCATCTTGTCATTAGTAAACTTATCTTGTACCAAAAATCTAATATGATAATCCCTTTTTTCAGAATCCAAGATGTTATACAAATCCCCTGCGGGGTGTTAAATATGCGGTTTGAATGTATATTTGTATTATTTGTCCACCTCCTATTTTCTTGTGTATCATATATACGTGCACTTTGCAGACGATGCATACATGAAGAGTTCATTGCCAAACCTAGGGCGAGTTCTTTTGAGAGTTTCTCCGAGAACCGCCTCCTTCCCCAGCTTCTCCTAGAATCATTACTTCATATATATTTTTACAATCATATCTAATTAAGGTATAGTTAGCTAAGATTGTAAAAATAATATAAAATGACGATTCTGGAAGAAGTTAAGGAGGAGAGCGATTCTGGGAAGAACTTGCCCTAGTTTCCTATGAAAGAGAAATCCATTTTTGAGGCTTGAAATTCGGCCAGCGTGATGTGGACCCTCATCCTTCCGGGGTGCCGTTTATTTGCATCCATCCATCCATCCGTGCGTGTGTGCGGCGTGACAAAATCGCATCCCCGCTGCGAGAACATGTGATGAAAGATAGAACATCTTTTGCAAAGGTGTGGGGATCGCCTGCGCTTTCTACTGCCCTGTTCCAGTTTCATTTCATCACCTCGCTCTGGCTGCTCCTCACCCCTACTACACGCGCACGCTCTCTCTCTCACGCACGCACGCACGCACACCAGCCTGCCTTTGTCTCTGTGCAGCATGAGTAGTAATGGCAGTGGCAGTGTGGCTGAGGCCTGAGGCGGAACTCTTCTTCCCTTACTGGTCGACACCCTCCTCCCCTCCCC
>LR738715.1:506514100-506532545 GCA_902687465.1 Secale cereale
TTTGCTGCTCGCCATTTCCCAGCCACCCACAATGCACTAAACCCTCGTAAAACCTTCCACCCCATCCCGGCAAACAACGGACTTGTTCGGGGATTCCCCAAGCCAATTTCTTCTTGATGTTCTGTCGATTTGGCTTCTACTCTCACTGAACAAGTCCCTTGGGGAAGAAGATCCACACCCCTAGTTCCTCAGTTTTTCCATTTAGAAGAGAAATCCCTCCCCAGTTTTTTCTCATCCTTTCCCTTCACCTCCAAGCTGGGGAATTTTTTTCGATCCATTTGATCGTTTGGGGAGAGGTTCCCTCTGATGAGCAGCAGCACCGCCGCCGCCGCCTGTCGATGACTGAGCGCTGCCACCGATGCTTTCGGGGTGCTCGGTGTCCAGTCTTGCGGCGAGGTTCGCCTTCTTCCCGCCGGACCCGGCCACGTACGCCCTCCGCAAGGACGAGGCCACGGCCCGCCTCGTCGCCTCCGGCGTCCCGCGGGACAACGCCTTGGATGTGCTGCTCCTCGACACCACCAGGGGGACCAAGGTGGTCGCCTTCTACCTAAGGAACCCCTGCGCGCGCCTCACCCTGCTCTACTCGCACGGCAACGCCGCCGACCTCGGCCAGCTCTACGATCTCTTTGTGCAGCTCAAGGTCAATCTCAAGGTCAATCTGATGGGGTTAGTGGTGCATTGTGCTGTGCTTTCGCTTTCTCTTCTCTTCTCTAGGAGGACACCTCGTTACTTTTTTCTGCTGCTCTTCTAGGAATTACTATTAGTACTATTTGACATGTTTTTTTTCACTCCTATCATCACAAATGCTGGTACGACATCAAGTAGATTTGGTTATTGGGGCAGATGTTTTGCGGGAACACGGGACGGTATATCTGGAACCTAACTAGTACTACTAGAGTATTTATTATTAGGAGAGAGGAAAGCAGTGACTGACGATTCTCTCTGTAAATACAGTAGTATACACATATAATAATCAGTCCGATTAGCTGATCTTGAATCCTCAGTTACAACCATGCCAGTTTTTATTTTCGCAAGTTTTTCACTTCTGTTGCAAGTCTGGAGGCACGCAAGATTTGCTGTGCACCAAAGCTTGACGTGATTTACTTTTTTAATTTTATAACTGCAGATATGACTACTCGGGGTATGGAGCATCTACTGGCAAGGTAAATTACCAGTAACTCATTTACAGTACTGTTTAATTTTAATTTTACCGTGGACTCTACTGCGGGTTCATAGTTTGGTGAATACTGATGAATGTAGTTGCTTATTCCCCTGGGGAGCGGCGAGCCATTTTCCTTCCTTGACTAATGTAGGCATGGAGTGATAGTACTACTACCAATAACCTGAATTAATTAAGATACCTCGAGAAATGTGGTTCAGTTTCAGTTTCCAAGAACATGCTGCATTTATCTACAACTCAACCGAAGAAGGTTTGGCCCATGCCCGACTGGTGCATTCCAGTCATATCATTAGAGCAACTCCAACGCCCGATCCATTTCGTCCGCGCGCGTCCGTTTGGGTCAGCGTAGATAGAAAAGTCGGCCCACCGCGTCGACCCAAACGGAGGCGCGTCCGGTTTTCGTCCGCCGGCCGATTCATTCCCGGCCCAATTTTGAGCCTCATCCGCGGGTCGAACACAAAACAGACGCGTGCGGCGCCCGCCTACTCCCCCCCTGCCCCGCTAGTCGGTGGCACATTGGCCATCCTCTCTCACCCCAAGATTGACAGCAAACCCTCGCCGCCGACGTCGGGTCGCTGTCGCCGCCCATTTTTCGGGTGCCTCTGCCAGCAGCCGGTGCTGACACCCCAACGTCGCCACCTCCCACGTCGCCGCCACCGCCGTCTTGCCGACGCAGCTCCGAAGCTTCCCGCCCCCACCTCCCCCACGCCGCCGCGAGCAGGAAGCCGCCTTGCCGCCCCCGCCAGCTCCTTCACCCTGACACCGGCAAGCTCGAACGTTCTTGTCTCATAATATCCTTTGCGACTCCGACGATTCCTCGTCCGAGGATGAGGAGATCTTGGCTGCCGTGTTGGTCTATCACCACCTAAATAGCCAGCGCCCGTTGTTCCGTGGCTCCATCCCGAGGCACATTCCTGCGTTGAATCGCAACCGAGAGAGCGGCCATTTCCTACTTTGGAGGGACTACTTCAACACAGCCAACCCACTGTTCAAACATAACAAACTTCGGTGGCTTTTCCGTATGCTAGGCATGTTTTCAACCGTATTCGAGAGGGGGTTGTCGGATACGATGATTATTTTGAGTGCGAAGAGGATGCCCTTGGAAAGACTGGCTTCTCATCTTATCAGAAATGCACTGCAGCTATCCGGATGCTTGCATACGGAGTGCCCGGTGATCTTATTGATGAATACATCCGTATCAGCGAGTCTACGTGCCTAGAGTCACTGTACATGTTCTGCAAGATTGTGATTGCAGTGTTTGGCCCTGAGTACTTGAGGGAGCCCAATGCTCAAGATACAGCCCGCTTGTTGTCGATGAATGCTAGCAGGGGCTTCGCAGGGATGCTTGGCAGCATAGACTGCATGCCCTGGGAGTGGAAGAACTGCCCTTCTGCTTGGCAAGGGCAGTATAAGGGCCATATCAGGGCTTGCACTATTATACTTAGGCCGTGGCCTCACAAGATCTCTGGATCTGGCACTCTTTCTTCGGCATCGTAGGATCACACAATGATATTAACGTGCTTCAACGGTCGCCTGTGTTTGCAAGGCTTGCCGAAGGAAACAGCCCGCCGGTGAATGTTACCATCAACGGCCACAACTACAAAAAAGATTACTATCTAGGTGACGGTATCTATCCCCAGTGGACCACTATTGTGAAGACAATCCCCAACCCTGTAGGAGTGAAGAGGAAAAGATTTGCCCAAGAGCAAGAGAGTGCTAGGAAAGACGTCGAGCGTGCCTTTAGTGTTTTGCAATCTCGATGGGGCATCGTTCGGTATTCTGCTAGGACTTGGAGCATGAAGAAGCTGTGGGAGGTGATGACTGCTTGTGTGATCATGCACAATATGATCGTAGAAGACGAGCGTCCGGAACGCCTCTATGATCAAGGGTTACTGTTTCAGGGTAAGAATGTTGTGCCTCAGCATGGAGGAGCTGCAAAATGATTTGGTTGAGCATATGTGGGCTCATGTTGGCAACCAATAGATGCATATTTTTTCCATGTATTTGAGACCAATTTAATTTTTATTCGGCTTGTAAAACTATCTAAATTTATTTGGTTGTGAAACCATGCTTGCTATTTTGGTTTGGTTGAAACTATGAAAAAGTGTGCATATTTGGTAAAAACGGCGGCAGGCCGGACATGCGGGCAAATATGGGTCGGCGCGTTAGGCGCACTGCAGACCCAAATCATAAACCGGGCGGACGCCGAGCGGGCGACCGACCTAAATGGACAAAAAGTGGACAAAACCGCCATCCGTTTGGGTCGGCCGGTTGGAGTTGCTCTTATAAACCTCTTAGACGAAACTCCCTGCACGACAAGGGAACGACAGCCAAATCCAGCCGACTACTTCACTTTAGTGTTGTGCATGGACGAGCTAATCTGCGTTGCCGTTCACGAATCTTCCACAGACCATTGTCTGTATAGCAGCGCTGTTTATATATCTGCAACTTTTGTCCAGCCACGCATGCCATTGTAAACTTCAGGCTAAACTGTAATTTGGGCATGCCTTTATACATTTATCCAAAGGACAGGTAGAAATGTCTGTATGAACTATTTACGCATTTTATCAAGTTCATTTATTGCAGCTTCATCCAAAACTAGCATGTAAATAAATGAACCTGAGAAAATAAATGAACTTGATGTTGATTGTTTCTGCTGTCTATTTTGAGGGCCCTGCATTCAAGTGCAGTGAGATTTTTTTGTTTTTTGTTTCATACTATCCAACATGGACCAGGTTCCACTATCATGAAGATAACGGAACAACAAAGTGCTATGGATGGTGGTATTCGAAATTTATATTTTGCCTACTGGGTGTTAGATATAAAAGTCTTTGTATCCTGTATTTGCTTATTTGAGCTATCATATGGCACTTCCACTTTGAATTACTGTCACCTAATTGGTATTTCCACTGAGCATGCGCATGTCCATATTTCGCCCTCAAGGAATGCATGTTTGTGGAAGGATTTTTATGCTTGTCTTTTCAAGTGCAGCCAAGTGAAGAGAATACATATGCAGATATTGAAGCAGTTTACCAGTGCTTAGAAACTGAGTATGGAATCAGCCAGGAAGAGCTTATCCTGTATGGACAATCTGTTGGCAGTGGGCCCACATTGCATTTAGCATCTCGTTTACCAAGATTGCGTGGTGTGGTCCTTCACAGTGCTATACTGTCAGGCCTCCGTGTTGTTTGCCATGTGAACTTTACTTTTTGCTTCGACATTTACAAAGTAAGCATCTCAAATTGATTATTCCATTTCGATCTGTACCTTTTGTGCCTTTAGAGTAGCTTTTACTAACGTCCAGCTAACTTGTTCCTGCAGAATGTCAAAAAAATAAAGAAGGTGAAATGCCCGGTGCTTGTTATTCATGTAAGTCTCTTTACTAACAAAACTAGCAAAGTGCCCGTGCATTTTAACGGATCTAGAATAAAATCAACTTGTGCCCAGAGGAAAACATTATAATGTACTCCCTCCGTCCCAAAATAAGTGACTCATCTTTGTACTAAATTTAGTACAAAGTCGAGTCACTTTTGAGTCACTTATTTTGGGACGGAGGGAGTAGCTTTTACCTTCTAACATCCTATGTTACACTTTTTTTCATTTAAAATATGTTCTGTTTCACTTCAGATTTAGTTCCCTTGTTCCACTACACATTAATAATTCTCTCAAAAGAGAGTAGTATAAAACTAATCCAATCAGGAAAGAAAAAAAATGAACGCTTACTTTCGAATTTCCTTTGTCTGCATCATGGTTATCCAGAAGAACCTAATATCATGTATATCATGCATAACATAAATGCGTTTTCGATGAAATTATTTTATGTTAAAAATTTGCTAAATTGCATAGGAAGATCACTAAATAAACAATCCTTCTAAATTATGTTAAAAATTAGGCTCACAAGGAAATTCCCAGCTCCAATTTTTAGGATGAGCATCTCTAGCAGATCCCGCAGGCCGGGCCATCCGGTAAAATAACCACTGGTTTGCGGGATAGAGCCCGTAAACCCGGCCCGAATAGATCCCCCAAAATCGGCCGTCCCGAAATTATTTTTGTGGGATCCCGAATCCGTGAGCCCATATCCTTCATATCTACGGGATTTCGCCCTCCTTTTCGAGTATCCTCTATCCTCTATCCTTGGCGGGAGGGAAATTTGAGCCCCAACCGCTTCCCTCGCAGCCGGTGCCACGGCCTCCTGAGCTCGATTCCGGCCAAATAGAGAAGCCACCGCATCCCGCTGCCGCCGGTGCCCGCCCATGATCTTGAACCTCGATCCCTGTCGCCGGTTCGCCCCTGCAGTTGCTCAGCCGCTGGCCTGGGCGCTGGCGCGCAACAACGTCCGGCGAGGGCGCGGGAGCGCAGCAGCAGGTCGGCCGAGCAGCAGCGGCGGCGGCTCAGCTGCGGGCGCGCAGCAGCAGCAGCAGCTCGAAGCGGCCGGAGCATGCGCCGTTGCATTGGAGCGGCCTGGACCCAATCATAATCTAGATTTCGTTTTAGGTTTTTTTGTGCTATTTTCTAGGGACCCTATTGTAAATGTAACTACTGACAAATGGGCTCCAGGTCTGACATTAAAGATTTTTACGGGATCTATTCTGTTGGAGCACATGCCATACTGTAAAAACGTGTAAAAACTGTTTTGTGGGATCCTCTAAACAACTTTTACGGGACGGGTGTTTACAGGATCTGCTAGAGATGCTCTAAAACAGTTTTGCAAGTAGCCAAATAACACTAAAAAGTATACCTATCTTATAGACATGAGGGGACTGGATGCTCTCCAAGTTTCAGTCAGATGTGATTAAAATGAATTCTCCATAAGCTTGGTAGTGTGTTTACTATACAACATGACAAGTGAGCCATTTTCCATTAAATTTGTCTTGCAGTTCTGTCGGTATAAAATCCAGCCGCTCTATATAAAACATGTCAGAACATACATCAATATATTTAATCAACTGCTTGTACAGAAACTTGGACCATTTGACAACATGTGTATATCACCCGAGCATTGCTAACCAGAGTATGAGTTTTAGCTAAATTGAAATTGAAGAATATGAACATCCATAGTGTACAGATTTCAGGTGTGCAAACATTTCTCTTTGTTTTTCCAGAGCTTAATGAACCGATTTATTTCAGCCTTTTGCCACATAAAGGGAAAATGATGCTTTCCAAGAAGGAACACAAAATATTTCCATAGGAGGCTTACTGGAATCAAACACATCGAATCAAGCTAAGCTGCAGCCCTAGTTACATTCAGGAGATTTCCGGATCTGGTGCGCTCATCCCTACAGCTATCTCGCCCACGGCTAGGCTACATACCACCTCTTGACCAAGAGGGTCTCATGGTGCAACCACATTATACTACACCGGCATCCATTTCGGCGCAGCGCAATACCTAATCACCGATTTCACCCGCACAAACCAACCAAATTGGTGACCCACATTGTGATATTGACCGTGTCTTAATGGCTGTTTGGGGAGGAACAGAGGCCTGCATTAGAGCATGCTAAAGAATCAGAGGCGGTTGGAGGAGGGGGTTCCAGGTTGTTGGGCCGCTGCGATTGGGAGCGGGTCGCCTTCCACGGCAGCAGACATGTGATGTGACTGCAATGCTGTGAGGGAGAGCTAGGGCGATTGAGGAGATGGCGTGGTGGAGAGCAGATGGCAGTGAGGGCGCACGCAAATCCGGCAACTGTGGGATCTGGTCGAGGACCTCCATATTTTAAGCAGTGGCAGAGGTGGGTAAATATCTGCTACATACGGTTGTAAGGTCATGTCGCTATGCACACACATCTCTACCGCTGGCTCTAGATCGGACCAACTGTGCTTGTCTTCATCCCAGCCCTGCGTGTTAGATCCAACGGCTGACACACCATCATCACCAATTCAGCTTTTTATAGGAGTAGAGATATAGATATCAAATACTTGCTGTGTACTCGCACAGTTTATTACAGATTCCAGCATCGTCTAAGAAGCTACATTTAGTACTTTGGAACACTCTTAACTGCTTAGGCATTGTCATTGCTGCTCCTTGTTGCAAAGTCTTATCAATAATGCAACTACTTCTCTGAGTGATATGTGGAGCATGTATTCATGTAATTAACCCATCGAAAGGGTGTTGCTGTTGCACAGAAGTATTGAGGTAAGGAATACGGGAATGTAGAGGAATGAAGCATCCTTCATGCTTCAATTTTTTTATAGGAAAGTGTTAGGAGCTAGGGTTCTGCCGGGTCTAGGGCGAAGGCTGTAGGGGAAGGAGTGAGTTGGGCGCGGATGGGCACGCGGTCGCCGGCGGCTGGGCGCCGTCGTGCGTGTGGGAGGAGGCGGCGGCGGCTGACAAGAGGCGGCTAGGGTTAGGTCTCCCGGCTCCCTAAGGAAGCCGAGCAATTATGATTGCTTCTTGCTTAATCTGAAAACAGGTCCTTACATCAGTTTATATAATCCTCCTAATAATGATATAATTGGGCTAAGCCCCTAACACGATAAGATAATTGGGCCAGGCCCCTAACTGCCTGGGCTGTAGTATATGCCGCTCATAACAGAAAGTTTACTACTCCCACACTTGCAGCCTTGGGTTAATGTGTAACCATCCAACATCCCACACTTGTTCTTTAGAAGAGAATGTTTGATCTAAGATGTGCCATTGGATTCCTGATACACTGATCCAAGCACAAATGGCATTGAACACCAGCACTAATGAGGAACAATAGATGAGGAACATGAAAATATAATCATATGTCAAATCTGTTTGGCTACTTCTAGATACTTCTGTTGTGGTCTAGTATTTCTTTTCTTTTCTTTATCCTGTTAGGAAAGCAACTTGTATTACCATGAGGCCATAGGCCGATATATATATACATGTACAGGTGGAACATATGCAGGAAACCCCTTATACAACGGGATAAATACAAAGGGGTACATGACTTATATTATAACTCTAACACCCCCCCTCAAACTCATGGTGGAGGAACAACACTGAGTTTGGAGAGATAAAAGCCATGTTGTGCTCTAGTCTGGGCCTTCGTCAGGAAATCCGCCAACTGTAACTCAGAAGGCACATACTGAAGAGCAATAACCTGATCCTGCACAGCAGCGCGCACATAGAAAGCATCAACACCAATATGCTTGGTGAGCTCATGCTTCACAGGATCGCGTGCAATGCTGATAGCACCTGTACTGTCAGATAAGAGCTGAGTCGGTGTAGTGACAGAAACACCAAAGTCCTGAAGTAACCACTGCAACCAAGTCACCTCTGCCGTCAAAAGAGCCATTGCTCGCAACTCAGCCTCAGCACTCGAACGGGAAACTGCAAGCTGTTTCTTCGTCTTCCAGGCAATGAGAGAACCACCAAGAAAAACACAGTAAGCAGAAAGTGAACGGCGATCCGAAGGATCACTAGCCCACGTAGCATCCGAATAGGCCTGAAGCTGTAAAGAACTGGAGCTAGGAAAGAAGAGACGGTGAGAGATCGTGCCTCGAAGATATCGGAGAACACGAAGAAGATGACTATAGTGAACCGATGTGGGAGCAGAGACAAACTGACTCAGAATATGAACCGGATAAGAGATGTCCGGACGAGTGACAGCTAGATAGACAAGACTGCCAACAAGATGACGATAACGCGTCGGATCAGGGAGAGGATCACCATCAGTAGCACGGAGGTGAACATTGAGCTCCATAGGAGTCTCGACAATGCGCTCGTCAGTAAGAGCAGCACGAGTAAGAAGATCCTGGATATACTTTTCCTGGGATATAAAGAAGCCATCAGAGGTAGAAGAGACTTCAATCCCAAGGAAGTAGCGAAGAGGTCCAAGATCAGACATAAGAAACTGCTCACTAAGACGGGCCTTTACAAAGGCAATATATTCAGGGTCATCCCCCGTGATGATCATGTCATCAACATAGAGTAGAAGAAGAGTCCGACCATGAGAAGAAAGGTGAATAAACAAGGCTGGATCATGAGCACTGGCTGAAAAACCAGCAGCAGTGATCACAGAGGCAAAACGCTCAAACCAGGCGCGGGGGGCTTGCTTAAGGCCATAGAGAGAGCGACGAAGACGACATACCATGCCATCAGGAACAGAATACCCAGGTGGGGGCTGCATGTACACCTCCTCACGCAGCTCACCATTAAGAAAGGCATTCTTAACGTCAAGCTGAGATATAGACCAGTGCCGTGCAGAGGCAACGGCAAGAAGTGTACGAACAGTGGTCATATGGGCCACAGGAGCAAAAGTCTCGTCATAATCACGACCATGCTCCTGCTGAAAACCACGAGCCACAAGACGAGCTTTGTGACGCTCAAGAGAACCATCGGAGCGAGTCTTAACCTTGTAAACCCACTTACAAGTGATCGGACGAACTCCGGGAGGGAGAGAAACAAGATCCCAGGTACCAGTGCGTTCAAGAGCAGCAATCTCCTCTGCCATCGCAAACTGCCATTCAGGATGAACAACAGCCTGACGGTAAGAAGTCGGCTCAAGAACAGCAGCACCAGCGGTGGGAAATCCAAAGCGATCAACAGGTGGACGAGGACGAGAACGCAAGCCATAAGTAGGCTGAGAGGAAGATGACGACTCATCCACAGAGGCATCAACAGGTCGTGGACGACGAGTGTAATGTTGAGGAAAGGATGGAATAATAAAAGGAGGAATCGCCAAGGTAGAATCGGGGGGTGGCGACGAAGAAGTCACCGGAGATGAAGGTGGGGAATCCGGTGACATGTGAAGAGAGGAGACCGGGGAGGAAGTCACCGGAGATGAAGGTGGAGAACCCTGTGACATGCTAGGCGAGGAGACCGGGGAGGATGGTGGCTGTAAATCAACTAGAGGTGAAGAAGGAGAGGAAGTGGAACGGAGAGGTACAGGCTCGACAGATGTGATAGGGGAGTCAGGAAAAGTGAGGAAAGAGATATCCTGCACTGAAAAGGTCGAGAAGGATGGGCGTGGGTAGAAGGGACGAGACTCATCAAAAGTCACGTCTCGAGAGATACGCATCCGACGACCGATAGGATCCCAACAACGATAGCCCTTATGCTCATCACTGTAGCCTAGAAAGACACACTCAACAGACTGAGCGGTCAGTTTGGTGCGTTCGCGAGGGGCAAGAAGAACATAGCAAACACAACCAAACGAGCGAAGCATCGAATAATCAGGAGAACGATCCAAAAGTCGCTCGAAAGGAACACCACCCTGTAGAGCAGCGGAAGGCTGTATATTAATAAGATAGGTGGATGTGGAGACGGCCTCAGCCCAAAAATGAGGCGGAAGAGATGCAACAATCATCAATGCACGAGCCGTCTCAAGAAGATGTCGATGCTTTCGCTCAGCCACACCATTCTGAGCATGAGCACCAGGACAAGAGAATTGAGAGAGAGTCCCTTGCTCAGCAAGAACACCTCGCAACATCTTAGAGATATACTCGCCAACGGAGTCAGCACGAAAAACACGAATGGGAGAAGAGAACTGAGTATGAACCATGGCAGCAAAACGCTTATAAATAGACAACACCTCACTACGAGAAGTCATGAAATAAAGCCATGTGTAACGAGAGAAATCATCTATGAAAATAATATAGTATTTATGACCACCTTTTGAAGCGAAAGGAGCCGGACCCCATACATCAGAATGGACTAAATCGAAAGGACGCTTAGACACTGACTCACTATGTGGATATGGTAACTGAATCTGCTTGCCAAGACGGCAACCCTGACACTCTAAAGAGACATCTCCTGAGACAGACCCCAGAAGACCTCGACGAACTAAAGGCAACAAAGCCTGATGCAGAAGACATTGTTCTTTTTTTTTTTTTTTAGGAAACCAACTGGAACCGGTGGCAGAGATCAAAGCGACCGAGGCTTCGAGGAGAAGCGAGCCTAGCGACGGGCGGCCAGGCGAAGAGAAGCCAGGGCCTTCGAGGGAAAGCAATCGGACTCCTGGCTTCGATCGGAAGGACTCCTGGCTTCGATCGAAAGAGAGCGGGCCTTCGAGAAAGCGATCAGGCGGCCAGGCGAAGGAAAGCTAGCCTGGCGACCGGGGCCTTCGAGGGGAAGAGCGATCGGGCTCCTGGTCTTCGATCGGAAGAGAGCTGGGCCTTCGAGGAAGCGATCGGGCAGCCAGGCAAAGAGAAGCGAGCTTGGCGACCAGGGCCTTCGAGGGGAAGCGATCGGGCTCCTGGCTTCTGGTGGAGCGCCAAGCAACAGAAAGCCGGCTGGGCTTCGATCGGAAGATAGCTGGGGGCCTTCGAAGGGAACAGCTGGTGGAGATCGAGGCAACGACGAGAAGCCGGCTGGAGATCGATCGGGATCGAGGCACGAGTTGTGCGTGCGAGGAAAAAAAAACCTAAAGCTCTAATACCATGTTAGGAAAGCAACTTGTATTACCATGAGGCCATAGGCCGATATATATATATACATGTACAGGTGGAACATATGCAGGAAACCCCTTATACAACGGGATAAATACAAAGGGGTACATGACTTATATTATAACTCTAACATATCCTACCTACTGTTTTCTAGAGTCTTCTAGTTGTGAGTAGCTATGAGTAGAATGGTGAACCTTAAATAATGTTTCTAGAGTATTCCAGCTATAAGTAGAAGTATGTGAAGGCTTCCCAAAGCCCTATAAATAGAGGTCCTCACCTCTACTTTGTACCAAGACTATGTACCCACTACCTATAATAGAACTTGTTGTTCTTATCAAGATCTTGGAGTAGATCTTGTGCCCTAGGAGTTCTGGATTGAACTCTTGCTGTCCTATCAGCCTACATTCGCCTCTAGAGCGATATCTAGCACAGCACGTTGAAGCTGTTCCTTCAACACTTGTGTTGAACACATTGTAGCAGCAAGGTGGAGTTGCTCCTCCACAACCTTTGTGCTGCTTCAAGCACCTCTAGTGATATGGGATTTGCCATTAGCAGTTCTGACTTCTGACTCACTCTATAAACATTACGAGCTGATTTGGTTTGATTCAGCCTTGCCTGGCTTGACTTCCATTATTCTGCTCTTTGGCCGAGCCCAACAAAACGTGTAGTGTAGCCACATGATCAGGCTTTTTGTACAAGTCTTAACTGAATCTACAATCTAGTATCGTGATTTCTGTTTCCGACGCTTACAGGTTTCTTTTTCCTGTTTTGGTTTTAGTCGGAGGCCACCTTTGGTGGTACGGTGGTACCCCCCACCCCAATAATATAAGATGCTATTGCAACCGATATGTGCAGTGCATATCGGTTGCAATAGCATCTTATATTATGGGACGGAGGGAGCATGTACTGCTGCACCTTCTTTGGTTGTTTTCTTATAATACACAACTATGCGTGTTCAGGAAAGAAAATAGAAATACCATAGTTCCGGATCAAATGCATGGTCGAGAAATAAAAACTAGAAATGCCATAGTTCTGGAACAACACCACTTTACTGGTAACTGCCCAGTTTCCGCTCTTTTACTATCACTTAGCCTGTCAGTCATAATTTGGTCACTACAACTCTACAGGTAGACTAATTTCATTGCTCCTACAATATCGGTGGTATCAGCATGTGTTATCCATAGCTCTTACTGAGATGGTTTCATATCCTATATTCCTGTTCCCAGCTGGGACAACTTGTTATTACTAAACATTTTGAACCTTTACGGCTGTAGTATCTTTAGCTGTGCCTGAAGACTCTTAATTGAGAGATCAGTGAGGATAACTTAGCTGCTACTTTCAAACTTCTCCCTCTGTTGACAAATATAGGATTTTTGGATATTTTAATGTGAACTACATACGGACTGAAATGAGTGTGCCCTGTTTGTTTGAGCTTCAGGGATCATATTCAGATTTGCCAGTGAAGCTGAATCTGGAATCTGAAACACACAACTCTTTCGTTTGAGATTCAGGGGCCAGATTCAGCTTCAACTGAATTTAGAAGCTGAAACAAACAACTATTTTGAATCAGCTTTGCCAGTGAAGCTAAATCTGGATTCAGGCCATTTTCAGTGCAATTGCCTGAAGTATACCAAAGTGACGATATCAGCTTTGCCAGTGAAGCAAATCAACATGTGATTCGAATCCAATCAAAGCTCAAACAAACAGGGCCGCAGAATCAGCTTTGCTAATAAAGCGAGTCCATAGGTGATTCGAATCCAATCAAAGCTGAAACAAATGTGTTATATACACCCGATTCAGAAAAAAGTTAAAACATCTCAAACTGAAACATTATATTCTTGAAAACTTTCCTTTTGTAGTTCTCTTTGTTTGCAATGTATATAGATAAACCGCTTCGTAACTAGAGTATCACGTGTTGCTTGATGTGGTCAAGGTGGGCAGCATTTCATGGGCCACAGCCCACATGCCAATACTATATTTCCTTAGTCAAGGCGGATGAAGAAAGCATGAATGGCTCCCATAGTTGATGAGTCATAGTTCTGTGAAGTGATTTTCTGTTTTCGACTAACCATTTATGTGATGGATTGATTTATTATGTGTGCTCTTTCTTTCTCAAAGTTTTTCGTATGCACCGACTTGATTATACACGTATTGACGTTTGCAGGGAACTGACGACGATGTTGTGAATTGGTCACATGGTCATGAGCTGTGGAAACTGGCAAGGGAGCCGTATGATCCACTATGGATCAAAGGAGGCGGTCACTGCAACCTGGAGCTGTACCCTGACTTCATCCGCCACCTCTCGAAGTTCATCCGTGAAATGGAGAGTGTGACAACGAAAACAAGGCTGAAGAAGATTCGGCAGTCCCTCGAGCCAACAAAGGTTGCCTACCGCGCGAACACGGCAACAACTACCACCTTCACCACCAATTGTTGCTGCCGTATTCGAGTTCGCAAACCGAGCTGCAATCTCAGCTGCAGCTGCTGCCATGCACTGAGGAAATGCTTCACATTTCGCGTGTTTAAGTGCCCAGCCTGCTGCAGCTGCTTCAAGTGCTGCTGCTGTGGCGGATAACGCCGGTCTCTATGTGCTTGTGCTTGTATAGGAAAAGGAACGGTCCGGGAGATATCTTCTAACCCTTTGAATGCTATAGGCTAAACTTAGATTTTTCAGTTGGAAAAACATGCATGGCAAGATAGAGATGCTCCTGTATCCAGTTGTTCCCCATTCTCCTATGTAGCAGTTGTAGTTGCTCGACAGGTTTGTGTAATCAGCGATGGCATAAACTGTTGGCTGTCAAGGTTAGAAGAGTTGGTGATGTTGTGAATTGATTTGAACCCAACCCAACCATGTTTCAGCTCTTGTGGTATGTTTCCCATCCATGAACCCATGAAATCTCTGAGTTCAGAAGTGGTTCAGCTGCAGCTACACCTGAACTGACAAAGCTGATTTGAAATAGCTAGCTACACCTGAATTGACAAAGCTGATTTGAAATAGCTGTTTGTTTTGGATTTCAGATTTAGTTTCACTGGCGAAGCTGCTTTTGGTGGTAAAGTTGATTTGAAATAACTGTTTGTTTCACATTTCAGATTCAGCTTTACTGACAAAGCTAATTCTAGTTCCTGAAGCTCAAATAAACAAGGCCTAAGCTAAATCTAGTTCCTGAAGCTCAAATAAACAAGGCCTAGGCCGTGGCAACCTATGTGCACTGTCAGTGGCATATCAGAAGGTGCAGTCAGTAGCAATACTCCAGTCCAGGAGGGCCCAACCAGGCCGACTCTCATCAATGAATGGAAGAAAGAAATCATGCACCCCTCATTGATGCGTGCAGATTCAGAAACTGGGGTTATGCGTGCCGAACCCAACTGCCGAATAACCAACCTCTTCAATCCTTGCAACCAAGGCATATGAGAATGCGTGACTGAACCAACACACAGGATGGAGCAACAAGTCAGTGATCATTGCAGCACAAGAGCCGCGGTTCCATCGAATCATAGACGGGCAGGCTAGTGATCCTTCCTTCGTATGATGGTACAATCACCTGTAGTAGAGTGGTCGTTGCAGCAGGACAGCTTCTGTGGCCTGTCTAGCAAAAATTACTGCTCATCCAAGTCTCTTGTGCTTGTTTCAAATTGGGACGATGAGCATCCAAGGTACTCCCTCCGTCCGGAAATACTTGTCATCAAAATGAAGAAAAGGGGATGTATCTAGATGTATTTTAGTTTCAGATACATACTTTTTTGTCCATTTTGATGACAAGTATTTTCGGACGGAGGGAGTACGTGCGTAGGTGGTTGTACGATGAGCATCCAGACTATTTGTTTTGATGTACTTGCTTGCCCACATGCATCTCTCCGATGCAGAGGCCGGGAGAAACCCTCCCTTTCAAAAAAAAAAAACGTGCATAGGTGGTACAATGGTGAGCATCCATCTACGACTACACACACATATGATATTGTCAGTGTTGATGTTTGTATTTCAGCATGTACGTCCATGCATGGTACTGGTAGAGAAATCGATCCGGAAGCGAGCGAGTACAAGAAACAATGCGAAGCAGATCGGACAGAAACAACGGCTGCAAAATCGTACTCAAGGTCGTCTCGGCGAGAAGCGATGGGCAGCGGTGGCCGCGGCAGGAGCAGGCAACCCTAGTCAGCACACGGGGTGAAATCGTATCGATTGGATCGAGGCAGCGTGCAAGCGGCGCTTCGCACGCGGGGAGAGTTAGGGCGGCCAGAGGCTAAGGCTGCAGTGTTGCGCACGGCTGACCCAGGTGGGGCTGGCTTGTGTGAGGCCGAGACGGGCTGAAGGCCGTATGAGTCCGCGTGGCTGGAGGCTGACGTGCAACCTGGGTTGTGTGGCGAGGAGCAATGCTACACGTACAAACGTTTACAGGCTTTTACAGGGTGGGTTAACCTTGATTGGTCAATAGGTGAACGGGACGGCCCACCCCCCTTAAAATCAGGGGGGAGGAGGTTTGTGATTGGTTGTTAGATAGAAAGAGCATGTAAAAGCTTGTAAATCTTTGTATGTCTAGCATTTTTGGTGTGGCGAGGCACGAGAGGGTGCGGTGCTTGTGTTGCTGTGCATATATAGCGAGGGTAGACATATGATGTAACCTATGTCAACATAATAGCACATGAACATAGGGGAAGCCGGCGGCATGCGTCGGCGTCCAGTTCGACCTCGTGCGGTATTGTGGTGGTGTCATGGGGAGGAGCGTCCATAGTCAAGCCCCGGGATGTAGCCATATCGATGAACGTCGTTAACAAATCTCGATGTCCTGGCTCGTGTAATTGTTTGGTTCTCGGATGATCGACAGTATAGCTTGGATTTATTCTAAAAATATGTGCTACACATTCTTTAGCCGGTCCTAGTATGTGCCTGGCGTAACGGCACAACATGACGGTACACCAAGATCCTGGCGAGACTAAGACAGGATTGGACTGATTGGCAGTTACAATTGTGCCATGCTGCTGCTGCCATGGATGTTCACTATTCGTGCGTATATCAGTTATACGTTGTACACTGTATTATTAGTGGTATTGTACCAGTAGTATTCTTAGCAGTAGCTCAAGTGTCTCAGTACATTGGTCCATGCACGGCAGCCAGTGTGACGTGTGGGGGCCAGATGATGGAGAAGCCCTAGCTTGTTTGCATCCATGCTTTGTTTTGCTTCTCCACCTTAATAGTACTAGTATACTCGTAATACTAGTATTAAGTTGATTGATTCTGTTGTTGTGACCTGGCTGGCGGATCTTGTTCTGTTGCACGGTCTGCTTTGGTTGGTTGGTGCGTTTATTTAATCATCGATTGCATTCAACTAAACTAATCGCATGATTTGTGGTTTGTTTAATCCATCTTACAAACTATCAACGGAAGGATAATCTAAGGGGCATTTTTCCCTGCTATATTTGTTGGAAATATGAGCAAATTACTACGAGATTTAATCCGAATAAATAGAAGGTAAATCATGATAGCAAAAGCAGAGATTAAACTAATCATGCGAACTAGCATATTAGATGAACATATCACATCTAGGGCACATACTAGAAACATGAATTCTACCACGATCTCAAACAGAAAGGATAGAAACACGTACGGTGCAGCGAGAGCAGCACCGCCGGCGCCGGTGTTGTCGCCCATGTCGTTGAGGATGAGGTTGCCGAGGTCGGGGAAGAAGTCGTCGTTGGCGAAGTCGTCGCTGCCAGCAGTCGCGCGAGTGCGCTCCCCAAAAACCTGATCGCCCTTCTCCCATACAAGATCACAAGAGGCGGGGTTCCGGAGGCTTGCTGTCCCTTCTCGCGGTGCACGCCCGAAGGAGGGATGGAGAAGACTTGCGTGGCGGCACAATGATCTGGAACTCAGGGAAGTGGAGGTTGAAGATGGTCTCTCTCAAGCAACCCTGCAACTAAGATACAAGAAGTCTCTTGTGTCCCCAACACACCTAATACACTTGTTAGATGTATAGGTGCACTAGTTCGGCGAAGAGTTGTTAAATGGCAAGTGATATGGATGGCAAAACAAAGTAATATAAATCTGTAATAAAAAGTGCAGCAAGCAAACAAGTGGTAAACGTGAGCACAAATGGTATTGCAATGGTGGAAACAAGGCCTAGGGTTCATACTTTCACTAGTGGCAACTCCCAACAACATTAACATAATCGAATCACATGATATTTCCCATAAAACATGCAAAGGGGACACATTCGGAGGTCATTCCTTCGTGGTCAAGAGAGGACGAGAATTATGTAGGGCTACAAAAGCACACCTCAAAGTTCGTAGTTCTCAATCTAAGGATTTCCCAATGTCACCGCGGCCATCCAAAGAGAGTCCCACAATCACCACAACATATCTAAAGGATAGTCAAAGACAAGCACCAAGAGACTCTCAATCTTCAATCAACACACAAGAGAGGAAATCACTCATGAAAATATTGTGCTAATCCATGTCCAATAGACCGCTGTCACCTTGGTCTCGAGGATTATACTAGATAAAGACAAGTGAGTACATCAATCCAATACATAGAGGAAGGGGAAATATCATGGGATCACCCTAGATTAACATAGCCTATGATCACAACGAAGATCACATCATGGGAGAGAGAATTGACCACATAGCTACTGGTAAGAACCTCAGCCCCGAGGAGGAACTACTCCCGCATCATGGAGGGAGGAAGCAACGTCGATGGAGATGAATCCGGGGGCACTTCCCCGTCCCGGCAGGGTGCCGGCGCAGGAATTCTGGTCCCCCGAAGCTTGATGGCGATGGCGGCGGAGATCGGAATCGCGTCTGGAGAAAAGGGGTCTGGAATCAGGGTTTCTGCGAGACGCTTTAAATATATGCCAAAGGGGGGCATCGGAGGAGCCTCGGGGGGCCCAGGCGCCCCCCCGGCGCGGCCCGGGGGGG
>LR738715.1:506532631-506547395 GCA_902687465.1 Secale cereale
GAGCCCTGGTGCCCCCCCGGCTGTCCTTCGGGCGCACGGTAGTTTCTGGAACGCTGATTTTTTATATAATTTTTCTGGATTTTTCCTGGCAGTTCTCGTAATGTGAAAACCTGAAATACAAAAACAGCCGAAAACAGAAACTGGCACTAGGGTGCACTGAGTTAATAGGTTAGTCCAAATATGATCAAAAGTGTATGGAAGTGTATAAATATCAAAGCAATATCACCCAAAAGAGGCATGGAGCAAGCAGAAATTATAGATACGTTTTGGACGTATCAACATCCGCAAGCTTAATTCCTGCTCGTCCTCGAGTAGGTAAATGATAACAAGAATAATTGATGTGGTGACATGCTATTAACCATATAGGACTTTTTTCATAGTCATATGACAAAAGCTTACTGAGACAATGAATCTATAGTAATTAAGTTGCCTCATGAGAAAATCACAAAGGACTGAAAGTTTTACAATATGATACTGAAACATCAAATAGATTTGCAATGAACATGATGTGCAAATATGATAAAGTGATATCTAGCTTGCCCCCTTTAGTGAAGCAAAACATAAATGCAGGGGAACCTCCAAGGTTTAAGTGATGACTAGATACAATGATTTCAGAATAAACGATATCACAATCATGCAAAAGACAATGCTACTTTGGGACAATGCACATTACACTTAGAATGACAATCATGCTTTCAGTAGTTGGTGCTTTTAAAAGAAGATGAAGACTCTCGAACCGTGGCTTTTGTTGGCAAGGTTGAAAATCCGTGGTCGGAAACAAAGACAAAACATGTACCAGAGCTCTTGGTTTTAAAACAGAGGTAATAATTTATTTTAGATCATGCATGTTTCGTCAACGAATGCTAGCAGACAACTCAATCACTTTTCGAGATGGACAAGTTTCGAGGAACGGCTCCCGAATGAGGACGATCACATCCTCTTAATCTCCTTTGTTTATCACTGCCAAAGTTTTCTAATTTCTCATGAACAAAGCGTGAAGGAGGGTTTGTTTGTTATATTATATTTTTGAGCCGGGCGCACTCAATGCCAGTTCCTGCACATTATACATGCAATCCCGGGGTGAAGCTTGTCCAACTTAAAAATGTCATGAATTAACCACTACTTCCTCATGAACTTACAACAGAGGCACAAAATAAGAATGCTTTTTCTTTGAATAATTTCGAGATGGCACATGCAAGTCTCCGTTAGGAATGGCAGGTAAATACCATGTAGGAAGGTATGGTGGACTCATATGGCATAACTGGATTAAAGGATGTGGATGCACAAGCAGTCAGTCCGCTTAGTACAGGCGAAGGTTAGCAAAAGACGGGGAGCGACCAACTAAGAGAGCAATGACGGTCATAATCATGCAGAGCGACAAAGCAACATTGAATCAGGCATGGAAGTTATATCGCTACTCAGAAACAAAAGATCATCAAGGCTTGACAGACTTTCTTTACAGTCTTAAATATGCGTGAGCATACGCCGAGTCAATCAAAATAAATTCTTTGAAGGAAGATATTACTAAACCATACCACATCATAGGCAAACAAATCATGTTGGTACTCCTAACACATTGGGAACCCCCCAGCTATTTGAGACTAACCATAAGAAAACATGAACTACTAAGCGCCATTATGCATGTAGCATCTTTATCATAGACATATCAACCAATGCAACGGAAGAAAACTCTCTTAATAAGATAAACATGATAACTAAAGAGAGTTCAAGCAACCAACTAAACAAAAACTCTTTAAAAAGATAAGCATGAAAGTTAAGAGCTAAGCATGATAGTAGCTATTAAAAGACAAAGAACACACACAGCAAAGATAGACATGCAAATTATATGTTATGTTCTAGGTAGAAGTGGAGCGTGTTTCTCTCCCACATAAAGAAAGCTGAGTTCCAACTCGTTATGAAAAACTAAAGAAAACTAAAAGGAAAACTAAAACAAGACGCTCCAAGCATAGCACATAACACATGAAGTGATTAAAATATAGTGGAACGAAGGACGAACTGATAATGTTGATGGAGAAGGGGATGCACGGGGGCATCCCCAAGCTTAGACGCTTGAGTCTCCTTGATTATTTCTTGGGGGTGCATGGGGGCATCCCCAAGCTTGAGCGTTTGACACTCCTGAATCTTTTTATCATCTTCCCTCGAACACTTGAAAACTCCCTTCATACATAACTCATCATAATCTGATTAGCGAGGTTAGTACCCATAATAAAATAATTGTTCCTTGCTGGAAATAAGGATATTCTTGAAGGTCTACCGTTTCTCAAGATTGCCAAAAGGTTATTGCAAAGAAAAAGCAAGCTCTAGGTTCGCAAAATGAAGGAAAGGCAAAACAGGACAGAATCTGTGAAAAACAGAATAGCAGGTAGTAAATGATTTGTTCGGGGCACTTCTGCAACTCTAATCAAAAAACTCAAAACAGACGCACGAAAGACAATTGTATAGAGCACGCTGTCGAAAAAATTCAGACCAAAAAGATGATCTGGTGATTTTATACGAATTTTTCTATCCAAGGACAGAATCTGTTTTCTGGACAGCACGTCACAACTTTTGAACTTTCTAGCAATCAGAGGCTACACTTGGCACAAAGTTGAAAAGCAAAGATACAATGATGATGCTACTGTAGTAACAAACATCAAGACCACTAAAACTGAAAGAACAAACTGAAAGCAAGGATAACAAGGGTTGTCTTCCTAGAGCTCTTTCTTTATAGCCATAAAGATAAGCTTAAGACTTTAATGATGCTCTCGTAGGAATAAGAGTTGAAGAACAAAAGAGAGCATCAAGAAGCAAATACCAAATACATTTAAGACTAACATGCTTCCTATGCATAGGAATATTGCAATAGAATAATTCATTAAAGCACAAAGCAACTAGCATAGGAAGGCAAAACAAGCATAACTTCAAAATATTCACCATAAAGAGAGGAAACTTCTTATTATTAAGATATTTAGAACCAAGTCTCCCTCTCTCATTATAAATTTCAGTGGCATCATGAATGAACTCAACAATATAAGCATCACATAAAGCATTGTTACTATGATCCACATGCAAAAAGGTACTCTTACTCTCCACATAAGCATAATCTTTTTCATTGGTAATAGTGGGAGTAGGACTATCATAAACCACTTGAACACTATAGATTAATTGTGTAGTAGGAGGGTGGTGTTCAACAAGGGAGTAATGCCCTCCATGATTATGACAAGTTTCATAAGGATAATTTCTCCTTATGTCATAGGTACCTTTATAATCACTATAGGTTGGAGTTATAACATCATCATGGTAGAGAAGAGCATTATCATTGCTAGCAACTATATTTGTAATCATGTTGTCTTTATTCTTACTAGCAAAAGAATTATCAATTATCACATCACTAGTGGGTAAAGGATTTGCAATCCTATCATCCCCAAGCTTAGAGCTTCCCATATCATCACTTTCAGAGTTGGTACCAAAAATATTTTCAAGATCATAAGTAGCATTATCATCATTTTCCCAATCACAATAAGAAACATGCATATCATAATCAAAATCATCTTCAATAGTACCTACGGACGTATCATCAAGATGATAATTAAGGCAATAAACTTCACCTTCTTCTTTAAACTTACAATCGTTAGGATAAAAGTTGATGGGAGGAATATGCTCAGGCCAGGTTGATACCCATTCTTCTTCTTTCTTGCTCCTCTTCCTCCTCCTCTTCTTTTTCTTCTTCTTAACCTTAGGAGGGAGTGGTTGGAGATGAAGCTTCTCCACATATCCTGGTTTATCATTAGAAACAATAGGGGAAACTTGGCAGAAACTCTCCTTTTTATTAGCAGAAATATAAGAGACATTTTTATACTTTGGTAAAGTTCCCTCCTTTATAATCTTACCTATGTAATCATTTTCATGGCAATTAACAACACAATAGAGATGGAAATTTTGCAAAGTATTTTTTATTCCTATGGCATTAACATCTAGCCATGAAGTCTTTTCTGATAACTCTTCACACATCAAAAATAACATAAGCTCATCATAAGGGTCAGAGGTGATCATGTTATCACACAACCGGTTAACAGTTATGTTTTGAAAGTTCATGCATTGAAAATTAAAGTGACCCTCTATACGGCAAAGTTCACAAGTAAAAGGATAAAGGTCACATAATTCTCTAGCAATTTCATTTAAATCTCTGACCCAAGTGATTGTTCTTTCATGCTTATGTTGCTTACAATACTTCTCTTCTTCAATCATAGGCCTTTCACAAGGTCTATCCACTCCACAAAAATTAACATGCTTATATAAAACTTCATTTTTAGGAATTGGATCATGCATGTTGCAATCATCATGAACAATTTCATTTTCTTTGCAAGTCTCTTTAAAAGGTTTATGATACTTGATCCAATCCTCCTTAGGCATATTAAGATGTGAAGCAAAAGATTTGAGGAAATCAACAAGGAGTTGAGGATCAAGCCCAAACTTAGCACTAAACTTATTAAAACTTGTAGTTTCAACAAAGGACTTAATGCAATCATACTCATAAATTATACCTGACTCTTTACCTTTGTCGATCTCCCAATCTTCAGTGTTGCATTGAATTCTTTCAAGGAGTTCCCATTTAGCATCAATCTTTTTGTTTGTGAAAGAACCCATAGAGGAAGCGTCGAACAAATCTTTATCCTGTCGAGAAAGCCTCGCATAGAAATTAGTAATAATCATATCTTTGGGGAGCCCATGGTTAGGACATTTTAGCATTAATGTTTTCAGTCTCCCCCAAGCTTGAGCTATGCTCTCTCCGTCATGAGGATAAAAATTATAAACATAATTCCTATTCTCATGGACTTCATGAAGAGGATAAAACTTGGAGTAAAAGAGAGACTGGATCTCTTCCCACTCCAGCAGGTGAGAGTCATTTAGTAGCCTATACCATTCCAATGCTTTTCCTTTCAGTGACAAGGCAAATAGTTTCCTCATGACAAACTCCCTTGATACACCTGCAAGCTTAAATAATGAACATAGTTGTGACAGATATAGCAAGTGTTCACCGGGATGTCTGTCTCCTGCATAACGATCAGCCAAAACATAATCGATAATACCAGCTGGTATTTTATAGGGCACAATTTCAGTAGGGGGAGGAGCAACCACCACATGTGTGGGGCGTCTTCCCGCAAGCAACGATCCAATAGCAAGGTTGTCCATAAGCATAACTAGTGAAATAAAAACAAGAAACAAAAAGATTTAATTGCAAGATCTAAAGATATACCTTCAAGCGCTCACCTCCCCGGCAACGGCGCCAGAAATAGCTTGATGTCTACACACGCTTCTACTCTTGTAGACTATGTTGGGCCTCCAAGCGCAGAGGTTTATAGGACATCAGCAATTTCCCTCAAGTGGATGACCTAAGGTTTATCGAACTCAGGGAAGTAGAGGTTGAAGATGGTCTCTCTCAAGCAACCCTGCAACTAAGATACAAGAAGTCTCTTGTGTCCCCAACACACCTAATACACTTGTTAGATGTATAGGTGCACTAGTTCGGCGAAGAGATGTTAAATGGCAAGTGATATGGATGGCAAAACAAAGTAATATAAATCTGTAATAAAAAGTGCAGCAAGCAAACAAGTGGTAAACGTGAGCACAAATGGTATTGCAATGGTGGAAACAAGGCCTAGGGTTCATACTTTCACTAGTGGCAACTCCCAACAACATTAACATAATCGAATCACATGATATTTCCCATAAAACATGCAAAGGGGACACACTCGGAGGTCATTCCTTCGTGGTCAAGAGAGGACGAGAATTATGTAGGGCTACAAAAGCACACCTCAAAGTTCGTAGTTCTCAATCTAAGGATTTCCCAATGTCACCGCGGCCATCCAAAGAGAGTCCCACAATCACCACAACATATCTAAAGGATATTCAAAGACAAGCACCAAGAGACTCTCAATCTTCAATCAACACACAAGAGAGGAAATCACTCATGAAAATATTGTGCTAATCCATGTCCAATAGACCGCTGTCACCTTGGTCTCGGGGATTATACTAGATAAAGACAAGTGAGTACATCAATCCAATACATAGAGGAAGGGGAAATATCATGGGATCACCCTATATTAACATAGCCTATGATCACAACGAAGATCACATCATGGGAGAGAGAATTGACCACATAGCTACTGGTAAGAACCTCAGCCCCGAGGAGGAACTACTCCCGCATCATGGAGGGAGGAAGCAACGTCGATGGAGATGAATCCGGGGGCACTTCCCCATCCCGGCAGGGTGCCGGCGCAGGAATTCTGGTCCCCCGAAGCTTGATAGCGATGGCGGCGGAGATCGGAATCACGTCTGGAGAAAAGGGGTCTGGAATCAGGGTTTCTGCGAGACGCTTTAAATATATGCCAAAGGGGGGCATCGGAGGAGCCTCGGGGGGCCCAGGCGCCCCCCCGGCGCGGCCCAGGGGGGGGGGGCGCCGCCTGGGCGCCTGGAGCCCTGGTGGCCCCCCCGGCTGTCCTTCGGGCGCACGGTAGTTTCTGGAACGCTGATTTTTTATATAATTTTTCTGGATTTTTCCTGGCAGTTCTCGTAATGTGAAAACCTGAAATACAAAAACAGCCGAAAACAGAAACTGGCACTGGGGTGCACTGAGTTAATAGGTTAGTCCAAATATGATCAAAAGTGTATGGAAGTGTATAAATATCATAGCAATATCACCCAAAAGAGGCATGGAGCAAGCAGAAATTATAGACACGTTTTGGACGTATCAACGATCACGATCCAACGACCGAGAGCATGGAGGTGGTTAGGATGGGCTTGTGGACTTTTGTGGAGGGGTGTTGGGCCAAGAGAGAGAGGGCTTCCGGAGGCTAACGCGGTTAACCGTTGGAGTATCAAACGACCTCCAAACGAGACGAAACATGACATGCGGTTTACCCACACTATAACAACACCGCACGACAACTTTCACCTCATTCCGAGAATGTTTTTAGGCCACTTACAAACGGAGGGTTCGGAGGTGCCACGGGCATGTGTGTGTGTGTCGGAACTCGAAACGGACAACGAAGAGAAACGAACACAACCGGGTGCAAGTGACAACTCGAACGCGATGCAATGCACATGATGACATAACATGGTGATATGCACACTCGCTCAACGCAGAACACAAAATACCAAAAATGAAGGATGATCCCAGAATGGAATAGATTAAGTCAACGAAGAATGTATTGCCATATTCGGAAGTTTTACATCTGGGGTGTTACAAACGTGATAGCCTGGCTTATTAGGGATGATAGATATCAATAAGGAATTCCTTGTTTTCCATGAGCCCATTCGGATAGAACTCCAAAGTTAAGCATGCTTAGCTTGGAGTAGTTTCAGGATGGGTGATCGACCGGGAAGTTGCTCCCGGGTGCGCACGAGTGAGGACAAAGTGCATAGAAAAGACTAGTACTGATATGTGGGGCCAGTCTAGATCCCGCCAGGAGTAATGACCGCCAACGAGTGTGTCCAGGGCGTTGCAAGTTGGTATCAGAGCCGACCCTCGCGGTTACACGGATGTTTGCGGACATGTGTACAATCATGTTATTCATGACGTTTGTGACCCGTCGTGGCACACGACATGGCACATGTACCGGACTGGATGCACAGACGTATGTGCCAAGAGGGAACATTCCTGTGGCCCGACGAGGACGTCGGTTCCTCTGAGTGGGGGTGTATGTGATAGCCTGGCTTATTAGGGATGATAGACTACTCATATCAATAAATAATTCCTTCTTTTCTCAGGAGCCCATCTGGATAGAACTCCAAAGTTAAGCGTGCTCAGCTTGGAGTAGTTTCAGGATGGGTGACCGACCGGGAAGTTGCTCCCGGGTGCGCACGAGTGAGGACAAAGTGCGCAGAAAAGACTAGTATTGATATGTGGGGCCAGTCTAGATCTGGCCAGGAGTAACGACCGCCGGCGGGTGTGTCCGGGGCGTTGCAAGTCACTTGTAACGCCCAAGATGCGATTCTATCTCGATCACCAGATAAAACTTGTGATTGAGGCACAACTACATTTCAGGCGCTTAGCAAGATGGATATCATTACATCGTACCATTACATAAATACTCCCTCCATCCCAAAAATAAGTGTCTCAACTTTGTACTAGCTCTATTTTGGGACGGAGGGAGTACATGGGGATACAACAATTCATACAAGTCACATGAATACAAAAACATAAATACAAGACATCCAACTACGGATGCAAACATGAAAAGCACAACGACATCCATCCTGCTATCCCAGGCTGCCGACCAGGAACCTAACCCAGACCGACGAGGAAGAAGAAGAACTCCAACACAAAAGCATCGCTCTCACGTCAAGTCATCGAATCCTGCACCTACAACTGGTGTTGTAGTATCTGTGAGCTACGAGGACTCAACAATCCCATAACCATGTGTATCAAGACTAGCAAGGGTATGGAGAGGTTAAGTGGTGAGGTTGCAGCAGCGGCTAAGCATATGTATGGTGGCTAACTTACGAGTACAAGAATAGGATGAGCATCTACGCAAACGATCGCAAACTAGTAATGATCACTAAGAGATCCTGAACTACCTATGAGTCAAGCATAACCCCACCGTGTTCTCTTCTAAAAAATAAAAAGAGACGGTCACAGTTACTCACGCGGTTCGTGTATTTTATTTCGGATCCTCTGTCAAGTTTTCTACAACGGACATTAACAAATTCCAATCTGCCACATAACCGCGGGCATAGCTTTCGAAAGATCATAACCCTGCAGGGGTGTCCCAACTTAGCCCATCACAAGCTCTCACGATCAGCAGGAGTAAAAATACCCCTTATCTTAGGGACAATCCTATCAGACTCGGAATCCTGGTGCACAAGACATTTTGATAATGGTAAAACAAGTCCAGCAAAACCTCCCGGCATGCCGACACCCCTATAGTAGCTGCGCGTATCTCGTCTTAGGCCATGTCCGGATGGCAAAAGCTACGGTAGAACCAGAACCTTGAGTAGCCTCAAGTCGGCCCCGCAGGCTGCCCGTTTGGGACCAACACCATCAGCACTGGCCCCCCTTGTTATGTAGAATTAAGAACCCGGGGACATGACCCCCTATGCAATATAATTAATTAAGTTTTTAATATCTTGCAAATTAAAACCAATGTTGGGCCTTACTGGAGGAGTTTTATTCAAAGACGAACTGTCAAGGGTCCCCATATACCCAACCACGTTAGGAATGCAAAATCAAGGAACATAACACCGGTTTATCAGTTCTTAAGGCGGCATGAGTGGAACAAAACACCGAGCAAAAGGACAAGCCTTCCACCCATTGACAAGTATATAGGTGTGTTAATTATAGTAATAGATATTGTGATATTCCAACAACCAAGTTCCAACATGGAGCAATCTTCATCTTCACCTGCAACTAACAACGCTATAAGAGGGGCTAGGCAAGCGGTAACATAGCCACACAACGGTTTGCTGGGAAGGTCTCAAAGGTTAGAGGTTGCATGGTAACAAGGTGAGAGGCTGGCAATAGATGATGGGTAGCACGACATATAGCGATAGCATCGAGACATCTAGCATAGCAATGATAGTAATGAGATCCAAGGTGACGGTCATCTTGCCTGTGATCCCGCAAGGAAGAAGAACGAGTCCATGAAGAAGATGAAGAAGAATCCATGAAGACGAGCCAAGTGTAGTTGAACAAATCCTCACGATCGCAACGGAATATGAACTAGCAAGAAGAAGCACACAACATGGTAAACACACCACTCAAGAACAAGACATGATGCTCAACCAAGTATGATGCATATCAAGGTTACATGATGCAAATCATGGCAAGGGATGATGCATACAAGAACAACACAACCAAACAAGTTTAAATGAGGTCAGAAACAACTTATAATTATTCCGGTAAGTCCTCATATGCAAATTTAGAAATTGGTCCAGATCTGAAAAAACCTTAAGTTAAAGTTGTTAAACATCAAGTTAACATGCACCATGATGATCTACTCAAAGTTCTAGTCAAGTTACATATAAAGTTCATTTAATTCGGAGCTACGGCCTAGAAGATATGAGCAAACCAAGTTAAGCATGGCAAAGATGCAAGATACAATCAAACAACAAGCAATCACACTCCAAACATGTATACAACATGATATTATGCATCTACAAACAAAAACACGCAAGTTTCTTATAGGACACGTGTAACACCCCATATGTGATACTTTGCATTTATGACAATATATGAAACGTTGACCTCATCAATTCCATTCTGGGCTCTTCTTTCATTTAGGGTTTCTTTGTTTTGTCTCATGCGTGTGTGCATTTCATCCATGTCATGTTATCATGTGCATTGCATTGCATTCGTGTTGTCACTTGCACCCGGTCCCGCTCGCCTCTTCCCGTTGGCCATTTCGAGTTCCGACACTCACACACGTGCCCGTGGCACCCCGAGTCCTTCTTTCGTATGTTGCCGTGTAACGTTCTCGGAATGAGGCGAGACTTGTCGTGCGTTCTCATTTAAGTACGTATAGGCCGCCTGTCAAGTTTCATCGCGTTTGGAGGTCGTTTGATACTCCAACGGTCAACCTAGTGGGCTAAAACCTCCTTTTCCTTTTGGCCCAAGACCCCCTCCACAACAGCCCACTAACCCATCACAACCACTCCCATCCTCTCGGTTGTCGGATCACGATCGTGTGGACGAAAACCGCTCCCCATTTGGACACTCCTAGCTCCCTCTACCTATAAAACAGCCCCATCCCTTCCATTTTTCGGGCAAAACCCTAGATCCGAGCTTCCCGCGCCGTCGGACACGTCCGCCGACAGCCGGACGCGTCCGTCCGCCGCCCCGCAGCGAATCACAGCATGCCACATCACCGTTCCTCGCGCCCACTTCACCGCCGCGCCCGGGGCCCAGATCCGGCCCGCCCCGGGCTGAACCGGGCCACGCCGGGCCCGCGACCGCCGCCCCGCGTCAGTCTTCGACCCCGCCGCCGGGCCGGCGAGCCGCCAGCGCCTCCGCCGCCGGGCACCTCGCGTCCTCGCGCGCCGGCACCTCTCCGCCCCGCCGCCTCAGCCGCGTGCGCCGCCGCCTCGCGCGCCGGCCGACGCCGCCACCTCGCGCGCCGGCCGACGCCGCCACCTCGCGTGCCGGCCGACGCCGCCACCAACCGCACGGAGCTCCTCCGCCGCCCGCTCCAACTCCGGTGGCCGCCATCGGCGGGACGATACCGCTCCTCCCCGCCTCTTCGCAATAGTCGCCGCCGGCAGGCCGAGCCGCCGCCGCAACTCCGGTCGTCCCCGCCGTCGGAGCTTCCTTCGGTCGCCGGCGCCCTCAACTCCGGCGAGCCCCGGGCCCGCTCCGGTCAGATCCAGATCCACCGGGGGTGGATCAGATCCACCACCCCCGTGAAACAAACGCGTGTCCTGATCCGGATCCCTCCATCCCGCATCTCCTCATCCCGCGTTGACTTTCGCGGAGGTATAAATTCCACTAAGTCCCGAATCTGTGTAATTTTGTTGCCTCCTTTGCCATGTGATAACTTCGTGCTCGTTGCTTCGTTGTGCACGTATGATATGTCAAAATGTTCGTCTCGTCGTGCTCTACATGTTAGTACCAGTTTCATGCATGTTAGAGATCATCTAGTTGACTCAATCTTCGTGGCAAGAGTGCATGTTGCTGTAACTAGTTGTCTGTGTAAATTTGTTGCCATGTTCATGAGCTTGTAACTTTGTGCATGTTGATCCGAATGGAGTGAATGATATGTCCAGATCTTCGTTGTGAAATGCTCTACATAATGGTTGCTGTAGCATTCATGTTAGGTGTCATATTGCCATGTATATCTCTGTTGAAAAAGTGCATTTGGATGATAAGTTTCTGCACTTGTTATGAGATCATGTTTTGTCTTGCTTGTGCTTATTCATCCATGTGTCATATGAGATAGGTGTCAACATGAGTTTTGCTCTTGAGTATGTGCTCTACATATTAGATTCATTCCCATGCCATGATATGTCTTGATATGAGTGCAACAAGCTCTTTAACATGCCTTCATGTTGTAATTCCTGCCATGCCCAGATTTTGCTAAGTCTGGATAAACTTTTGCTCTTTTGCCATGGTGTTTGGGACATGTTCTAGTATGTGGTAGAAGTAGCAATTTGGTTATTATTAAAGAGCATGTTATGTATGTTGTTGCCATGCCTTTTGTTTGCATGATGGCTTGCTGTAACTTGTTGTTTTCATGCTCTCAAGCGACTATAAAATGTAGCTGTGCATGTTATCAACAAGTTCAGTTTTGCCACGAGTGTAGCTAGTGTTCCAAGCATCCTATAAGCATGTTCTTGCTTTGAGTAGCTTCTCAAATATGTCTTCTTGCTGTTGGTTATCTTAACTTGTCATGCCATGCTTTGAGTTGAGTTGCACAAGCTTGTAAACATGCCATTCCGTTGTAATTCTGCCATGCCTTGTAATTTTCACCAAGTCTGGGAATTCTGTAAATTTATTGCAACTTTCCATGCTTGTTTAATTGTGTTCCAGTAGTTTTTTGGGTGTGTTCTAAGTTCATGCTTGTTAAGTATCATGTCTTTTTCACATCCATGCCCTTTTTCTCCATGTTTGGGTGCTGTAGCATAATTATTTCTTGCTTCAAAGATGCCATGTTGCTGTAAACTGCAGTTTTGCTTGAATCTTGTTTTGCTTGCCATTTGCAAACCGTGCAACCGTTTCCGGTGATATTTATATCGATTTCAACCGAAATCTTCCCCTCTATCCAGTGGCTTGCTTGGTTTTCCAAGATGAGGCCTTTTCCATCATCTTCTCCTTAGGCTCAAGAGCATCCACATGCATACGCACATCATACTCGCATCCCTCGTTATGACTTGCATCATGTTGATTGTGCATTGCACCGTGTTTGATATTGTGCCGTTGTTGTGTTCTTATGTTGGGTAGAGCCGGGAGCCGATTCGGAGTTCGAGGTTCCTACCGAGGCTGAGTTTGAGGAGCAAGGTTACGATCCCTCCGTGGAATCAACAGGCAAGATGATTATACCCAGATATCACTACTATCTTTGCCTATGCTAGATGTCTCGCTCTTTAGATATTGCCTCGATGCCTATGTCTGTTTTTCAGCCCTCCTATTGTTGCCATGAAACTCCTTAACCACCCTCCTAGCAAACCGTTGTTTGGCTAAGTATGCATCGCTCAGCCCCTCTTATAGCGTTGTTAGTTGCAGGTGAAGATTTGAAGATTCTTGCTTCGTGATGAAGTTATTGTTGGGATATCACAATATATAATCTGTTAAACTAAATCACATATATATTGGTAATGGGTGGAAGGCTAAGCCTCTTGCTTGGTGATTTGTTCCACTCATGCCACCCTAGGAACCGATAAACCGGTGTTATGTTCCTTGATTTTGTGTCCCTAACACGGTTGGGGTTTATAGGCCCCCCTTGATAATTCGCTCAGTGCCAAAGCTTTTCTAGTAAGGCCCAACTTTGGTTTTACCATTTGCCATAACTAAATAACTTGCACAGAGACTTTCCGGACCCCGAGGACTTAATTTTACAAACCAGGCCAGTGCTCCTCATGAGTGTTGGTCCTAACTGGGCAGACTGCGGGGCCACCACAAGGGAACTCGAGGATTGGTATATACCTGTAGGATGACCTATCCGGTCATGGCCTGAGACGAGATACGCGCGGCTACTATCAGGGTGTCGGCACGCCGGGAGGTCTTGCTGGATTAGTTTTTACCTTTGTCGGAATATCCTGAGCATGGGATTCCGAGTATACTCGGGTCTTCCCACCTTGGAGTTGCGACTCCGCAGATCGTGAGCTTGTGATGGGCTAAGTTGGGACACCCTTGTAGGGTTATATCTTTCGAAAGCCGTGCCCGTGGTTATGTGGCAGACGGGAATTTGTTAATATCCGGTTGTAGATAACTTGACACCATGTTCTTGAATACACTACCTGCGTGAGTAACCGTGACGGTCTCTTTCCGAAGGGGTTCGGGAAGTGAACATGGTGGGGTTATGTTTGATCGTGAGTAGTTAGGATCACTTCTTGATCAACTTGGCGATCGTTGGCACTTGTTCTCTTCTCACTCTAAACTCGTAAGTTAGTGCTTAGTGCTGCTGCAACCTTGTTTTAAGCCTTTTCCACACCTAAGGCTTTGATAGTCTTGTTACCTGGGAACGGGATTGCTGAGTCCTCTGTGGCTCACAGATTCAACACAACACCAGACACAGGTACCATTGAGAACTACACAGGTCGTGGTTCAGAGCTGCATTGGGAGTTCGATGAAGAGCATGGACATTACTATGTGTCTTATACCGACGATCAGTAGTGTCTCTTACTAGGATGATCTGGGCCTTGTGTTGTTTTATGGTATCTTTCATTTGGATTTCGTCTATAGTCGGACTCTGATGTTATTTGGATGATGTATGTAATGTATTTCATTGTGTGATGTGGTGAGTGTAAGCCAACTACCATTTTACACTTTCATCCCTGCTTTTACATGAGTTGTGCAAAGATACCATACTTGAGATCATTCTAGTATGCGATTATACCTTTAAGTCGTACCTCGACACGTGGGAGACATAGTCGCATACTGTGCATTATAACACGCTCAAAACGGAGCAACGGTTCAACACATTGATACGTCTCCAACGTATCTATAATTTTTGATTGTTCCATGCTATTATATATGATGTTTTGGATGTTTAATGGGCTTTATCATACACTTTTATATTATTTTTGGGACTAACCTATTAACCCAAAGGCC
>LR738715.1:506547405-506588532 GCA_902687465.1 Secale cereale
ACTATCAGGGTGTCGGCACGCCGGGAGGTCTTGCTGGATTAGTTTTTACCTTTGTCGGAATATCCTGAGCATGGGATTCCGAGTATACTCGGGTCTTCCCACCTTGGAGTTGCGACTCCGCAGATCGTGAGCTTGTGATGGGCTAAGTTGGGACACCCTTGTAGGGTTATATCTTTCGAAAGCCGTGCCCGCGGTTATGTGGCAGACGGGAATTTGTTAATATCCGGTTGTAGATAACTTGACACCATGTTCTTGAATACACTACCTGCGTGAGTAACCGTGACGGTCTCTTTCCGAAGGGGTTCGGGAAGTGAACATGGTGGGGTTATGTTTGATCGTGAGTAGTTAGGATCACTTCTTGATCAACTTGGCGATCGTTGGCACTTGTTCTCTTCTCGCTCTAAACTCGTAAGTTAGTGCTTAGTGCTGCTGCAACCTTGTTTTAAGCCTTTTCCACACCTAAGGCTTTGATAGTCTTGTTACCTGGGAACGGGATTGCTGAGTCCTCTGTGGCTCACAGATTCAACACAACACCAGACACAGGTACCATTGAGAACTACACAGGTCGTGGTTCAGAGCTGCATTGGGAGTTCGATGAAGAGCATGGACATTACTATGTGTCTTATACCGACGATCAGTAGTGTCTCTTACTAGGATGATCTGGGCCTTGTGTTGTTTTATGGTATCTTTCGTTTGGATTTCGTCTATAGTCGGACTCTGATGTTATTTGGATGATGTATGTAATGTATTTCATTGTGTGATGTGGTGAGTGTAAGCCAACTACCATTTTACACTTTCATCCCTGCTTTTACATGAGTTGTGCAAAGATACCATACTTGAGATCATTCTAGTATGCGATTATACCTTTAAGTCGTACCTCGACACGTGGGAGACATAGTCGCATACTGTGCATTATAACACGCTCAAAACGGAGCAACGGTTCAACACATTGATACGTCTCCAACGTATCTATAATTTTTGATTGTTCCATGCTATTATATATGATGTTTTGGATGTTTAATGGGCTTTATCATACACTTTTATATTATTTTTGGGACTAACCTATTAACCCAAAGGCCTAGTGTAGATTGCTGTTTTTTTGCCTATTTCAGGGTTTCGTAGAAAAGGAATATCAAACGGTGTCCAAACGGAATGAAACCTTCGCGAGAGTTATTTTTGGAACAATATCAACACAGAAGACTTAGAGTACACGCGAGGGAACGAAGGAGGCAGCCCCGAGGGTCCAGGGCGCGCCCCTCCTACAGGGCGCACCCCCACTCTCGTGGGCCCCCTCTGATTCCCCCGATGCCCTCCTTCCTCCTATATATACCCATGTACCCTGAAAACATCAAGGCAACAGAGAAAACGCTAATTCCACCGCCGCAACCTTCTGTTCTCGTGAGATCCCATCTTGGGGCCTGTTCCAGAGCTCCGCCGGAGGGGGGGGGATCTTCCACGGAGTGCTTCTACATCAACACCATTGCCTCACCATGAGTTGTGAGTAGTTTACCAAAGACCTTTGGGTCCATAGTTATTAGCTAGATGGCTTCTTCTCTCTTTTTGGATCTCAATACCAAGTTCTCCTCGGTCTTCGAGGAGATCTATTTGATGTAATCTTTTTGCGATGTGTTTGTCGAGATCCGATGAATTGTGGGTTTATGATCAAGATTATCTACGAGAAATATTTGGTTCTTTTCTGAATTCTTTTATGTATGATTATAATATCCTTGCAAGTCTCTTCGAATTATCGGTTTGGTTTGGCCTACTAGATCTATAGTTCTTGCAATGGGAGATGTGCTTGGCTTTGGGTTCAATCTTGCGGTGTCCTTTCCCAGTGACAGTAGGGGCAGCAAGGCACGTATTGTATTGCTGCCATCAAGGATAAAAAGATGGGGTTTATATCATATTGCTTGAGTTTATCCCTCTACATCATGTCATCTTGCTTAAAGCATTACTCTGTTCTTATGAACTTAATACTCTAGATGAATGCTGGATAGCAGTCGATGTGTGGAGTAATAGTAGTAGATGCAGAATCGTTTCAGTCTACTTGTCATGGACGTGATGCCTATATATAATGATCATGCCTAGATATTCTCATAACTATTCGCTTTTCTATCAATTGCTCGACAATAATTTGTTCACTCACCGTAGAATTCTGCTATCATGAGAGAAGCCACTAGTGAAACCTATGGCCCCCGGGTCTATTCTCAATATATTGATCTCCAATATACTTTACTTTGCTTTATTTACTTTCTGTTCTTATATCCAAAAATACCAAAATATCAAACTATCCTACCTATCAGATCTCACTTTCGTAAGTGACCGTAAAGGGATTGACAACCCCTTATCGCGTTGGCTGCGAAGTTCTTATTTGTTTGTGCAGGTGCGAGGGACTCGCGCGTGGTCTCCTACTGGATTGATACCTTGGTTCTCAAAAACTGAGGGAAATACTTACGCTACTGTGCTGCATCTTCCTTTCCTTTTTGAGAGAATACAACACAAGCTCGAGAAGTAGCACACATACACATGAAACAAGATATAACAACAAGCTGTCCAAAAACAGCAACATAGCACTTTGCAATCATCAAAACAACATTCTACAAGAACATTTCATGGCATCAAAGGGCATGGCAAGCATGTAGATGTCCAGAACTACAAGCATGACCACTTAGCTACTACCAAACACCACTAGAACATGCTCAAAACATCATGGCAAGATTGCAAAAGATAATAGATTCACAAACTGAGTGAAATAAACTAAACATGGCAGGAACAACAACAAGTAGGCATGTTTGCAAGCTTGTGCAACTCATCTCAAATAATATGATGGCAAGGACAAGTAGGCACGTTTGATACCTTGGTTCTCAAAAACCGAGGGAAATACTTACGCTAATGTGCTGCATCACCCATTCCTCTTCGAGGGAATACAACGCAAGCTCGAGAAGTAGCAAGAAGAATTTCTGGCGCCGTTGCCGGGGAGGCTTACGCAAAAGTCATATACCAAGTACCTATCACAAACCCTTATCCTTCGCATTACATTTTTTGCCTCTCGTTTTCCTCTCCCCTACTTCACCCTTGCCGTTTTATTTGCCCTTCTTTTTTGCCGTGTGTTTACCGTTCGCTTGCTTCTTGTTTGCTTGTGTGTTGGATTGCTTGCTTGTCACTATGGCTCAGAACAATACCAAATTGTGTGACTTCTCCAATACCAACAATAATGATTTTGTCAGCACTCTGATTGCTCGTATTACCGATGTTGAATCTTGTGAGATCAATGCTGCTCTGTTGAATCTTGTCATGAAAGATAAATTTTTCGGCCTTCCTAGTGAAGATGCCGCTACCCATCTAAACAACTTTGTTGATTTGTGTGATATGCAAAAGAAGAGGGATACGGATAATGATATTGTTAAATTGAAGCTATTTCCATTTTCACTTAGAGATCGTGCGAAAACTTGGTTTTCCTCTTTGCCTAGAAATTGTATTGATTCGTGGAATAAGTGCAAAGATGCTTTTATCTCTAAGTATTTTCCTCCTGCTAAGATTATCTCCCTTAGAAACGATATTATGAATTTTAAGGAACTAGATCATGAGCATGTTGCACAAGCTTGGGAGAGAATGAAATTAATGATACGTAATTGTCCACACATGATTTGAACTTATGGATGATTATACAAAAGTTTTATGATGGCTTGAATTTTACTTCTAGAAATCTTTTAGATTCGGCCGCATGAGGCACTTTCATGGAAACTACCTTAGGAGAAGCTACCAAACTCCTAGATAATATTATGGTTAATTACTCTCAATGGCACACCGAAAGATCTACTAGTAAAAAAGTGCATGCTATTGAAGAGATTAGTGTTTTGAGTGGAAAGATGGATGAACTTATGAAATTATTTGGTACTAAGAGTGCTTCTTCTGATCCTAATGATATGCCTTTATCCACGTTGATTGAAAATAATAATGAATCTTTGGATGTGAATTTTGTTGGTAGTAATAATCTGGTAACAATGCTTATAGAGGAAACTTTAATCCTAGGCCTTTTCCTAGTAATTCCTCTAATAATTATGGTAATTCCTACAATAACTATTATGGAAATTTTTGGTAAGATGCCCTCTGAATTTGAAACTAGTGTTAAGGAGTTTATGATTTCGCAAAAGAATTTCAATGCTTTGCTTGAAGAAAAAATGCTTAAGATTGATGAATTGGCTAGAAGCGTGGATAGAATTACTCTTGATGTTGATTCTTTGAAACTTATATCTATTCCACCCAAGCATGATATCAATGAGTCTCTCAAAGCCATGAGAATTTCCATTGATGAATGCAAAGAAAGAACCGCTAGGATGCGTGCTAAGAAAGAGAGCTTTATAAAAGCGTGTTCTTCTAGTTATCATGAAAATAAAGATGAAGATTTGAAAGTTATTGATGTGTCTCCTATTAGATCCTTGTTTTCTAGTATGAATCTTGATAAAGATGGGACTGGAGACGAGTCTACTTTAATTAAAAGGCGTCCCAATGATTCGGAGTTTATAGGTCTTGATGCTAAAATTGTTAAAAGTGGGATTGAAGAGATTAAAACTTTGCATAGTGATGAACCCACTATTTTGGATTTCACGGGATTCAATTATGATAATTGCTCTTTGATAGATTGTATTTCCTTGTTGCAATCCGTACTAAATTCTCCGCGTGCTTATAGTCAAAATAAGGCTTTTACCCAACACAGTCAAAATAAGGCTTTTACCCAACACATAGTTGATGCTTTGATGTAATCTTATGAAGAAACACTTGAATTAGAAGTTTCTATCCCTAGAAAGCTTTATGATAAGTGGGAACCTACTATTAAAATTAAAGATCATGAATGCTTTCCTTTTTGTGATTTGGGTGCAAGTGTTTCCACTACCCGAAAACCTTTGTGCGATTTGTTAGGGTTCCATGAGCTTGATGATTGTTCTTTAAATTTGCATCTTGCGGATTCTACTATTAAGAAACATATGGGAAGGATTAATGATGTTCTTATTGTTGCCAATAGGAATTATGTGCCCTTAGATTTCATTGTTCTTGACATAGATTGCAATCCTTCATGTCCTATTATTCTTGGTAGACCTTTCCTTAGAACGATTGGTGCAATTATTGATATGAAGGAAGGAAATATTAGATTCCAATTTCCATTAAGGAAAGGCATGGAACACTTTCCTAGAAAGAAAATCAAATTACCTTATGAATCTATTATGAGAGCCACTTATGGATTGCCTTCCAAATATGGCAATACCTAGATCTATCCTTGTATCATGCCTAGATAGGGGTGTTAAACGATAGCGCTGGTTGGGGGCAACCCAATTTTATTTTCTTTGTTTTTGCTTCTATTTAGGAATAAATATTGCAACTAGCTTCTGTTTAGATGTGGTTTTGTGTTTTAATTAGTGTTTGTGCCAAGTAGAACCTTCGGGAAGACTTGTGTGAAGTTTATATGATCATGCTGTAAAAAATAGAAACGTTAGCGCTCACGAGAATAGTCACCAGATTTTACTGGAGAGTGCTATTTAGTTGATTCTTTTTGCAGATGATTAATAGACAAATTACTCACGTTTAACAATTTATTTCAATTTTTTTTGGAGTTACAGAAGTATTCGAAAGTTACAGATTACTACAGAATGTTCTGTTTTTGACAGATTCTATTTCTATGTGTTGTTTGCTTATTTTGATGAATCTATGAGTAGTATTGGGGAGTATGAATCATAGACAAGTTGGAATACAGTAGTTTTAACACCAATATAAACAAAGAATGAGTTCATTACAGTACCTTTGAGTGGTGGTTTGTTTTCTTATACTAACGGAGCTCACGAGATTTTTGGCTAAGTTTTGTGTTGTGAAGTTTTCAAGTTTTGAGTATGGCTTTGATGGACTATGGAACAAAGAGTGGCAAGAGCCTAAGCTTGGGGATGCACAAAGCACCCCAAGATAAATTCAAGGACAACCAAGAGCCTAAGCTTGGGGATGCCCCGGGAAGGCATCCCCTCTTTCATCTTCATCTATCGGCAACTATACTCGGGACTATATTTTTATTCACCACATGATATGTGTTTTGCTTGGAGCGTCATGTATGATTTGAGTCTTTGCTTGTTAGTTTGCCACAATCATCCTTGCTGGAAACCCCTTTTTGAGAGAAAGAAATATGATCTAGAATTTGTTAGAATACTCTATGTGCTTCACTTATATCTTTTGAGCTAGATAGTTTTTCTCTAGTGCTTCACTTACATCTTTTAGAGCACGGTGGTGATTTTATTTTGTAGAAATTGTTGATCTCTCATGCTTCACTCATATCCTTTTGAGAGTCTTTTAGAACAACATGGTAATGTGCTTTGGTTATAAAACTAGTCCTAATATGATTGGCATCCAAGATGAATTTAGTAAAAACTTTCATATAAAGTGCATTGAATATGATGAGAAGTTTGATACTTGATGATTGTTTTGAGATATGGAGATGGTGATATTAGACTCATGCTAGTGGAGTAATTATGAATTTGAGAAATACTTGTTAAAGTTTGTGATTCCCGTAGCATGCACGTATGGTGAACCGTTATGTGATGAAGTTGGAGCATGAGGTATTTATTGAGTGTCATCCTTTTTGTGGAGGTCGGGGGCGCGTGATGGTTAACTCCTACCAACCTCCCCCTAGGAGCATGCGTTGATTGCTTTGTTTTGATGACTCATAAATTTTTGCAATAAGTATATGCGTTCTTTATGACTAATGTTGAGTCCATGGATTATATGCGCTCTCACCCTTCCACCATTGCTAGCCTCTCTTGTACCGTGCAACTTTCGCCGGTACCATACACCCACCATATACCTTCCTCAAAACAACCACCATATCTACCTATCATGGCATTTCCATAGCCATTCTGAGATATATTGCCATGCAACTTTCCACTGTTCCGTTTGTTATGACACACTTCATCATCGTCATATTGCCATGCATGATCATGTAGTTGACATCATATTTGTGGCAAAGCCACCATGCATAATTTTTCATACATGTCACTCTTGATTCATTGCACATCCCGGTACACCGCCGTAGGCATTCATATAGTCATACTTTGTTCTAGTATTGAGTTGTAATATCGAGTTGTAAATCAATATAAGTGTGATGATGATCATTATTAGAGCATTGTCCCAAAGAAAAAAAAGAAAAAAAAGGAGGAAATGCCAAAAAAAAGAAAGGCCCAAAAAAAGAAAAAAGAAGAAAAAAAAGAAAAAAGAAAGAAAAGAAAAGGGACAATGTTACTATCTTTTTCCACACTTGTGCTTCAAAGTAGCACCATGTTCTTCATGATAGAGAGTCTCATGTTTAGTCACTTTCATATACTAGTGGGAATTTTCATTATAGAACTTGCCTTGTATATTCCAACGATGGGCTTCCTCAAATGTCCTAGGTCTTCATGAGCAAGCAAGTTGGATGCACACCCACTTAGTTTTTTATGAGCTTTCATACATTTTTAGCTCTAGTGCATCCGTTATATGGCAATCCCTACTCACTCACATTGATATCTATTGATGGGCATCTCCATAGCCCGTTGACACGCCTAGTTGATGTGAGACTATCTCCCTCCTTTTTGTCTTCTCCACAACCACCACTCTATTCCACCTATAGTGCTATATCCATGGCTCACGCTCATGTGTTGCGTGAAAGTTGAAAGGTTTGAAAAAATTGAGTATGAAAACAATTGCTTGGCTGAAACCGGGGTTGTGCATGATATGAATATTTTGTGTGGTGAAGAGGGAGCATAGCCATACTATATGATTTTGTGGGGATAACTTTCTTTGGACATGTTATTTTGAGAAGACATGATTGCTTTGTTAGTATGCTTGAAGTATTGTTATTTCTTATGTCAATATAGACTTTTGTCTTGAATCTTTCGAATCTGAACATTCATGCCACAATAAAGATAATTACATTGAAATTTATGTTGGTTAGCATTCCACATAAAAAATTCTGTTTTTATCATTTAGCTACTTGAGGACGAGGAGGAGTTAAGCTTGGGGATGCTTGATACGTCTCCAACGTATCTATAATTTTTGATTGTTCCATGCTATTATATATGATGTTTTGGATGTTTAATGGGCTTTATAATACACTTCCATATTATTTTTGGGACTAATCTATTAACCCAAAGGCCCAGTGCAGATTGCTGTTTTTTACCTCTTTCAGGGTTACGCAGAAAACGAATATCAAATGGTGTCCAAACGGAATGAAACCTTAGCGAGAGTTATTTTTGGAACAATATCAACACAGAAGACTTGGACTACACACGAGGGAACGAAGGAGGCGGCCAAGAGGGTCCAGGGCGCGCCCCCACCCTCGTGGGCCCCCTCTGACTCCCCCGATGCCCTCCTTCCTCCTATATATACCCATGTACCCTGAAAACATCGAGGCAACAGAGAAAACCCTAATTCCACCGCCGCAACCTTCTGTTCCCGTGAGATCCTATCTTGGGGCCTGTTCCGGAGCTCTGCCGAAGGGGGGATCTTCCATGGAGTGCTTCTACATCAACACCATTGCCTCACCATGAGTTGTGAGTAGTTTACCACAGACCTTTGGGTCCATAGTTATTAGCTAGATGGCTTCTTCTCTCTTTTTGGATCTCAATACCAAGTTCTCCTCGGTCTTCGAGGAGATCTATTTGATGTAATCTTTTTGCGGTGTGTTTGTCGAGATCCGATGAATTGTTGGTTTATGATCAAGATTATCTACGAGAAATATTTGGTCCTTTTCTGAATTCTTTTATGTATGATTATAATATCCTTGCAAGTCTCTTCGAATTATTGGTTTGGTTTGGCCTACTAGATCTATAGTTTTTGCAATGGGAGATGTGCTTGGCTTTGGGTTCAATCTTGCGGTGTCCTTTCCCAGTGACAGTAGGGGCAGCAAGGCACATATTGTATTGTTGCCATCGAGGATAAAAAGATGGGGTTTATATCATATTGCTTGAGTTTATCCCTCTACATCATGTCATCTTGCTTAAAGCATTACTCTGTTCTTATGAACTTAATACTCTAGATGCATGCTGGATAGCGGTCGATGTGTGGAGTAATAGTAGTAGATGCATAATCGTTTCGGTCTACTTGTCACGGACGTGATGCCTATATATAATGATCATACCTAGATATTCTCATAACTATTCGCTTTTCTATCAATTGCTCGACAGTAATTTGTTCACCCACCGTAGAATTCTGCTATCATGAGAGAAGCCACTAGTGAAACCTATGCCCCCCGGGTCTCTTCTCGGCATATTGATCTCCAATCTACTTTACTTTGCTTTATTTACTTTCTGTTCTTATAACCAAAAATACCAAAATATCAAACTATCCTATCTATCAGATCTCACTTTCGTAAGTGACCGTAAAGGGATTGACAACCCCTTATCGCGTTGGCTGCGAAGTTCTTATTTGTTTGTGCATGTGCGAGGGACTCACGCGTGGTCTCCTACTGGATTGATACCTTGGTTCTCAAAAACTGAGGGAAATACTTACGCTACTGTGCTGCATCACCCTTTCCTCTTCGAGGGAATACAACACAAGCTCGAGAAGTAGCACACATACACATGAAACAAGATATAACAACAAGCTGTCCAAAAACAGCAACATAGCACTTTGCAATCATCAAAACAACATGCTACAAGAACATTTCATGGCATCAAAGGGCATGGCAAGCATGTACATGTCCAGCACTACAAGCATGGCCACTTAGCTACTACCAAACACCACTAGAACATGCTCAAAACATCATGGCAAGATTGCAAAAGATAACAGATTCACAGACTTAGTGAAATAAACTAAACATGGAAGCAACAACGACAAGTAGGCATGTTTGCAAGCTTGTGCAACTCATCTCAAAAAATATCATGGCAAGTGAATATAACCAACAACAAGAAGACATGTTTATGAAGCTACTCATGGCAAGAACATGGTCATAGGATGCATAGAACACTAGCTATTCACATGGTAAAACTGAACTTACTAATAACAGGCTGACATGAACATTTTATAGCAATCTGAGAGCATGAAAACCACAAGCTACAACAGGCCATACTTGCAAACAAGGGCATGGATTGATAGAGCATAACATAGACTTCAAGACATGGTCATTGGACATTCCAAAAAATTCATGGATTTGAGTGGGGCATCAAGCAAACATGGCATCAGGATATAACAGTTTCAGACTTAGTAGATTTCAACAAGTCTCAGAAATCAGCAATAGCGAGTAGGTCACTTTGCAAGCTTGTTCCACTCACCACAAGACATATGAAGAAATGTGGGTTGCACCACAGCAAAGATGACATGATTGTGCTTCTAAAACATGTTGACATGTAGCTCAAACAAAATCACACATAAAGATATGTAATGCCCAGGATGGGACTATACCTCCTACGTGTCGAGGCACGACTTAAAGGTATAAGCCCATCCTAGAATGATCTCAAGTTTGGTATCTTTGCACGACTCTTGTAAAAGAGGGATTAAATTGCAAAAGAAGATAGTTGGCTTACACTCGCCACTTCACACAATACATTACATGAGCAAAACATCATTCAAAACATCACAACCCGACTACGGGCGAAGATCAAAAGAAAGATACCAAAACAACATAAAGCCACAGGTCCAGATCGAATCCTAGTAGAAACCACTACTGATCGCCGAAACGTAACAAGCAAACAGCCAAACTCTTCATCGAGCTCCCAGCGAAGTACTTGAACCAGCTCCTGCATCAAACTCGGCTGAACCTGCATCTGGAGTTGTAGTATCTGTGAGCCACGAGGACTCAGCAATCCCATAACCATGGGTATCAAGACTAGCAAAGCTTTGTGGGTAGGAAGAGGTAAAGTGGTGAGCTTGCAGCAGCGGCTAATCACAATATGGTGGCTAGCTTACGAGTACCAGGATAAGATGAGCATCTACGCAAACGGTCGCAAAAGTAGTGATCGCTAAAGATCCTGAACTAAATACGAATCAAACATAACCCCACCGTGTTCTCTTCTCAAAATGAAAAGAGACAGTCACGGTTACTCACACAGTTGTGTGTTTTACTTCGGATCATCTATCAAGTTTTCTACAACCGAACATTAACAAATTCCAATCTGCCACATAACCGCGGGCATGGCTTTCTAAAGATCATAACCCTGCAGGGGTGTCCCAACTTAGCCCATCACAAGCTCTCACGATTAGCTGAAGTGATAAATATAATGTCATCACTCCTTATCTTAGGGAAATCCGATCAGGCTCGGCATCCCGGTAGCACAAGACATTTGGACAATGGTAAAACAAGTCCAGCAAGACCTCCCGGCGTGCCGACACCCTGATAGTAGCCGCGCGTATCTCGTCTCAGGCCACAACCGGATGAGACATCCTACGGGTTGTTACCAGACCTCGAGTTTCCTTGAGGTGGCCCCGCAGTCTGCTCGTTTGGGACCAACACCATCAGCACTGCCCCCCCCTGCTATGTAGAAAGAAATCCTCGGGGACGCGACCCCCTATGCAATTTTAATTAATTAATTAAGTTGTTATTATGAGCAAATTAAAACCAATGTTGGGCCTTGCTGGAGGAGTTTTATTCAAAGTCGAACTGTCAAGGGGTCCCCATCCACCCATCGTGTAAGGAACGCAAAATCAAGGAACATAATGCGGGTTTATCGGCGCCTAAGGTGGCATGAGTGGAACAAAACACCGAGCAAAAGGCCAAGCCTTCCACCCATGCCCAGTATATAGGTGTGTTAATAGTAATTATAGATATTGTGATATTCCAACAACAAGTTCCCTCCTGGAACGAACTTCATCTTCACCTGCAACTAACAACGCTATAAGAGGGGCTGAGCAAGCGGTAACATAGCCAAACAGTGGTTTTGCTAGGAAGGTTTCAAGGTTAGAGGTTTCATGGCAACAAGGAGAGGCTGACATAAAGATGGGTAGCGCGACATGTAACGATAGCATCGAGACAACTAAGCATGGCAATGGTAGTAAAGGTATCCAAGGGTATGATCATCTTGCCTGGGATTCCACAAGGGAGAAGAACGGATCCATGAAGTAGACGAATAAGAAGCCTCACAACTCCGGAACGAAACCGAAGCTAACAAGAGAAGCAACCGGAAAGAAGCAAACAACACGGTAAACACACAAGCATAAACATGGCATACGTTGCACATCCAAGTATGATGCATGTCCGGTTTAATTATGCATGGCATGGCAAGGAGCACAAACAAAACTACAAGTTAAGTGGAGCTCAATATGCAACGAGTTGCATATGACGAAACACCACATTATAATTATTTAGTTGACTCTCGTTTATTTACAAGACAAGGTTAAATGTTTTTAACATGGCAAGAGGTGAAGCATAATAAAACTACACTATTTAGGCATTTTAAATGGGGCCGGGAAATAACAACAACATATCCGAAAAATCCCCATGAGCATGTTTAGTAATTATAAGCAAACAACAATTCACACATTTATAATGTTGTTAACATGATGCGGATGACATGAACAAGTTAATGCAATTTTAGTTAAAGGTTAACATGAGAGATATGAAGCATTTGTCACCGTGGTGGAAAGAAAGGGTGCCACGGCAACGATCCGAAAATGATGCAACGCAACATCTCGGTTCCGGTAACCCGTTCAGAGTCCGGAGCAAAAGAAAGGTGGCGAGCGAGTCGAACAAGATGAAAGGTGGGTGATCCCGGCTTCCGGGTTCCCACGGGTCGGCGACGAGGCAACCGAGGAGCATGAAAAAAGACGAAACGGGCACGGTGCACACAAGGGCAAACATTTCATACAACACAACATTCCACGGGTCATCGTCTCGGGTTATACCTTTGGGACAATCGTTCTCGGGGTGGTTCGAGATCGTAGTGGAAGTAGTGGTTCCGTTTGTAGTCGTACATGGGTCGACGATAGTGGAAGTAGACGTTCTCGTAGATGTACATGTCGACGGTAGTGGTACTTGTCGGGATCGTCGTCGACGTAGGGGTACACGTTCATTTCGGAGAGGGACTTGATGAATCCAACATCTTCGGGGCGACGGTAGTCGTTCACGTTTCGTAGCCGTTCGGGTCGTCGTGGTACTTGGCGCTTCAAAACGTTCTTCGGTCCGATCTCGGTGTAGATGTACACGTCGTCGAGGTACTTGGCAAAATAACCACACAGGCAACACAAAAAACACCGCGCACGGCAGCAGCAAGGGGGCGACGAGGCCATGGCAACTGCAGCAGCAGCAAACTTGGCGTCCCAAAACGAAGCACGGCCAAGGGGCCTCGAAGGACAGCAGAACGGCAACAAGGCGAGGGAGATGGTGAGGCGGCGCCGGTGCTGGAGGAGGAAGGCAGCAAGCCGGCGATGCGGGCGCGGCCCTGGAGATGGAGGAAGGCAACGGCCTGGCCACGGAGGTCCAGCGGCGGACGGCTGCAGACCTGGATCGGGGCCTTGCCCGATCGATCCTGGCGGCCGGTGCTGCTTGAGGCGTGGAGGACGGGGCTCCTGGCCTTGGCGCGAAGGCAGGGCACTGGCGACCTGGAGGTGAGGCAGGGGCGTAGTGGCTCCGCGCGAAGGAAGGAGAGGGGGACGCGGCTGCGGGGCGGCTCCCATGGCGACGGAGGGACGGCTTGAAGGCGGGACTCGTCGCCGGCGGCTTGGAGTGCTCGGGGCGATGGCGAGCGCTGGCTGGCGCGGAAGGAGGAGGACCGATGGCGAGGGAGGCCGGGGCGGTCGGGCGCTGTCGCCTGGAGAGGAGGGGCGCGGCGCGCGGCTACGAGGAGGGAGCGGGGCGCTGTCTGGCCGAGGCTGCGGCTGCGATGGGGCTCTCGGGCGCGCGAGGCTGAGAGGGCTTCGAGGGAGCGAGTGCGAGATTGGGTCGCGAGCGAGGGTTGCGGCGATGAGGAGTGAGGGGATCGAAGGGAAAGGCTGGCGGCGGACGAAGGAAAAACGGGGGAGCGAGGGGACGAGCGGGCGACCTGCCGGTCGGGCCTAGGGTTAGGAATTGGCCAATGGGCCTTGAGGACTAGATGGGCCGCGGGGAGGGAATGGGCTGCTGGAGGCCTGGCGGCTGGGATCTCCTGCTGAACTTTAACTGATTTTAGCAGAAAACAAAAGAGAGAAGAAAAGAAAGAAGAGGGAGGTTAGGAAAAAAATACAAGAGGTTATTTTTCTCGGGCATCATAAAATGAGCATGGTCCGAGAAAAATAGAAAAGGCATGATCGAGAAATAATTCAAACGTATTTGAATTTAATTCAAATGGGATTGAACTAAGACTTAATTATTGAAGTGTCCAAAAATGTTCGAATTTTCGAAGGAACCTCGAAACAACGGAAAAGAATTATTGGCAAGGTTTGACGGTGAAACTTGAAGTAGAAAAGGCATGGGGAAAATTATGCATGTGTGTTGGTTAATTCCAAACAAATGGAATATTTATTAATATAGCTCCCTAATATTGGGAGGCTTTTATATGTTTTAAAGAGAAGACATTCTTCCCTCGATTTAAATGGACCGAAGGCCCACACAATTTATTTAGGCTGAGATGCAAAATAAAAATGACACGATGGCATGATGACATGATGCAATGCAAAAATAAATAACACAAGCACAATGAAACACACGGGAGAACCCGGAACATCTGGAATCTTCTGGAATCTTCTGGGACGTCGGTCTTCGGGCGTCACAAGATACGAAAAAGACAAATCATCATCTTATAACAAGTTTCAGCACTTAACAGCCACATTCAGTTTTGCAACATAGATAAACATGGAAATATTGCACATAACATGAATGCAACAGCCACCATCATGTAGAGCACTTCACAATGAACAATTTGACATAGCATACACTCCATTTGGACCAACATGCACGAAGTTACAACCTCACAAACATGCTATCATATTGTTGACAGACAACAAGGACTTGACACTAACATCACATAGAAGTTTTGCAACAAAGATTAAGACATCAAGATGAATAGTAACATGTATGCAAATGCAACTAACATGTAGACCATTGAGAGAAACATTTTGACATATCATACACCCAACTCGGAGCATCATGCACATAGTTATTAACCACAAAAGAATGCATCATGAAACAGTTTTCTGGGGACTTAGCCAAAAAAAACTAAGCGGAGACTAACTATTACACGCACAGGGCGGGGCTTAGGGGATGGCTCACAATTGGGCTTCGGCCCAAGTCGGAGGGGAAGGTGAGGCAGGCCGGCTCAGTGTACGGCTGGGCCGGTGTGGCTGGCCGTGGCCCACATGGCTGGCGCAGGGCCCATGTGGCAGCGTCGTCCCTCACGAGCTCTCGCTCGAGCGGAGGCAGGGCGGCGGCTGTCGTGGCTGCCCGGCCGGAAGTCGCCGACGGCTGCAGGGCAGGGCAATCCGGCCGGACCAGTGGCCGGGGAGGCCGGATCGGGCGGAGGTGAGCGGCGCGGCGACGACAGGTCCCGGCGGTGGCACGCATAGATCGGGCCGGTGGCGGGGCGACGAGCAACGGAGGTGCGCTGCGGCGGCGAGGTCGACGGGTTGGCGACCGGCGATGGAGGCGCGGGCGAGCGGATGGGCGCCTGTGGGCTGGCGGCGGCAGCGAACGGGCTCGTGCGTGCTCGCTCCAGGCCCCGCGGGCCGCGGCAGTGGGAGGCGCGGAGGAGGCGGCGTGACGGCGTGTGGTTGGGCGCGGGCGGCGGCGCGATGACAACTTGTAATGCCAAGGATGCGGCTATATCTCCTAAATGTTGAGGCACGAGTTAAATACATAAGCGCATTGTGGAATGATCGCAAGTGTGGTATCTTTGCACAACTCATGTAATGAACAGGGATGAAAGAGTAAAATAGTTAGCTTACACTCACCACGTCACATAATTAATACAATAGCATACATTCATCCAAATAACATAGGGTCCGACTACGGACGAAAACAAATGAGAAAAGATACCACAACCACAAGTCCTGATCGCCCCTAGTAGAGACCACTACTGATCGTTGAGGTACATCACATACCTATGACCACGCTCTTCATCGAACTCCCAACGAAGTTCTTGACCCTCTCCTGCGTCGTACTCAGCTGTACCTGCATCTGGTGTGTGTTGTAATCTGTGAGTCATAAGGACTCAGCAATCCCATTCCCGAGTATCAAAACTAACAAAGCCTTTAGGTATGGAGAGGTAATAAAGTGGCTGTAGCAAGCACTAAGCAACCAACTTACGAATTCAGAGCGAGATGAGGATATGTGTCAATGGTCGCCAAAGATGACCAATAAGTGATCCTAGCTACTCATGTTCATGCATAACCCCACTGTGTTCACTTTCCGAAACCCCTTCGAAAAGCGACAGTCACGGTTACTCACACAGGTAGTGTATTCTTAAGGATATGGTGTCAAGTTATCTACAACCGGATATTAACAAATTCCCATCTGCCACATAACCGTGGGCACGGCTTTCGAAATTTCATAACCCTATAGGGGTGTCCCAACTTAGCCCGCCACAAGCTCACGATCTGCGGAGTCGCAACTCCATGTTGGGAAGACCCGAGTATTCTCGGAATCCCGTGCTCAAGATATTTTGACAAAGGTAAAACTAATCCAACAAGACCTCCCGACGTGCCGACACCCTGATAGTAGCCGCGTGTATCTCGTCTCAGGCCACGACCGGATAGGTCAGCCTACAGGTATATACCAAATACCTCGGGTTTCCCCAAGGCGGCCCTGCAGTCCGCCCAGTTTGGACCAACACTCATGAGGAGCACTGGCCCGGGTTGTTGATTAAGAACTCGGGTTTATAACTCCCTATGCAGGTTTTAGTTGTTAGGCAAATGTAGTACCAAAGTTGGGTCTTGCTGGAACATCTTTAAGCAGTGCGAATTATCAAGGGGGGCCCATAAACCCCAACCGTGTTAGGAACGCAAAATCAAGGAACATAACACCGGTTTATCGGGTCCTAAGGTGGCATGAGTGGAACAAAACACCAAGCAGAAGGCGAAGCCTTCCACCCATTACCAATATATATATGTGCATTAATTTGGTTAAGATATATATTGTGTTATCCCAATAAAACAAGTCCAAACATGGAGCAATCTTCAAACTTCACCTGCAACTAACAACACTATAAGAGGGGCTGAGCAAAAGCGTACTTAGCCAATCAACAATTTGCTATGAAGGCGGTTAGAGTGTTTCATGGCAACATAGGAGGCTGACAAGACAAGAATAGGCATCGAGGCATAACTGTAGAGTGAGACTACTAGTAAAGCAAAGATAGAGGTGATTTCGGGGAACAGTCATCTTGCCTGTTAAGTCCTCGGTGGAATGGTAAGACGGCTCCTCAAACTCAGTCTCAACAAGATCTTCGAACTCGGTATCGGCTCCCGGCTCTACCCAACACAAGAGCACAACAACGGTACAAGATCAATCACGGTGCAATGCACAAACAACATGATGCAAGACATGTCATGGGATGCAAGTCATGATGTGCGTATGCATGAGGATGCTCTCGAGCCTAAAGGAGAAGATGATGGAAATGACTTCATCTTGGGAAACCAAGCAAGCCACTGGATAGAGAGGGAGATTTCGGTCGAAAATGATATAAGGATCACCGGAAACGGATGCTCGGTTTGCAAATGGCAAGCAAAAAAGATGCAATGCAAAACTAAAGTTAACAACAACATGTCATCTTTGGAGCAAGGTTTAAATATGCTACAACACCCAAACATGAAGACAAAAGGCATGGATGTGAAATATACATGATTCTCAACAAGCATGAACTCAGAGCACACCCAAAAACTTACTGGAACACAATTAAAGAAGCATGACAAGATTCAATAAGTTAATAGATTTCTCAGACTTAGTGAAATTACTAGGCATGCAATCTGGAACGATATGTTGCTGCCTTTGGAGGCACACAACAACAAGCAAAACAACTATAACAAGCATGGAATTCGCATGATCATGAAGAAGACATATTATACTTCCAATTCATCCAAAGAAAGAAGTCATTCCATGCAAGGGTTACTTAACACAAGCTTTGCCAAATTGAATATTCTGTTAACAGGCTGACAATTTTAATTTCAAGCATTTTGAGAGCAAGATAACTGCAAGCTACAATAGGGAATATATGCAAACAAAGGCATGGATTGATAGACAACAACATGGACATCAAGACATGCTCACTAGTTATTCCAAAACATGCATGTAAAAGATTATGGCATCAAGTTTACATGGCAACATGTTATTACAGATTCCAGACTTAGTAGTTTTTCACTAAGTGTTAAAACAATAACATTGACATGGCATGTTTACAAGCTTGTTTAAGTCACCACAGAGCATATCATGGAAAACCAAATACACCACTTCAATGACAACATGATTATGCTCCTAAAACATGTTGACATGTGGACAAAATAAAATCACACAAAATGCTACGAAAAAGACAAATTCTCAAGTTATAATAATTTCAGCAACTTAACAGCCACACACACTTTTGCAACAGGGTTAAACATGGCATAATGCAACCTAACATGTATGCAAATGCATCCATCATGAAGAGCAACACAAGATGAACATTTTGACATATCATACACTCCATTTGGACCAACATGCACAAAGTTACGACCTCACGAACATGCACACATATTGTTAACAGACAACTAGTGCTGAAACAGTAACATCACATAGCAGTTTTACAACGAAGAATAAGACATCTAGATGAACCCTAACATGCACAAAACTGATGCCAATATGCAGAGCACTTCGAGACGAACATTTCGATATACCATATGCGCCAAACAGAGCTATGAGCATGGAGATATGGCATGATGAAGGAGGCAACATTTTAAAGGAATTTCAGGACTTAGTAGAATTTACCCTCCGAAAAGTCAAACGCGGGACGGGATGGAGCGGGATAGAGGGATCCGGGCGACGGGGTGGCATTTGGTTGGCGGGGCTGGTGGATCTGGTCTCGCCTGGACCAGATCGGGACGGAGGCGGCGGCGGCTCACCGGAGACGGGGCCGACGGTGGCTGGCGAAGCGGCCGGCCGAGGTGGCGGCCGGAGCGGGGCCTGAGGCGGCCGGCGGCGGAGCTTTCCGCAGAGGCGGTCGCGCGCGTGGCTGCGCCGGCCGGTGCGCGAGGCGGCCGCGCTCGGCGGCGGGGTCAGCGAGGAGGCGCGGCGGCGCAGTGAGGGTCTGGTACGGCGACGAGGCGCGCCGGCGGCCGGAGCTGCGGAGGACGAGGGCGCGGGGCGAGGTGCACCCGGGCGGCGGCGCTTTGGGCCAGGAGGGCCCCTCGCGGGCCTCTCAGGCCCGACGGTGCGGGGATGTGGGTGCGGTGGCGGCAGACGAATCAGTGGGCGCCACGTGGCGGCCCCGCTGAGGTGGTAGCGTGGGATTCGTCTGTGAGACGTGGCTGGGGCGGAATGTACGTGTCCGGCCGTCGGCGGACATGTTCGGCGGCGTGGAGGAGCTCGGGACTAGGTTTTTTTTACCCAAAAATGGAGGGGGAGGTGCCTTCTTATAGGTAGAGGGAGCTAGGAGAGTCCAATTGAGGTGCGGTTTTCGCCCACACGATCAAGATCCAATGACCGAGAGCATGGAGGTGGTTAGGATGGGCTTGTGGGATGTTGTGGAGGGGTTTTGGGACAAGAGAGAGAGAGAGGGCTTCCGGAGGCTAGCACGGTTAACTGTTGGAGTATCAAACGACCTTCAACCGAGACAAAACTTGACAGGCGGTCTACCCACACTATAACAACACTGCACGACAACTTTCACCTCATTCAACTAATTTATATGCAACGTTTTGTCAATAAGGGACGGCGCTCCCACCCACCAACCCACCCCCAAACCCTAGCCCATCGGCGATCTTCATTCCTCATCACTAATTTGGGACTTTGATCCCATCATCTTCTTTGGCGTTTCAAGATCTATCTGTGTATGTCTTCCGTGATGGATTCTCCTTCGGGATCTACCCTTGATATGGATTTCTCCAGGGGTAGAGTTTTTGCAGAGGAGATCTACAAGGCTTCTGGCCTCACCATCCACCCTATGGATGGAAGAGGGGCCTTCACTCTGGTTGCCTCTTTTAGTAGGCATGATTTTCAGCTCAATGAAGATTCTGTGGCTGATGCTCTTGAATCGGCGATTGGAGGATCTGCCATTGAACTTTGGGTCTCATATGTTGCTGACAAGGTATTTAGCTTTAATGTTTCATGCAAGGATGTGGGTTTTCATATCGTTGATTCTAGATCATATTCTTACCCCCAATTCAAGTGTTATTTCCATCTATGGGGAAATGGGGGTCCTAATTGGTATCGAGAATTCAAACTTTGGAAGAGAGAGTGTGATGCTGAGTGGATATTGGTTAGCCCTTCTAAACATAGGGCAGCTTTGGGTCTTCTTGCAATGCATAACCCCCATGCAAATCAGCTTTTAAGTCTACGCATTCTATCCAGAAGAAGTTGTCTTTTGCTACGTTTCAAAATTATGATGCGTGCAAAGGGTACAGATATCAAGCTACGGCTGAGTGCATTGCAGCTGCTCAATGCGCTGGCTATGAGATCTCTAAGAGGGAGCGTGTGATCATTCCACCACCACAGCCGGATGTTCCTCATTGGACCGTTGCATCGCCGTTGATCGTTTTTGGCACGGTGAACTCATCGGAGATCCAACAACGCATCACCTTGAGGGGTCTTGCCTCGGATCATGTGCCGGCAGGCGCGGGCGGGATTACCGGCACTCCAAATTTGTCTCCTTTGGGCCCAGATATGGAAGGCCCAACTTCCTTTGCCTTGCCAAGCCCATCCGAGGCTGAAGCCTCCTTTGATCAAATGATTAATGATATGGTGGTTGAAATTGTTACGTGTTCGATTTGTTTTAAGCGAGGGCGTTTCTCTTCTTCATGCACGTCAACCTTAAAGTGCTTGGGCTGCTCTCGGGTGGGCCATAGTAGACGCGATTGTGTCCGTTTTGCTAAGCGTTTGGGTTTGGTTTGGAAACCCAAACCCGCTAACGATTCGGTTTCCGAGACTGAAGATACAAGGCACGAGAATATTTCTCTGTCAGGATTTGTGTCAAACTTGGACCCTTTGGCTTTGATTGCACCGACCATATCGCCCAATTATGTTCCTTCTGGTCCTAGGACTCCTTCTGGTTCTCCCCCAGCTCCACCGCTGCCTCCTCCCGAGCCACCGTCCCCGCCGCCGGTCATGGCCAACTTCCCGCTAAACCCACTGCAATATGTTCCTGGTGGACACCATATCATTGATGCAGGGGATGCAAGGTGGACACGCACATATGTCACACCGCATGCCCCCACTGTGCGTCATCATGAAGATTACATGCTTGCAGAGGTTATGCCTGTGCCTGCTGACAATGAGGTTGGTGCTGCCCGTGAAGAGGTTGCTGAATGGCTGGAAGCCCATGGGTTTCAGGTTCGCTCTGCTCAGCATTGGATCAATGTGGTCGGGTTGTTTCATGTTAGGGATCCAGCGGTGCGTTTTTCTCTCCTACAACTCCCTCCGCAACACCTTGGAAATGATTGGTTCGTTCGATTTTTGAAGCATGATGAGGGGGAGGGTTTTCGTGGGGCTCAGGGCTTTCGTCAAGGGATGATTATGCTGTTGGGCGTCCCTCTTGATCTTCGCAATACAGACAACATTCGAGCGGCAGTTAACACCTTTGGCAAATTCCATCATTGGAACATCGAAAATCCGTATCTTGTTAGATCTTTAGTGTTTGCCTCTTTTCCTGAAGATACTTTGGTTCCCCGCGATGTTGTTTTCAGTGACTATGCTGCATGGGGAGGGGCAAGAGTGTCATGGACAGTGCCCATTTACATCCTTGGGGCTAACTTTGCAGAGCAGATGCCGCAAGATGAAGACTGGATGCCAATTAATGGAAACCCTCACCCTCTTCCTGGGGTGCCTTTCCCAGAGCTTCCACAGTTTTTCTTACCCCCATACCCTGCCTTAGGCTGGATGATGTATCACCACCTCCTCCATAATAGCTTGACATGGAGGACAACAACTGGGGTAATGCAGCTTGGGGTGAAGATGAAGCTGTGCAGAATGAAGTGCAAGTGGAGCAGGAATCTATGGAAATGGACATCTCGGAAGACCTTTCTGTGTTAGTGGATCAACATATTCAACCTAATTTTGTGCTTGTTTTTGATTTGGAGCAGCCCACTGTTGCTGAACTGCAAACAAACAGTGTGGAGCAACATACTGCTGTAGTTTATAACCCTGATGACAGGGCCATAGTGCTTTATCAACCACCTGCAACTGCTTCTGTGAATGACTCTCTCCTAGCTAGCAGTGATGATCCTCTCTTGCTTACTACAGAAGTCTCTGAGGACAGGGTCTTTCTTGGGCCTGAGCTGCCCCCAGAAATGGCTCTCAGAAGGAATTTTGAGGTCATTTTGAAGCCTGATATCTGCTTACAACTCTCTAAGCCCATACAGGTGTTGCCTTTTCAGGCTGGTCTTCTGACCAAGAGAAGCTGGGATCTGGCATTTGAAGTGCCAAGGCTGACATATCATAGTAATGATTTGATGCAAAGGCCTGTCGCTAGGGCCTTATTTCCTGCAGGTGGTGGGCGAGAGCAGTTATTTGAGCAAGCTACACAGTCTGAAGGGTTTTCTAAAAATGATCAGAGAAAGATTAGAAGGCCCACGAAAACCATGGCTCCCACCCTAGTGGTTGAAACTTCAGTGCGAAGGTGCACTCGTGGCTCCTTGCAGAGAGATGGCTTCAAGCCAATTTTTCAGGAGCTTCCAATGCAGGCAAAGAGGAGGAAGCCGAAGGCCAAGCCTTTTGTGGCAACAGTTTCCCAGAACATGCAGGAGGAGCCAGATGAAGCTATTCCACCTCCAACCCCTATTGCAAAGTTACAACAGATTGGGCTAGAGCTGGGTATTGCTGATGATCTGATCTCTGTGGAGAAGCTTATGGCTGATCCTTCTACTCCTATGACTACTGGTGCAAATGTTTAGTGGTCCATTGGCTTGTTGGAGAGGCCGGGTCTTTTATTATGTTTTTCAGTTGTCAGGGCTTATGCCTTTTGCTATTATATGTAATCGTTTAATAGTACTATGCTGGACATGGGTGCTTACTGTGAGTGATGGCATTATGTATCATCAGAATGTTCTTCCTCACCTTAATAGTTTTAATGAATAGTGCTTGCACGAATTGGAGTGTTCTATGCTGGAATGTTAGGGGTTTAAACTCTGATGCTAGACAAAGAGCGGTCAGACAAAAGCTGGATGAGAGTCAGTGTGCTGTTGCCTGTCTCCAAGAAACCAAATGTGCCTCTTTTGAATTCAGGTCTATTAGATCATTCTGTCCTAAAAGATTTGACAGTTTTGCTTTTTCACCTTCTGAGGGTGCTTCAGGGGGCATCCTAATACTGTGGAACTCATCTGTTTTTCGGGGTACTGTCATAGAAATTCAGCGATTTGCTATTGTATTTCAGTTCATCTCAAAGCAGAATAACGAACAATGGTACCTTGTTTCTGTTTGTGGTCCATGTCAAGGAGAAGCTAAATATAGATTTGTCAACTGGCTATATAACCTGCATATGACAGTAGGTGAGAATTGGCTTGTGGTAGGAGACTTTAATCTCGTGAGTTCTCTGGATAATAGAAATTTGTCAGGAGGGGACCTGAATGATATTTTCATTTTCAATGAGATAATTTCTCACCTTGGTTTACTTGAATTACCTCTTAAGGGGAGAGCTTATACATGGTCCAATATGCAGGACAATCCTTTGCTCGAACAACTAGATTGGTTCTTCACATCTGCGGATTGGATCTCCTCTTATCCCATGACTGAAGTTCTACCTCTGGCTAGAACCACTTCAGATCATGTGCCATGCGTGGTTACAATCAAGACCTCCATTCCTAAATCTTCTATATTTAGGTTTGAAAATTATTGGGTTGAGCTGGAGGGTTTTATGGAGTGTATAAAGCATACGTGGCAGCAACCATCTCCCAAATCTCACATTGCATCCAGAATTGCAGACAAGTTCAAGAACTTGAGGGGAGCCCTTAAAAGATGGCAGATGAATATCTCTAAACTGAAAGTGCTGATTTCCAGGTGTAATGAGGTAATTTTATGCCTTGATGGCCTTGAGAAGGTCAGGCCTTTATATAGGCTAGAGTTTAACTTTAGGAAGGTGGTCAAAATACATGTGGAGAAACTGTTACACTTACAATTTGTATATTGGAAGAAGAGATGTACAGTGAGATATATTAAAGTTGGGGGTGGGAACACCAAATTTTTCCATGCCATGGCCACTGAGAGGCATAGAAGGAATTCCATTGCTTCTATGAAAGATGTTGATGGATCTGTGGTTTCTAATCATTCTCAGATGGAGGGGATTATATGGAATTGTTTCAAAAATAGGATGGGAGTTTCTGCAGGCATTGTTATGGGCTTTGACTTGTCTTCTTTGCTCCAACCAATTGATGGGTTAGATTTCCTAACAGAACCTTTTACAAAGGAGGAAATGGATGATATTGTCAAGCATATGCCCATAGATAAAGCCCCTGGACCAGATGGTTTTAATGGGTTATTTTTCAAGAAGTGATGGCCCATTATTTGTCAAGATTTCTATGACCTCGCTGAAGCTTTTAACAATGGCACTGCTAATTTGGCAAATATAAATGGTTCCTATATCACACTCATCCCCAAGAAGTTGGCTCCTGAAGGTGTTGGAGACTATAGACCAATCTCCTTGACTGGGATGGGTCTCAAATTCCTGTCCAAGATGGCTGCCAATAGGTTTCAGAAGGTCATTATGAAATGCATTCACAAAAACTAGTATGGCTTTATTAAAAACAGGACCATTCAGGACTGTATTGGTTGGTCACTTGAATATCTGCATCAATGTCATCAGTCAAAGAGACCTATAGTTATCCTAAAATTCGATTTTCGGAAGGCTTTTGATTCTATTGAGCATGAAGCTATTTTGCTAATTCTTTTGTCCTTCTGAATGGAGTTCCTGGTAGACAGTTCCTCTGTAAAAAGGGGTTTATTCAAGGAGATTGTCTTTCACCTTTATTATTTGTGATTGCTGCAGATTTATTACAATCCATAGTAAATGATATGTTCAAGAGGGGAATTCTCAAGATGCCTATTCCATGTCATAACCAAGATTACCCTATTGTGCAATATGTTGATGATACTCTTATCATTGTACCAGCAGACAATGCCCAACTTTTGGCTCTCAAGGACATGCTCCAAGTGTTCTCCACCTGTACTGGTCTTGTGGTGAATTACCACAAATCTTCCATGATACCTATTAATGTGGACGGCAATACTATCACTAGCCCGGCTGATGCTTTTGGTTGTCAGGTTGGTCAAATGCCTTTCACATATCTTGGTCTGCTAGTTGGTACTACCAGACCCAAATTGGTGGATTTTATGCCACTTGTTGATTGTATGGAGAGAAGAATGTCAGATAGCTCTTTTTTCCTGAATCAGGGTGAAAGGCTTCAATTTTTGAATTCTGCTTTGTCTTCCATGCCTATCTGTTACCTTAGCAGCCTGTCTGTTCCAGCTGGAATTTTAAAACAATTGGAGCGTATCCAAAGACAATGCTTATGGAGAAAGAATAGAGATGAGCCTTCCCCCTCAGTGGTAGCCTAGGACTTCATTTGTAGGCCTAAAAATAAACGAGGACTGGGCATCCTAAATTTAGGATTGCAGAACATGGCTCTTCTGCTAAAACATTTGCATAAATTCTTAAATAGGTTTGAAACACCATGGGTGTCACTTATTTGGGATACATATTATCACTCCTCTGCTCCTCAAGGGACTATTAGGTTTGGTTCTTTTTGGTGGAAAGATATCTGCGAATTACTGGATCATTTTAGGAGCACAACTTGGGTTCAGATTAACTCTGGGAGCTCAGCTCTGTTCTGGTCTGATAAGTGGAAATTAGGTGATTCAGTGATCCCACTACAAGCAAGATTCCCAAGGCTCTTTTCATATTTCAAAGATCCCTGGGTTACAGTTTCTGAGGCTTTTCATTATCAGGATTTCACTCAGTTGTTTCACTTACCCCTATCTGCACAGGCCTACCAGGAGTTTTCCACTGTGCAAATCCTAATGGGCAATTGTAATAGGGAAGTGGAGGCAAATGACATATGGTGCTGGCAGGGGAGCTCCAACCCTTTTAAACCCAAGCTATTCTACTCTTTCATGCACTATGCTATGACTTTCAATCCTCTGCTTTTGTGGATATGGCAATCTTCCTGCACAATGAAAATCAAAATGTTTGCTTGGATGCTAATCATGGATAGGCTGAACACTAAAGATATGGTCGAAAGAAGGCACTGGCATTTGGAAGATGGAGTTAATTGTGTGATGTGTGCCTTGGCAACACGTGATACCAGGGACCATCTATTCTTTCAATGTAATTTTAGTGTGAGAATATGGAATTACCTGCAGATTTCATGGCCACGTGGGGATGATATGTCCACTATTGTCATACAGGCCAAACCGGATTTTACGAAACCTTTCTTTACTGAGGTTGTCTTTGTTGCCTGCGGGAACATTTGGATAATGAGAAATACAAAAGTTTTCAGACATGAGAGGCATAGTTTTAATAGATGGAGGAGTGCTTTCATCCATGATATTACACTCATGCATCATAGAGTCAAGCAAAGGTACAAGGAGGAGCTGCTTAGATGGGTTTCTTTTCTACCCCCATGAGTTTGTTGTTTTAGCTTCCTAGCCTCCTAGCTTAGTCTTCTTTTTCTTTGTTAGATTAGCCCTTGTAATCCTTGTACTTTTTTTGAACTCTTTTAATAAAATTTTTGAATTGCTGTGGGGGGTTTTCCCTACAGTTACCAGTTAAAAAAAACTTTCACCTCATTCCGAGAATGTTTTACGCCCACTTACAAAAGGAGGATCCGGAGTTGCCGCGAGCACGTGTGTGATTGTCGGAACTCGAAACAAACAACGGAGAGAAACGGACACGACCGGGTGCAAGTGACAACTCGAATGCGATGCAATGCACATGATGACATGACATGGTGATATGCACACACGCTCAACGCAAAAACACAAAATACCCAAAATGAAGTAAGAGCCCAGAATGGAATTGATTAAGTCAACGATGAATATATTGCCATATAAGGAAGTTTTACATCTGGGGTGTTACAAACTCTCCTCCACTACGAAAAGATCTCATCCCGAGATCTAGGACTGAAAGAAAGCGGGATACTCGGAACGGAGATGATCTTCTCGTTCCCATGTAGCTTCTCGGTCGGTATGGTGTGACCACTTGACTTTCAAGAATTTGATGGACTTGTTGCAGGTATTGCGCTTAGTTTCTTCAAGGATAGCAAGGGGTGCTCATGATATGGCAAGTCTTGCTGAAGATCAATCTATTCGAAAGGAATGGTGCATTCAGGCGTCTTGAAGCACTTGCAGAGTTGTGACACGTGTAATGTTGGGGAACGTAGCATAATTCAAAAAATTTCTACGCTTTCACCAAGATCCAACTATGGAGACATCTAGCAACGAGCAAGTGAGAGTGCATCTACATACCGTTATGGAGATTGCGAGCGGAAGCTTTCGAAGAAGCGTGGATGAAGTAGTCGTACTCTTCGCGTTCTTCATCACCGATGATCTAGCGCCGAACGGACGGCACCTCCGCGTTCAACACACGTCTGGTGCAGCAATGTCACCTCCTTCTTGATCCAGCAAGGGGGGAGGAGAAGTCGTCAGAGATCCGACAGCACGACGGCGTGATGACAGATGCAGTGGAGATCGCAGCAGGGCTTCGCCGGGCGCCCTGCGTGGGAGTATGGAGGTGTGACGGGAGGGGGAGAGGCGCCAGGGCAATGGTGCGGCAGCCCTCTCCCTCCCCACATATATATAGGGGGCCAGGGGTTGCGCCAGGGCCCCTGCAGATCCAATCTACAGGGGGGCGGCGGCCAGGGGGGTTCCTTGCCCCCCAAGGCTAGTGGGGCGCCCCTCCCCCCTAGGGTTTCAACTCTAGGCGCATGGGGAGGTGGGCCCCTAGTGGTGCGCCAGCCCATTAGGGCTGGACACTTCCCCTTGCGGACTAGGGGCCCCACCGGGATGGGTGGCCCCACCCGGTGGACCCCCGGGGCCCCTCCGGTGGTCCCGGGACGCTCCCGGTGACCCCCGAAGATCACCCGATGGCCGAAACTGGACTTCCTATATATCAATCTTTACCTCCGGACCATTCCGGAACTCCTCGTGACGTCCGGGATCTCATCCGGGACTCTGAACAACTTTCGGGTTTCCACGTGCATTTATCTCTACGACCCTAGCGTTACCGAACCTTAAGTGTGTGGACCCTACGGGTTCGGGAGACACGTAGACATGACCGAGACCACTCTCCGGTCAATAACCAATAGCGGGATCTGGATACCCATGTTGGTTCCCACGTGTTCCTCGATGATCTTCATCGGATGAACTACTGTGTCAAGGATTCACTCAATCCCGTATGTTATTCCCTTTGTCCATCGGTACGGTACTTGCCCGAGATTCGATCGTCGGTATTCCCGATACCTTGTTCAATCTCGTCATGGCAAGTCTCTTTACTCGATCCATAATCCATCATCCCGTGACTAACTACTTAGTCACATTGAGCTCATTATGATGATGTCTTACCGAGTGGGCCCAGAGGTACCTCTCCGTCATACGGAGTGACAACATCCCAGTCTCGGTTCGTACCAACTCAACAGACACTTTCGGAGATACCCGATGCGTACCTTTATAGCCACCCAGTTACGTTGTGATGTTTGGCACACCCAAAGTATTCCTACGGCATCCGGGAGTTGTACAACCTCATGGTCTAAGGAATAAATACTTGACACCGAAAAGCTTATGCATTACGAACTATACGATCTCGCGTTATGCTCAAGTTTGGGTCTTGTCCATCACATCATTCTCCTAATGATGTGATCCCGTTATCACTGACATCCTATGTCCATGGTCAGGAAACTGTGACCATCTGTTGATCAACGAACTGGTAACTAGAGGCCTACTAGGGACTCATTGTGGTCTATGTATTCACACATGTATCGCTGTTTCCGTACAATACAATTCAAGCATGAATAACAGACAATTATCATGAACAAGGAGATATAATAATAATGCTTTTATTATTGCCTCTAGGGCATATCTCCAACAGTCTCCCACTTGCACTAGAGTCAATAATCTAGTTACATTGTGATGAATCGAACACCCATAGAGTTCTTGACCGCTGTCCAGTGTTCCGTACCGGGATCACTTTGGTACCTCCCTACCAAACTTATGGCAAGGTTCACATCAGGTCTGGTACACAGCATGGCATACATGATAGAACCTATGGCCGAGGCATAGGGAATGACACTCATCTTTTCTCTATCTTCTGCCGTGGTGGGCGACTGAGCCTTGCTCAATCTCATACCTTGCAAAACAGGCAAGAATCCTTTCTTTGACTGATCCATATTGAACTTCTTCAATATTTTGTCAAGGTATGTACTTCGTGAAAGACCAATGAGGCGTCTCGATCTATCTCTATAGATTTTGATGCCTAATATGTAAGCAGCTTCTCCAAGGTCCTTCATTGAAAAACTTTTATTCAAGTAGGCCTTTACATTTTCCAAGAATTCTATATCATTTCCCATCAGCAATATGCCATCCACATATAATATGAGAAATGCTACAGAGCTCCCACTCACTTTCTTGTAAATGCAGGCTTCTCCATAAGTCTGTATAAAGCCAAACGCTTTGATCACTTCATCAAAGCGAATATTCCAACTCCGAGATGCTTGCACCAGCCCGTAAATCGAGCGCTGGAGCTTGCATACCTTGTTAGCGTTCTCTGGATCGACAAAACCTTCCGGTTGCATCATATACACCTCTTCCTTGAGGAAGCCGTTAAGGAATGCTGTTTTGACGTCCATTTGCCATATTTCATAATCATAGAATGCGGCAATAGCTAACATGATTCTGACTGACTTCAGCATCGCTACGGGAGAGAAAGTCTCGTCGTAGTCAATCCCTTGAACTTGTCGATAACCCTTAGCGATAAGCCGAGCCTTATAGATGGTCACATTACCATTTGCGTCTGTCTTTTTCTTAAATATCCATTTGTTTTCTATGGTGTGCCTATCAACAGGCAAGTCCACCAAAGTCCATACTTTGTTTTCATACATGGATTCTATCTCGGATTTCATGGCTCCAAGCCATTTATTGGAATCCGGGCCCGCCATCGCTTCTTCATAGTTCGAAGGTTCACCGTTGTCTAACAACATGATTTCCAGTACAGGGTTGCCGTACCACTCTGGTGCGGAACGTGCCCTTATGGACCTTCGAAGTTCAGTAGTAACTTGATCTGTTTCTTTATGATCATTATCATCAACTTCCTCCCTTGTCGGTGCAGGCACCTCAGGAACAGTTTCATGCGTTGCGCTACTTTCCGGTACAGGAGGGGTGACTGTCACCTCATCAAGTTCTACTTTCCTCCCACTCACTTCTTTCGAGAGAAACTCTTTCTCCAGAAAGCATCCATTCTTGGCAACAAAGACTTTGCCTTCGGATTTGTGGCAGAAGGTGTACCCAATTGTTTCCTTTGGGTATCCTATGAAGACGCATTTCTCCGATTTGGGTTCGAGCTTTTCAGGTTGAAGTTTCTTGACATAAGCATCGCAACCCCAAACTTTTAGAAACGACAGCTTCGGTTTCTTGCCAAACCAAAGTTCATACGGAGTCATCTCAACGGATTTCGATGGAGCCCTATTTAAAGTGAATGCGGCAGTCTCTAAAGCATAACCCCAAAAAGATAGCGGTAAATCGGTGAGGGACATCATAGATCGCACCATGTCCAACAGAGTACGATTTCGACGTTCGGACACACCGTTACGTTGAGGTGTTCCGGGCGGTGTCAATTGTGAAACAATTCCACATTTCCTAAGGTGTGTGCCAAATTCATGACTTAAATATTCACCCCCATGATCTGATCGTAAGAACTTTATTTTTCTGTCACGTTTATTCTCAACCTCATTCTGAAATTCCTTGAACTTTTCAAAGGTCTCAGACTTGTGTTTCATCAAATAGATATACCCGTATCTACTCAAGTCATCCGTGAGGGTGAGAACATAACGATAGCCTCCGCGAGCCTCAACACTCATCGGACCGCACACATCGGTATGTATGATTTCCAACAAGTTGGTTGCTCGCTCCATTGTTCCGGAGAACGGAGTCTTGGTCATCTTGCCCAAGAGGCATGGTTCGCACGTGTCAAATGATTCATAATCAAGAGACTCTAGAAGTCCATCTGAATGGAGCTTCTTCATACGTTTGACACCAATATGACCAAGGCGGCAATGCCACAAGTATGTGGGACTATCATTATCAACTTTACATCTTTTGGCATCTACACTATGAATATGTGTATCACTACGTTCGAGATCCATCAAAAATAAACCATTGACCAGCGGGGCATGACCATAAAACATATCTCTCAAATAAATAGAACAACCATTATTCTCCGATTTGAAAGAGTAGCCATCTCGCATAAGACGAGATCCAGAAACAATGTTCATGCTCAAAGCTGGTACTAAATAACAATTATTGAGGTTTAAAACTAATCCCGAGGGTAGATGTAGAGGTAGCGTGCCGACGGCGATCACATCGACCTTGGAACCATTCCCGACGCGCATCGTCACCTCATCCTTCGCCAGTCTCCGTTTATTCCGCAGCTCCTGTTTTGAGTTACAAATATAAGCAACTGCACCGGTATCGAATACCCAGGAGCTACTACGAGTGCTGGTAAGGTACACATCAATAACATGTATATCATATATACCTTTGACGTTGCCGGCCTTCTTGTCTGCTAAGTATTTGGGGCAGTTCCGCTTCCAGTGACCCGTTCCCTTGCAATAAAAGCACTCTGTCTCAGGCTTGGGTCCATACTTTGGCTTCTTCCCGGCAACAGGCTTGCCAGGCGCGGCAACTCCCTTGCCGTCCTTCTTGAAGTTCTTCTTACCCTTGCCTTTCTTGAACTTAGTGGTTTTATTGACCATCAACACTTGATGTTCTTTCTTGATGTCTACCTCCGCTGATTTCAGCATCGAATACACCTCGGGAATGGACTTCTCCATCCCTTGCATATTGAAGTTCAGCACGAAGCTCTTGAAGCTTGGTGGGAGCGACTGGAGGATTCTGTCAACGACCGCTTCATCTGGGAGATTCATTCCCAGCTGAGACAAGCGGTTGTGCAATCCTGAAATCTTGAGGATGTGCTCACTGACAGAACTGTTCTCCTCCATCTTACAGCTGTAGAATGCGTCAGAGACATCATATCTCTCGACTCGTGCATGAGCTTGGAAAACCATTTTCAGCTCTTCGAACATCTCATATGCTCCGTGGTGCTCAAAACGTTTTGGAGCCCCGACTCTAAGCTGTAAAGCATGCCGCACTGAACCAGGGAGTAATCATCACTACGCGACTGCCAGACGTTCAAAACGTCTTGGGCCGCATCGGGAGCAGGTGCATCACCTAGCGGTGCTTCTAGGACATATGATCTCTTGGCAGCTATGAGGATAATCCTCAGGTTACAGACCCAATCCGTATAGTTGCTACCATCGTCTTTCAGCTTGGTTTTCTCTAGGAACACGTTGAAGTTGAGGGAAACCTGAGCATGGGCCATTTGATCTACAAGAGATATTGTAAAGAATTTAGACCAAGTTCATGATAATCAAGTTCATCTTAATCAAATTTTAATGAACTCCCACTCAGAATGACATCTCTCTAGTCATCTTAAGTGATACACGATCCGAATCGACTAGCCCGTGTCCGATCATCACGTGAGACGGACTAGTCATCAACGGTGAACATCTTCATGTTGATCGTATCTTCTATACGACTCGTGTTCGACCTTTCGGTCTTCCGTGTTCCGAGGCCATGTATGTACATGCTAGGCTCGTCAAGTGAACCCTAAGTGTACCGCGTGTGTAAATCTGTCTTACACCCGTCGTATGCGAACGTTAGAACCTATCACACCCGATCATCACGTGGTGCTTCGGAGCAACGAGCTTTAGCAACGGTGCACAGTTAGGGGAAACACAATACTTGAAATTTTAGTGAGAGATCACCTTATTTACTACCGTCGTTCTAAGTAAACAAGGTGCATAAACATGATAAACATCACATGCAATCAATTAAAGTGACATGATATGGCCAATATCATCTTGCTCCTTGGATCTCCATCTTCGGGGCACCATGATCATCTTGTCACCGGCTCGACACCATGATCTTCATCATCATGATCTCCATCATCGTGTCTTGAAGAAGTCGTCACGCCAACTATTACTTCTACTACTATGGCTAACGTTTAGCAATGAAGTAAAGTAATTACATGGCGTTATTCAGTGACACGCAGGTCATACAATAATTAAGACAACTCCTATGGCTCCTGCCGGTTGTCAAGTTCATCGACATGCAAGTCGTGATTCCCTATTACAAAAACATGATCAATCTCATACATCACATATATCATTCATCACATCTTCGTTTTGGCCATACCACGTCACATAGCACATGCTGCAAAAACAAGTTAGACGTCCTCTAATTGTTGTTGCAAGTTTTACGTAGCTTCTATAGGATTTCTAGCAAGAACGTTTCTTACATACGCCAAAACCACAACATGATTTGTCAACTTATATTTACCCTTCATAAGGACCCTTTTCATCGAATCCGATTCGACTAAAGTAGGAGAGACAGACACCCGCCAGCCACCTTATGCATCTAGTGCACGTCTGTCGGTGGAACCAGTCTCACGTAAGCGTACGTGTAAAGTCGGTCCGGGCCGCTTCATCCCGCAATACCGCCGAATCAAGATTGACTAGTAACGGTAAGAAAGTTGAACAAAATCAAACGCCCACAACTACTTTGTGTTCTACTCGTGCAAGATGCTACGCATAAAACCTAGCTCAGATGCCACTTTTGGGGAACGTAGCATAATTCAAAATTTTTCTACGCTTTCACCAAGATCCAACTATGGAGACATCTAGCAACGAGCAAGTGAGAGTGCATCTACATACCGTTATGGAGATTGCGAGCGGAAGCTTTCGAAGAAGCGTGGATGAAGTAGTCGTACTCTTCGCGTTCGTCGTCACCGATGATCTAGCGCCGAACGGACAGCACCTCCGTGTTCAACACACGTCCGGTGCAGCAACGTCACCTCCTTCTTGATCCAGCAAGGGGGGAGGAGAAGTCGTCAGAGATCCGGCAGCACGACAGCGTGATGACGAATGCAGTGGAGATCGCAGCAGGGCTTCGCCGGGCGCCTTGCGTGGGAGTATGGAGGTGTGACGGGAGGGGGAGAGGCGCCAGGGCAATGGTGTGGCAGCCCTCTCCCTCCCCACATATATATATAGGGGGCCAGGGGGTGCGCCAGGGCCCCTGCAGATCCAATATGCAGGGGGGCGGCGGCCAGGGGGGGTTCCTTGCCCCCCAAGGCTAGTGGGGCGCCCCCTCCCCCCTAGGGTTTCAACCCTAGGCGCATGGGGAGGTGGTCCCCTAGTGGTTCACCAGCCCATTAGGGCTGGACACTTCCCCTTGCGGCCTAGGGGCCCCACCGGGATGGGTGGCCCCACCCGGTGGACCCCCGGGGCCCCTCCGGTGGTCCCGGGACGCTCCCGGTGACCCTCGAAGATCACCCGATGGCTGAAGCTGCACTTCCTATATATCAATGTTTACCTCCGGACCATTCCGGAACTCCTTGTGACGTCCGGGATCTCATCCGGGACTCCGAACAACTTTCGGGTTTCCACGTGCATTTATCTCTACGACCCTAGCGTTACCGAACCTTAAGTGTGTGGACCCTACGGGTTCGGGAGACACGTAGACATGACCGAGACCACTCTCCGGTCAATAACCAACAGCGGGATCTGGATACCCATGTTGGTTCCCACGTGTTCCTCGATGATCTTCATCGGATGAACCACTGTGTCAAGGATTCACTCAATCCCGTATGTTATTCCCTTTGTCCATCGGTACGGTACTTGCCCGAGATTCGATCGTCGGTATTCCCGATACCTTGTTTAATCTCGTCATGGCATGTCTCTTTACTCGATCCATAATCCATCATCCCGTGACTAACTACTTAGTCACATTGAGCTCATTATGATGATGTCTTACCGAGTGGGCCCAGAGGTACCTCTCCGTCATACGGAGTGACAACATCCCAGTCTCGGTTCGTACCAACTCAACAGACACTTTCGGAGATACCCGATGCGTACCTTTATAGCCACCCAGTTACGTTGTGACATTTGGCACACCCAAAGTATTCCTACGGCATCCGGGAGTTGTACAACCTCATGGTCTAAGGAATAAATACTTGACACCGAAAAGCTTATGCATTACGAACTATACGATCTCGTGTTATGCTCAAGTTTGGGTCTTGTCCATCACATCATTCTCCTAATGATGTGATCTCGTTATCACTGACATCCTATGTCCATGGTCAGGAAACCGTGACCATCTGTTGATCAACGAACTGGTAACTAGAGGCCTACCAGGGACTCATTGTGGTCTATGTATTCACACATGTATCGCTGTTTCCGTACAATACAATTCAAGCATGAATAACAGACAATTATCATGAACAAGGAGATATAATAATAATGCTTTTATTATTGCCTCTAGGGCATATCTCCAACATGTAACACGTCATACACATTTGCAAAGTTGGAGGGAAGCTCGAATTGGTAGGCTAGATCGCCTCTCTTGCCAATTATCTTGAAAGGGCCCACTTATCTTGGAGCAAGCATGCCCTTGATACAGAACCTCTGAGTGCCCTTCATAGGAGAAACACGGAGATACACATGATCATCAATGTCGAAATCCAAGTCACAATGCTTGCCGTCATAGTGGCTCTTTTGGCGCGATTGCGCGACCATGACATTCTCACGTATGACTGTGCACATTTCTTCGGCCTCTAAGATCAAATCATTTCTAAGTAGTTGACGTTCACCAGTCTCGGACCACTTGAGAGGGGTACGACACTTTTTGCCATAGAGAATTTCAAACGGTGCTTTGCCTGCACTTGCTTGGAAGCTGTTGTTGTAGGAGAATTCGGAAAATGGAAGGCAGTCTTCCCATTTCATACCGAAGGAGATTACACATGCTCTGAGCATATCTTCAAGAATTTGGTTCACTCTTTCGACTTGGCCACTAGTCTGAGGGTGAAAAGTTGTGCTGAAGCGAATCTTGGTACCCATAGCTGACTGGAAGGAATCCCGGAATTTGAAAGTGAACAAGCTTCCACGATCTGAGGAGATTACTTGAGGGATACCATGCAAGGAGACAATTCTTGAGGTGTACAACCCTGCCAGTTGTGCTGCGTTGATAGATTCCTTGACTTGAAGAAAATGCGCCAATTTTGTGAGCTTATCAATCACCACAAAGATAGCGTCGTTTCCTCGCTTGGACTTGGGAAAGCCGGTGACGAAATCCATCTCAATGTGATCTAATTTCCACTCGGGAATAGGTACAGGTTGAAGGAGTCCGGCTGGACATTGATGCTCTGCTTTCACTCTTCGGCAGACATCACACTCGTTCACAAATTGAGCAATTTCTCTTTTCATGCGAGTCCACCAATAGGATTGCTTGAGGTCATGGTACATCTTGGAGCTTCCTAGACGTATCGAGAGGAGTGAGTCATGTGCTTCGTTCATTATGAGCTTCCTGAGATCACCTTTGGGAACCACAATTCTATCCTCAAAGAACAAAGTGTCTCTATCATCAATGCGATAGCACTTGTACTTGGGAGTACCCTTGGCTATACCATGTTTCACCTTCTGCACCATAGCATCACCGAGATGGGCCTCACAGATTTGATCTTCCAAGGTAGGAGCGACTTGAAGGTTCGCAAGAAATCCTTGCGGAACGACTTGGAGGTTGAGCTTCCTGAATGACTCACAAAGTTCAGTTTGGAACGGTTTGAGGATGAGACTGTTGCAATAAGCCTTTCTGCTCAAGGCATCTGCAATGACATTGGCCTTGCCAGGAGTATACTCAATGCTTGGATTGTATTCTTGAATCATTTCAACCCAACGAGTTTGCTGGATGTTAATGTTTGGCTTGGTGAAGATGTACTTCAGGCTCTTGTGATCGGTGAAGATGTCCACTTTTCTACCAAACAGTAGGTGTCTCCACGTGATCAAGGCATGAACAACTGCTGCTAGCTCAAGATCATGTGTGGGGTAATTCTTCTCATTTGGTTTAAGCTGACGCGAAGTGTATGCAACGATATTCTTGTCTTGCATGAGAACACCGCCGAGACCTTGCAATGAAGCATCATAGAACACTTCATAAGGCTTGGACTCATCCGGAGGAGTAAGTACTGGAGCAGAAATGAGCTTATCTTTGAGGGTATTGAATGCCACATCACAATCAGAAGTCCACGAGTACTTGACATTCTTTTGCAACAGGTTGGACAGAGGCCTGTCAATCTTGGAGAAGTTCTCAACGAACCTTTTGCAATAGCTTCCGAGACCGAAGAAACTTCGGAGTTGTTTGACATTCCGAGGAGGTTCCCACTTCACAATAGTTTCACGATATAATATGTGATAGCCTAGCTTATTAGGGATGATAGACTACTCATATCAATAAGGAATTCCTTCTTTCCGGAGCCCATTCGGATAGAACTCCAAAGTTAAGCGTGCTTAGCTTGGAGTAGTTTCAGGATGGGTGACTGACCTGGAAGTTGCTCCCGGGTGCGCACGAGTGAGGACAAAGTGCACAGAAAAGACTAGTATTGATATGTGGGGCCGGTCTAGATCCCGCCAGGAGTAACAACCACCGACGGATGTGTCCGGGGAGTTACAAGTTGGTATCAGAGCCGACCCTCGCGGTTACATGGATGTTTGCGGACATGAGCTCGGTCATGTTGTTCATGACGTTTGTGACCCGTTGTGGCACACGGCATGGCACATGTATCGGACTGGATGCATAGACGTTTGTGCCAAGAGGGAACGTTCATGTGACCCAACGAGGACGTCGGTTCCTCTGAGTGGGGGTGTAACCGATCGGGAAGTTGCTCCCGGGTGCACACGAGTGAGAACAAATTGCGCAGAAAAGACTAGTATTGGTATGTCGGGCCAGTCTAGATCCCGCCAGGAGTAACGACCACCGGTGGGTGTGTCCGGGGCGTTAAACACTCACTCCACTCACATGTGTGCATGAATGGGCCAAGAGAATTTCAGAATTTTAGTTGGGCTTTGGGCCAAAGGTCTACTAGCAAAATTCCAACAATACCCCACAAAGTCTCATTCGCACATCTTATCATTTAGTTCCAAAACATTGTTTATATACTGGTTCTCAGTGGAGACTGTAAAGTTGAACTTCCACTCAGAGATTTATGCTACACTAGATCACAACTTGAATAGTGGACTATGGCTTGAACTACAAGTTTTCTACGAGACTAGTTTCACACAAATTTTTGACCGATACTGGGCTGCCGCAAGGCTTCCCTGCGGGTGGAGCATATACGTCATACTCCAGGGCCTTTCATAAATTTATTAGAGAACACCCAATTCTCACAAACTGCAACGTTAACAGTCAAGATCATATATGTGTGTTCCTTAGGAGATGCTCTGCAGGGCAACATCTCTGCTTACCCGAATAAGCCACTTTAAACACATTAAGATAAGTATCAACCTGCCATGCAGATTAGGAGAGTATTGCATCTTCACGGAGTGGAATAACTAATACAAGGATACTCTCCTCCCAGCTGACCAACAGCTTATCTCCCACTTCTACTTCACGGGATCTCCGATCACATAGAGTGGGTTACCACTGTGGACAACTCATGCGATGGGTCTCCAACCCATCTCCATCGATGTATTATCTATCACATTACGTGATAAACCCTTTGTGAATGGATCTGCCAAGTTTTTTGACGTTTGGATACAGTCCAATGTAATAACTCCGGAGTTCTTCAATTTTTTGACAGATTTCAATCTCCTTTTCACATGCCTTGAGGACTTCATATTATCCTTAGAACTGTTTATCTTAACGATCACAGTTTGATTATCACAGTTCATCAGGATATGGGTATTGGTTTTTCAACCATAGTTAAGTCAATCAAGAGTTCTCGAAGCCACTCTGCTTCAACTGTGGCAGTGTCTAATGCTATGAGTTCTGCTTCCATAGTTGACCTCATTAAGATGGTCTGCTTGCAAGACTTCCAGGAAACAGTGCCACCACCAAGTGTAAAAACATAACCACTTGTGTCCTTAATCTCATCAGCATCAGATATCCAGTTTGAGTCACTATAACCCTGCAGTACCCTTGGATACCCGATGTAGTGAATCCCATAGCTCGCAGTGCCTTTCAAGTAGCGCATTACTCTCTCAAGCGTATGCCAATGATCATCTCCCGGTTTTGACACAAATCGGCTCAGTTTGCTCACAGCGAACGAGATATTAGGCCTCGCGGCACTCGCCAAATACATAAGTGAGCCAATAATCTGAGAGTATCTCAGTTGGTATCTAGCAATTCGTCGATTCTTTCGAAGCAACACACTAGCATCATATGGAGTTGGAGAAGGGTGGCAGTTGCTATACCCAAAACAACTCAAGACCTTATCCACATAGTGAGACTGAAGCAGTGTAATCCCACCATTCTCATCTCTCAATAGCTTGATGTTTAAGATAACATCAGCCACTCCTAGATCCTTCATCTCAAAACAACGAGATAAGAAATCCTTAACCTCCTTGATTAAATCAAGTTTGGTTCCAAAGATCAGTATGTCATCGACATACAGACAAAGAATAACTCCTTCGCCCCCACCATGGCGATAGTACACACACTTGTCACCATCATTTACTACAAAGCCTGCAACAGTTAATGTTCTTTCGAACTTCTCATGCCACTCCTTAGGAGCTTGTTTAAGGCCATATAAAGACTTCAATAACTTGCACACCTTTCCTTCCTGACCAGGTACAACAAAACCATCGGGCTGATCCATGTAAATTTCCTCCTTCAACTCTCCATTGAGGAAAGCCGTCTTAACGTCCATTTGATGAACGAGAAGACCGTGTGAGGCAGCCAATGATAGTAGCACTCGAATAGTGGTCAGTCTAGCCACAGGTGAGTAAGAATCAAAATAGTCTTCACCTTCTTTTTGGGTATAACCCTTAGCCACAAGCCGTGGCTTGTACTTTTTAATCGTACCATCAGGTCTAAGCTTTTTCTTGAACACTCACTTACATCCTACAGGTTTGCACCCATAAGGACGATCAATGATTTCCCAAGTTTCATTAGATAAGATTGAATCCATCTCGCTGCGGACAGCTTCCTTCCAGTAGTCAGCATCAGAAGATGCATAGGCTTCTGAAAAAATCCTGGGTGTGTCATCCACGAGGTACACAATGAAATCATCACCAAAGGACTTTACAGTCCTCTGTCTCTTACTCCTTACAGGAGTTTCATTGTCATCCTCAACAGGATTCTCAACGTGTTCCATCGCAATGGTGGGTTCAGGAATTACAACAAATTCCTCACTAGATGGAGTAGGTATCTCCTGATTTGATGAACTCGACATACCCTTCATAGGAAATATGTCCTCAAAGAAAGTCACATCATTCGACTCCATAATTGTACCGACATGCATGTTGGATACCTCAGATTTTATTATAAAAAATCTATAGCCAATGCTATGAAAAGCATAGCCCAGAAGAACACAATCCACAGTTTTGGTCCAAGCTTGCGCTTCTTGGAAATTGGTATATTGACTTTCACCAAACAACCTCAAGTACGTAGGTAGGAGAGTTTCAATCTTTTCCTTTCCCATTCCTCAAAAGGAGTCATGGTTTTATGCTTGTGGGAACTCGGTTTAGGACATGACATGCAGTCCTTAGCGCCTCCCCCACCATGCCTTGGAGAGACCCGATGTGTCTAACAATGGCGTTAACCAAATCAGTTAGAGTTCGGTTCTTTCTTTCAGCCACCCCATTTGACTGAGGTGAGTAGGGAGGCGTCCTCTCATGGATTATACCATGTTCCGCACAAAACGAATCAAACTCATTGGAAAAATATTCTCCACCACGATCAGACCTAAGCTGTTTAATTTTTCGATCAAGTTGGTTCTCTGC
>LR738715.1:506591185-506603511 GCA_902687465.1 Secale cereale
GGTGATTTAGTTTAACAGATTATATATTGTGATATCCCAACAATAACTTCATCATGGGGCAAGAATCTTCAAAACTTCACCTGCAACTAACAACGCTATAAGAGGGGCTGAGCGATGCATACTTAGCCAAACAAAGTTTTGCTAGGAAGGTGGTTAGAGAGTTTCATGGCAACAATAGGAGGGCTGACAAACAGGAATAGGCATCGAGGAAATATCTAAAGAGCGAGACATCTAGCATAGGCAAAGATAGTAGTGATATCTGGGAATGTTCATCTTGCCCATTGATTCCACGGAGGGATCGTAACCTTGCTCCTCAAACTCAGCCTCGGTAGGAACCTCGTACTCCGAATCGTCACCGGGCTGTAACCAACACAACAAGCAACACCGGAACAACAATTAATCATCATGCAATGCTCAACCACATGATGCATGATCATGATGCATATGGACATGAATAGATATGATGCATGGCCTAGGGACACAAGAGTGCACTAACATCATAGCAAACAAGATCACCCACATGAAAGAAAACAAGCAAAAGAACAAAACTAACAAGGTTATATAGATTATTCAAACAAGCACCCAACAAGTTTAAAGGAGTTGATTAACATGGCAAGGGTGCAACTAGGACTACAACAACATGCTAGCATATTTAAATGGGCTGGAAATAACAAACAACAATTTCCAGAAACTCCCATAATTGTTTAAATGTATTTGGGACAGATCTGAGAAACTACTGTTCTAAAGCTGCTAATCATGCAAAACAACAGCACAACATTATTCTACACATTTTTCCACCCCAAATGCATATAAAGTTTGTTAGATTTGGAGTTGTAGATATTTAGTTATGATTTTTACAAGTTTTAAGCATATTTAACACACGAATAATTCAAACAACATTTTAAATGTATTTAAACATGGCAACAAACAACATATAACTAATCTACATGAAAAACTAAGCATTTTTCATATATAACTCAAAACCATCAGATGCATATATCAACAGATATTAAATATGCAAGTAAATGCAGAAAAAGAAAAAGAAAAACACAAAACAGAAAAAGAAAACAGGCGCAGGGGTCAAACTGACCGAGGCCAAACCTAGCCGTAGCCACTGACCTATGGGGTCAGGGCGCTGATGTTGCACCGGCTGTGTGCGCGTGTGGGCGTGCAGTGAGCGGTGAGGCTGGCAGGTGGGGCCTGCTCGTCAGTCTCACACGAGGCAAAAATGGGGGGATAAATCCCACTTCCCCCTATAGGAATCGAACTCGGGTCTCGCTGTTAACTGATGAAGGAGCTTGCCACTGGGCTAGACATGTGTTCTTGATAGAATACAGAAGCATAGCCTGAAGAGTTAACTGAAGGAGCCACCAGCAGGGGAAAGCAGAGGCTCGTCCGAGCTGCTTCGGCGACCTAAACGGACGGAGGAGGGGTGCGGGCAGTTCCTAGGGGAACACCGCATCCACTCCATGCGCTTGCAGCACCTAACTAACACTACAATGCCGGCGACGAGCTCATGTCAGAACGGCGGCGGCGGACCTCTTCGCGACAAAGCAAGGCCTAGGCGGAGCGGCGACTAGCTGCGGGCGTACGGGATCGAGCGGCGGAGCTGCTGCGGATCCAGAGCGGCGAAGCGCAAGACCTACGGCAACTAGCTGGCGCGCGCGACATCAGCAAGGTTTCAGAACGACGGGCCACTGAGAGCACGACGAAGACATGGCTCCGGCGACGCGTACAGAGGACCACACGCGATGAGGAAGAAGCAGGGAGGAGTGGGGAGCACCTCCTTACCCTAGGACAAGAAGATGTCGACGGAGACGCGCCAGAGAGGAGGAAGATAGGCTCTGAATCTTGGCGCGGTCGCTGTCCGTGGACAGAGGAATAAGAAGAAGATGGCGCGGGCGTCGAGCTTGTCGTCCTGGGCCCTAGATCTGCTCCAGAACGGCTCGGGGAGGTGCTGCGGTGCTCGTGGACGACGGAGAGGAGGACGGCGACTACTCCTACGGCGGAGACGAGCTCGGGATCGGGCCGGCCATGGCGAGCGGTGCGGGTGTGCGTGGGCGCTTACCTGGGCGGCGCGCGAGGGGAAAGAGGGAGGAGGAGGAGGAGGAACCCTAGGGTTGCGGCTGCTTGGGTTTAAAAAAGGGAGCGCCGATCGCGTGGCCTCGACGTCCGTAATCACGGCGCGATGGCGAGCTCGTGCACTGCCTCTGTACCAGCGTGACGGAGGAAGACAGAGACGAAGGGTGGAGAGGCTGATGAGTGGGGCCACAGGGAAAAAAGAGAACGGAGCGACTGCGCGCGATGCTGCACACTAGTTGGGCCGCTGCGGGAGAAGAAGCGGGCCAAGGCCTAATGCGGAGGAGTTGGCTGGGCCTGCTGGAGGAGGGATGTGGCCCAAGCCACTGCTGCTGCTGCTATATTTCTTTTCTTTTCTAATTTTCTTGGGATAGAAAATAAAATGAAAAGTGCAGGCTCAAAGAAAAATAGTTAGGAGATAAATAAAATATCCCCATGCTCCTTGCCCTATTTAATAAAATTGGTTTGGACATTTTTGGAGGTAGAAAAATAAAAGGAGTTTGTATGGTTCAATCTCTTGTCATTTTTGAACCCAACCAAATCACTTCTAAATGGGGCATGGCTTTGCATGATGGCACATGTCATAGCAACAGAGAAAAGGGGAGGAGTTGAACATTAAATTAATGGCTAGGCCACTTGCAAAAATAAGTAAAGAAAGGAAGAAAAGAAGGTAAGAGAAGAGGTGAAGAAGGAGGAGGGGGTCTAGGGTTTGGCAAGGGCATGGCTTTCACCAACATCACACAACATCAACAAGGTGGCTTCACAACACTAACAAAACAAGTAAGAAGCTAAGATGACTATGATGCCATGATGATGAAGCAATGCATGGATGCAAAATAAAATGAAATGGCAATGCAAATAAAATAAAATAAGCTCAAATGACAAGAACCCCCAAGGATAAGGACAAGGATCAAGATGAGAATTGCTTTATTGCCTTAATTGGAAAGTATCACATATGGGGTGTTACAAAAGTCATGAATGCCAAATATTAGACTCATTATGGTGGCAAACATTATTAATAACTTTAGTGCACATATCTGACAAAGACAGGCGGAACAAGCCTCTGCACTAATAGCCTTTTCCAACAAATTGTCCATACTTAGAAATTACAACTTTATTGGACTCGAAAACCAACTTAAAACCATCTCGACACAAGCGGGAACCACTAACGAAATTCTTAATGATGGAGGGCACATGATGAACGTTCTTCAGACGCACGATCTTCCCCGAAGTAAACTTCAGATCGACCGTACCAACACCTCGAATGATGGCATGTGACCCGTTCCCCATCAGCAAGGGAGAAGTCCATGTGACCTGGTAGTAAGAAAACATGGAGGCGTTAGCACAAACATGTACATTGGCACCGATGTCAATTAGCCAATCAGGAGATTGAAATACCGAAAGGATGGTACGAAGAATACCGTACCCAGATTCCTTCATATCAGTATCACCGATGACAACATTAGCGGACTTGCCGCTCTTCTCATGTTCGCGCTCCTCAAAGTGGTTAGGACACTTCGGAGCCCGGTGATTAGGATCACCGCAGACATGGCAAAGTCCCTTCCCATTCTTATGAGAATTCTTCTTGAAGTTGGTAAGATGTGATGGCTTGTTCTTTGCATCAAACTTGCCTTTGCCCTAAGTTTTGTTCTTGTTATTTTTAAATTTGTTGGGCTGGAAGTTCTTCTTCTGCACCATGTGGGCACTAGAAGCTCCCTCAGCAACTCGAGCACGTGTGTCTTTTGCTCTCGCCTTCTCTTCAACATCAAGAGTACCAATGAGACCCGAAACGGAAAACTCCTATCTCTTGTGTTTCAGGGAAGTAGCAAAATTGTTCCACGAAGGTGGAAGCTTGGCAATGATGCCCCCAGCGACAAATTTGTCTGGCAACTCACACTTAAAGCACTCAAGTTCCTTGGCGAGTGACTGTATCTCATGAGCCTGCTGTACAACAGGGCGCTCATTAGTCATCTTGTAGTCATAGAATTGCTCCATGACGTACAACTCGCTGTCGGCGTCCAAGGCACCAAACTTGGCCTCGAGCGTAGCCCACATGTCCTTGCTGTTGTCAAAAGACATATATGAATCCATAATGGAATCATCAAGAACACTCAGAAGGGCGCCTTTAAAGAGAGTGTCGATCTTCTCAAAAGCTTCCAGCTGTGCTGGATTAAGATCGCCCTCAGACTTGCCCTTAGTGGCGTCATAACAACCCATGGTTTGGAACCAGTAGACTGCTCTCGTGCACCACCTCTTATATTGCGCCCCCTTAAAGGCATGCAGCTTCAAATACGTAGTAAAACCACTCAGAGTAATTTGCCGATAATCAGGTTTTCGGATTGTTGGAAATCTGAGCGAATTACTACGAGATTTAATCTGAATAAACAGAAGGTAAATCATGACAGCAAAAGCAGAGATTAAACTAATCATGCGAACTAGCATATTAGATGAAAAGATCACATCTAGGGCACATACTAGAAACATGAATTCTACCACGATCTCGAACACGAAGGATAGAAGAACGTACGGTGCAGCGGGAGCAGCACCGCCGATGCCGGTTGTCGGTGTACTAAGATAGGGGTACCTTAGTACCCCAACTTGTGCACGGGCAGTAGCAGCTTCCCGCGGCAGGGCTCACCACGTGCTCGCCGGAAACCTTTCTGGTCCCTATAAAGCCATTCAAAAACAAAGTATGCAAGACAGAAGATCAAGGCCCCGGCAAGTGGAGCTTGCCGGGAAGGCCGCACCAGGCTCAAGATTATCTCATTGACACAAGACCCTGGCAAGAGGAGCTTGCCAGGAAGACCAGAAGACTGCATCTTAGAAGACATGCCTCGGCGCACCCTGCGCCCCGGCGGGACCCGGGGAGCGACAAGCTCCCGGGCCCGGCAAGATCAAGACCCCGGCAAGGTGCTTGCCGGGGGAAGCCTGTGCTGTGTGCCCGCGCTCCAGCTCATCGGCCCACGCATCGCCCTGGGGCCCTTCCAGGGACGCGTGGCGGATGGCTGTGCAGCCTGGGGGACACGGTGGCACGCCACGGTGACGAGGCTACCGCCGTGGCGAACGGAGACGCATGGACGGGCGCTTTTGGAGTCGACGGTGACGGGCATTTAATGCCCTTGTCCCCCACTGTCAAGGTTAGGTGAAGACCACTGTTCATCCACTGTTTATGCACTGTTCCCGCACTGTTACAACTACCACCAAAGTTACATTTTTGCCCTCCTCTACGTTGACACCTGTCGGTGACCCCTTGGGCTATAAAAGGAGGCCCATGCACAACGTAGAAAAGGTTGGAAACCTTGACAGCTCTCTCGTTCGGTGTAGCTAGTTCTTCAAGCTCCCGAGCCCAAGAACTCAATACAATCTAAGCAGGAGTAGGGTTTTACGCGTCCGCGCGGCCCGAACCTGGATAAACTACCCGCGTGCGCTCCTCGGTCCGCTCTTCGTGCTCCCTCCGCTCCCTTACCGCAACGTACAAGGGGCTCCGGTCCCATAGGTGCTCGTGGTGGGCAGTTTCCCCCGACATCTTTGGCGCGCCAGGTAGGGGGCGTCGAGGTTGTGCGAACCTGATCCGGCGCTCACGCGGGCGCAATCTTCATCAACCTCTCCAGCTTCATCAACTTCGTCAGCAGCAATATGGCCCCGAAGAAGAAGGTTTCGGAGGTCGCAGGCCCGTCTGCATCGATCCCACCACCTCCAGAACCAACGGTTGGTGGAGGAGATGTTGGCGGAAGGGTGGTCGCCGGCGAGGAAACTCACGGCGCCACCAAGTCCAAGGACAAGACGGACGACCGGGCCAACTCCAAGGCCTCGGTGTCCGTAGACGCACCACGTCCCTCTCAGCAGACGACAGGCCAGCAGCGCCGTGGTACAGGAGGTACCATCCGCTTGCTGGGCCAAGGACAAACCGGAGGCTCGCGGGATGCTCAAGGCCATCGTCCTGGCACGAGCAAGGCGCGGTCGCCGGGGCGAGAGACTGCTCCTTCTAACCCTGTTAGAAGTCCGAGCATATCTCGCTCCTCGCACCGCTCGCCGCCGCTCCCCTCCTCTCCAGCAGAAGTTCTTGCAAGAGCGCAACTGCTCCTCGACTTCCCTCCAGCGGCAGACAAGGCCGAAGACTGGAGGGCGACGATCCAAAGCCTCATCGCCTTCGCCAACAACGAAACGCCGCAGCAGCCGGCGACCTCGCGGCCACGGCAAGTCGACCAGACGAAGGCCGACGGCGACAAGACCGCCGGGGGTGCAACCACCGTGCACTCCCCGCCGCGGAAGCAGAAGACGCCTCCCCGCCGGATTAACGTCGACGACGACTCCACGGCGTCGTTGGATCCGCGGGCTCGTCGGGACCAGCGCCAAGTCCTCGACGATCGGCGGCAAGAAGATGCTCGGACGACGATCGAGCGCCGACGAGAAGCCCGGCGACAATCGGATCAGCGCGCTGGGACCGCTGTCGACACGCACGTGCCCGGTGAGCCAGGCGACTTGCCGTATGCGGCAGGTTGACCTACGTTCACCCGTGAGCTGCGGCGCGTCCAGTGGCCCAGCATGAAAAACTTCAAGCCCGACGTACCCGAGAAGTACGACGGCAAGACGCACCCCTCGGAGTTCCTCAGCATCTACACCATCGCGGTGCAGGCTGCCGGGGGGCGCGACGAGAAGATATTGGCCAACTACTTCCCGCTGGTGCTTAAGCCAAATGTCCGTTCTTGGCTTATGCACTTGCCGGAAGGCTCCATTTCTTCGTGGGCAGATTTGTGCCACCAGTTTGTTGGCGCCTTCACGGGCGGCCACAAACCCCACAGCCAGGAGAGTGATCTCCACATCTTGGCCCAGAAGGAAGGAGAACCCCTGCGCAAGTACATTCAACGATTCAGCCGCGTGCAACACAACATTCCCGACGTCCACCCTGCCGCGGTTATCAGCGCGTTCCACCAGAACGTGCGTAACCGCCGCATGCGAGAAGAGATGGCCATGACCAAGATTCGGGATGTCAGCGAGCTCTATGCTCTGGCTGACAAGTGCACGCGCGCCGAAGAGGGGAGGAGACTCCCCGGGGAGGATGCTGGCGCAGGGGGAAGCGACAGCGAGGATGCCGCCCCGGCAAAGAAAAGCCGGCGGCGGAACAATAGAAAGAAGAAGAGCAAGGAAGAGCTAGTCGTCGAGCTCCCACCAAGAAGGCACAGGCTGGCGACTCCGGCAAGGAGCCTGCCCCTGTGGCGGCGGCCGACAAGCAGGACGGCTCCGACAAGCAATATTGCAAGATCCACCGCACCAAGGGCCACGACCTTTCTAACTGCAAGCGAGTCGAGTACCTCGTAGAGCAGCAGAAAGCTGAATACGAGCGGCGCGACAAAGAGAAGGCCCAAGGTGGCGGAGGAGAGCCAAGCAAGAAGCGGCCATTCAATGGCCGGGGAGGACGCCGCGGCAAGGCCAAGCAGCGGCAAGGTGATCGACCTCCCCGGGGCCGCGACAAGGATGAGGAGGAAGACGACGACGACGACATGGAGGAAGGAGATAACAGCGAGCAGGAGTTCCAGAAGACCACAGAAGTCCTGTGTGTCGACGGAGGCGCCTCTCTGCACGCTTCCCACCGTCAGCTCAAGCAGTGGGTGCGGGAAGTAAACGCGGCAGAGCCGCCCGTTGAGTCACGCAGGCTCCTGAAGTGGTCCAGCACGCCCATCATTTTTGATCTTGAGGATCACCCTGACCGCACCACTGCGGTCGGGTGCTTGCCGATGTTGGTCTCACCAACCATCCGCAACCTCAAGGTCACCAAAATGTTGGTTGACGGCGGGGCCGGCCTGAACTTGATCTCCTCGGCTGTGATCAAGAAACTCCAGATCCCAGACGGCGAGCTCGAAGAAACCGGTTCGTTCCAAGGAATAAACCCGGGGAGGAGCAAGCGAAGGGGAAGATTACTCTGCCAGTGACCTTTGGCGGGGAACTCAACTTCAGGACGGAGAGGATAACCTTTGACGTGGCCGATATCCCATTGCCATACAATGGGATACTTGGACGTCCTGCCCTCGCTAAGTTCATGGCAGCTTCCCACTACGCTTACAACGTACTCAAGATGCCGGGGCCGATAAGCGTCATCTCTGTCCCTGGCGACAAGAAGGACGCGCTTATCTGCGCCGACAAGATATACCGGGATGCAGCAGCCGCGGCGGAGAGCAACACACTTGCCGCTGAAGCTCCCGGGGGGAAGAAGACCAAGACCAAATCCGGCAAGTGCTCTGGGGCCCACTCCGGCAAACGCACCTCTTCGGAGTGCTGCGCTGCCGTCGAGGACGTTCCATCGAGCTCCACCGGCAAGTGCAAGAAGGGGATGGCTGCTCCACCGGCAACCAAGAAGGTGTCCGCCAAGGAGGACGGCACTGGTGGTACCTTCACCATCAGTGCTACACTTGACAACAAATAGGAAAGCGCGCTTGTTGCCTTCCTGCGGGCGAATGTCGATGTGTTTGCGTGGCAACCATCTGACATCCCCGGCGTTCCCAGGAAGGTAATTGAGCACAAGCTTGCTGTTTGTCCTCATGCGCGGCCCGTCAAGCAGAAGGTCAGGAAGCAAGCCGTGGAGCGCCAAGAATTCATCGCCGAAGAAATCAAGAAGTTGGAAGCAGCAGGTCTGGTTAGAGGCGTGATCAATCTCACTTGGTTAGCAAATCCAGTTGTCGTGCGTAAGGCCAACGGGAAGTGGAGACTGTGTATAGACTTCACTGATGTGAATAAAGCATGTCCCAAGGATCCATTTCCCTTGCCGCGCATCGACCAGATTGTTGATTCAACCGCTGGATGTGAGCTGCTTTCCTTCCTTGATGCATACTCAGGCTACCACCAGATATTCATGGCCAAGGAAGACGAAGAGAAGACTGCATTCATTACTCCATGTGGCACATATTGCTTCATACGCATGCCCTTTGGATTGAAGAATGCAGGCTCAACATTTGCAAGGGTGGTGCACACTGCTTTTGAGCCGCAGATACACAAAAATGTGGAAGCCTACATGGATGATATAGTGGTCAAGAGCAAGAGCAAAGATACCCCGATCCAAGACTTGGAAGAAACATTTGCAAATCTGCGCAAGATTCAGCTTAAGTTGAACCCCGAGAAGTGCGTCTTCGGAGTCCCTTCCGGCAAGCTTCTCGGGTTCTTCGTGTCCCAGAGGGGGATTGAGGCCAATCCCGACAAGATAAAAGCCATCGAGCAGATCGAAGCCCCGAAGCGCGTCAAGGACGTAAGGAGACTTGCTGGTTGTGTGGCTGCCCTCAGCAGGTTCATTTCAAAGTCTGCAGAACGCGCCCTGCCTTTCTTCAAAATCTTGAAGAAGGCAGGTCCTATGAAATGGACTCCGGAAGCGGAGGCAGCGCTGCAGGATTTGAAAGGATACCTGTCCTCCACTCCAATACTTGTCGCACCTAAACCACAAGAGAAGTTGCTGCTGTACTTTGCGGCAACCAATCAAGTGGTTAGTGCTGCGTTGGTAGCGGAAAGGGAGGCAGAGGAAGAGCCCACACCACCGGCAAGCGAATCCAGCAACAAGCAGGGGGCTTCCCCGGCAAGCTCTGGCCCCGACAAGGACAACTCTGCGCAAGAGCAAAGAGAAGTGCGAAGGAAGATGGTGCAGCGCCCAGTGTATTTCGTAAGTTCCCTCTTGCAGGGGGCTAGATCGAGATACTCTAGGGTGCAAAAGTTGCTTTTCGGCCTCCTCATGGCCTCAAGAAAGCTGCGCCATTACTTCCTAGCACATGAGATAACAGTGGTCACTCGCTTTCTGTTGAAGAGGATATTGCAGAATCCAGAAGCAACAGGCAGGATCGTCGAGTGGACACTGGAGCTGTCAAGCTTTGGTCTCCAGTTTGGGAGTACTTCAACCATACAGAGCAGAGCTTTGGCAGAGTTCATAGCTGAATGGACCCCAACGCCAGATGAGGAAGTTCCAGAGACAAGCGCCCCCGTACAAGAAGCAAGCAGCGAATGGGTAATGTACTTTGATGGTGCCTTCTCGCTGCAAGGCGCCGGTGCCGGCGTGGTACTCATAGCGCCCACCGGAGAGCACCTCAAGTATGTTATCCAGATGCACTTTCCCAAGGAACAAGCGACAAACAATACTGCTGAGTATGAAGGCTTGCTTGCCGGCCTCAGGATTGCAGCCGAGCTTGGGATCAAGAAGTTGATTGTGCGGAGAGATTCACAGTTGGTGGTCCGACAAGTAAACAAGAGTTACCAGAGCCCTTTGATGGAAGCTTATGTTGATGAAGTGAGGAAGCTTGAAGAGCACTTTGAAGGTCTGCAAATGGAGCATGTCCCAAGAGCTCAAAACGATATTGCAGATGGCCTCTCAAAGTGTGCTGCAATGAAGTTACCTGTGGAACCAGGGACCTTCCTGCTCAAGCTAACTCAGCCATCCGTCACACCATCAGTTGGGCAGAACAAGAAGAGAAAGTTGGTCTCCGGCGACTACTTGCCGGCGGATCTTCCCGAAGCCGCCGCCAAGGTCCCCAAGATCAACAACCAGAACGCTAAGGAACAGCTTGCTCCTGCGGATCCAAAGGTCTGTACAGTTGAAGCAAGCGTTCCCGACAAGCCTTGCCCCGGCAGGCTTGCCGGGGAACCATCAGCTCCGGCAGAGCCAGAGGTTCTTGCCGTAGAAGCTGAGGTTCCCGCAGCGGCCTTCATGCCTTTAGTCCTTGCTGTTGAGCCTCGGGCTCCAGCATGGGCATAGCAGATCGTCCGTTTTCTGCAAACTGGAGAACTTCCCGACGACCCAGAAGAGATAGAGAAGATAACCAGGCAGTCAAGTATGTACCAGTTCGTTGATAACGAACTGTATAGAAGAAGGCTCAATGGTGTCAGGTTGAAGTGCGTTTCCAGAGAAGATGGACATAAGCTGTTGGCAGAAATACATGGAGGCATATGTGGCCACCACATTGGTGCAAGGGCACTTGCCGGGAAGGCATTCCGGCAAGGGTTCTTTTGGCAAGAAGCCCTCCAAGATGCAACTGCACTAGTAACCAAGTGTGAAGCGTGCCAGTTCCATGCCAAGCAAATTCATCAGCCAGCTCAAGCTCTCCAGACGATCCCTTTGTCCTGGCCCTTCTCGGTCTGGGGGCTCGATATCCTCGGCCCCTTCCCCCGTGCTGTCGGGGGCTTTGAGTACTTGTACGTTGCAATCGACAAGTTCACAAAGTGGCCAGAAGTGGAACCAGTGAGAAAGGTGACATCACAGTCAGCAGTCAGGTTCTTCAGGTCGATTGTTTGCCGTTTCGGGATCCCTAACAGGATCATCACCGACAACGGCACGCAGTTTACTAGTCGCACCTTCATGCAGTACGTCCAAGACCTTGGCGCCAAGGTCTGCTTCGCTTCTGTTGCTCACCCGAGGAGCAATGGTCAAGCGGAGAGGGCCAATGCTGAAGTGCTGCGCGGACTCAAGACAAGAACCTTCGACAGGCTGCGCAAGTGCGGAAGAAACTGGATAGAGGAGTTACCGGCGGCTCTTTGGTCAATCAGAACGACACCAAGTCGAGCCACCGGGCAGACACCCTTTGCTCTTGTCTATGGAGCAGAAGCAGTTCTCCCCACGGAACTCGTATACGGATCTCCTCGAGTGCTCGCTTATGATGAGCTCGAGCAGGAGCAACTGCGACAAGATGATGCATTGCTCCTCGAGGAGGAACGTCTCCAGGCTGCTGTACGAGCTGCTCGATACCAGCAAGCCTTGCGCCGCTATCATAGCCGCAAGGTTAAGGCCAGGAGTCTCGAGGAAGGCGACCTTGTTCTTCGGCGTGTTCAGTCCGCCAAGAATGCCAACAAGTTGACGCCGAAGTGGGAAGGCCCTTATCGGGTGAGACAAGTCACAAGGCCCGGCGCTGTCCGCCTTGAGACCGAAGAAGGCTTACCGGTGAGCAACTCCTGGAACATAGAGCATCTTCGCAAGTTTCACCCATAAGGCGCGGTTGCCGTGATCCGCTCCGGCAACCACCTTTTGTACGAGTCTTGCCGCTGTTGCATGTAAACCTATGTACAAAGCCGGGCGCAGATCCCGTGCATCAGTAAAGCTTTTGTGTTTCGCACTATTTGCCATTTCCATGCTTTTCTTCGTTATTTGCATGCATTGTTTGACATCTTGTGCAACACACATACCCGGTAAGCATTAGCACGCCGAAAAGCCCTATACTTGTTTTCCCTCTTCTTTTTCTTTCCCTCTTAAGCAGAAGGAATGTTCCTCGCGCACAAGTTTGCCG
>LR738715.1:506603695-506685446 GCA_902687465.1 Secale cereale
GGGGGGGGGAAGGAGGTGGAGGGTGAACCAAGTGCTATTCAAGAAAGAGAAGCTTGCCGAAGAACGAACAGATTATGAAACCTAAGTTACCAGAATTTGAGCAGTTCAAATTTTTAAATTTTAGTTATCTTCCTTGAACAAACCACACTTTGTATGGTAAACCTGTGCGCGGAGGAACCTACCTGTGGCTAGCCGCACCCTTACTTTGTTTTCGAGTACGCTCAACGACTTAAGTGAGCTGCGACAAGTGTCGCGCCCTTGCTTCGTTTTCGAGTTTGCTCAGCAAGCTAAGTGCGTTGCGACTAGCTGCGGCAAGGTTACTTGCCGGTAAGGCCTTTGCCAGCAGGCTGCTCAGAGTCCAGCACTCAGCGCTCGCGGCAAGAGCCCCTTGCCGGCAAGCTTCCTACAAGCGTAGGGTAAAAAGCATACAAAGTAAAGGACCAAAGCAAGGGAGATAACACTGCATTGACTGATCAAAATAAGATAATATATTACAGAGATAACTTGTCGCAATGACTAATAGATTCATGTTCATGGCACACTTTGCAGCAGCAAAGGAAATAGAAAGAAAGATGCCTAATCTACGCGGTCGCCTTCACGCGTGGAGATCTTGTTCACCTTGGCGACGATGTGGGCGACCTGCGCCTTCAGCGCCTCCAGATCTGCATCGGCCGGCAAGCTGCGGAGGACATTGACAAGATTGATGCCAGGGTTGTGGTAGACTATCTTTGTCAAGACGCGCTCCAAGGTACCCGCGCAGAGCTGACGCGAATCCTCGGCCAGCTGCGCGGGGAGCTTCTCCTGCAGCCGTGCAAGCGCCGGCGCGACCCCCCTGAAGAAAAGACTTAACTTGGCGCTGTGGGGGAGATTCTGGTCCGGAGAGTACACAAGATGCTCCACCCTCAACGCCATCAGCTCCTTGTCAATATTAGCAGCAGAGGCGACCAGATCATCGGTCCACTGCTCCACGGCCCGGCTGAAGTTGTTCGCTGAAGTGGCGGCGCTCTCCACTAGGCCTCGTTCCTTGCGGAGCTCGTCCTTCAGCTTCGTTTCGCGGTCCCGGGCAGCGTCAAGTGAATCAGTCAAAGTGGAGACCTTCAACTCCAAGTCAGCGATTGAATCTTTGGCGGCAGTAAGCTCGTCGCCCTTCTTGGAGAGGCGTACCTGCAAGTCGGAGTTTGTGTGGGCGTCCTTCTCCCGCTCCACATTGAGCGCGGTGACCCTGTCCTCACTTGCTTTGAGGTACTGCTCCAACTGCTCCACCTTGAGCTCCAGGCTCCTCTTGGCGGTCTCCGCGGCGGCAGCGGCATCCTTCGCTTCCTTCAAGGCCCCGCCAAGAGCCTGCTCCCGGGCGGTGAGCTCGTCGTCATGGGCGTCGAGCTCAACCTTCCGCTGGTTGAGCGCCCCTTCCCGCCGAGACAACTCCTCAGCAGCCAGCCGCTGCCGCTCCTCTGCTTCTGCCTTCTCCAGGAGGAAGGCTTGCTGCTCCTCGGCAAGCCCTTCACGCTCCTCCGCCAAGTTGCGGAGAGCTGCCTGGTTGGCGGCGCGGAGTTCGGTAGTGCGCTTCTCCAAGTCCACTCCAGCCTTGGCGGCAAGAGCTTCCCAGGAGTCCAGCTTCGCCTGCCTGGCCCGGTAAAGGGCCAGGAGCCGGCGAAGTAGCTTTCCTCTTCGGGCTCGTCGCTCCCGCCAGGCGCTTCGACAATCTTCAATCCCGCGGAGGCGAGGACCTCTCCATCAAAGGTCTCTCCCTCCACGGGGGCTCGCGACGAAGACCCCCACGGGACTTGTATGAAGACCCCGTTGGGGGCCTCAAGATAAACGCCTGGCTGCTCCTTGGCGGCGGAGGGATCGGCGGCCGGTGCAGCGCTTGACGCTCCTGCTGCCTCCGGGCCAGCAGTGTGGTCGCCGTCCCCCTCCCCAGCCACGGCGTCTGCGGCCGGGGCGGTCTCCTCAGCAGCGGGCTCGCCGGCTCCAGCCATGCCCTCAGTGGCAGTGGCGTTGCCGTCGCCGCCGTGCACCTCCTCTTCGACGGTGACCTCCGTCTCCATCCGCTCCGGGGGAGGAAGATCTAACAGAAGAAGAAGAAAAGAAAAGATCAAGCAAATATCCAAAAAGACAAGTTCGAGAAGAAGAAGTTACAAGACTTACCTTCACGGACTTCCTCGACGACAGGCTCCCTCGCCGGGGAGTCCTCCCTTGGCGGTGGAGCGGTGGCCCCTGCTGGTGGAGGGCCGCCCGCGCCCTCCCTTGGCGGGGTGGCCACCCTTGTCGGGTTGCTCACCCTTGTCGGGCTACCCGCCCTTGGCGGGGAGCCTGTCCTTGGCGGAGCGTCCTCCCTCGCCGGGGAGTTCGCCCTTGGCGGGGAGGGTGGAACATGCAGCTCCTCGGGGGTGACCTCCGGTTGCTCCTGCGGCTGCGGCTCCACTTCTGCACAAGACAAACAAGACAAACAAGACAAACAAGGCAACAAGATGTTAGTACAAGCAAAAACCTCAAGCGCGCCCGACGAGCAGAAAGCTCAAGACCAGACTTACGCTGGGGGCTGCTCCCCAGAGCAGCAGGTTGGTCCGGCAAGCCTGCCGCTGGCGCGTCTCCAGTCGCCGCGGCGGGCGAGTCGTCTTCGACCTCAACCACAGGGATCTTGGCCCTCTTCGCCATCCGCTGGGTCAGGGTCCTGCAAGCAAAGCAAGAACAAGATCAGAATCATCAAAGAAAGAATCAAGGCAGAATCGAAGAAGTTACAAGCAGCAAGTACTTACTCCTCTTCCTCGTCGTCGTCGGAGCTGAGGGCAGAGAAATCGAACTCCACCTGAGATGCTCCCGCGCGAGGAGCAGGAGGAGAAGGCTCCCTCGGGCGCTTGGCGGTCTCCGGGGCTGGGGGCTGCGAGGACCCAGCCTCCGCTGACGCCGAGGCCCGAGGAGCAGGCGGAGCGGCCACTTCGCTCCGGGAGGATCCTCCTCCGCTTGGCGCTGGTGTGCGGGGCGCCCCCGTCGCGGTTTGGCTCGCCCTGGTGGCGCGCGTCGCCCGGCGAGTAGGCTGCTGTCGGGGCGCCTGCGTCCTCGTCGCTGTAGCCGCCTTGCAGAGGCGCTTCAGCGGTGCTTGCTTAGGACTTGCCGGAGGCGGGGAGTTCTCTGAGGACGAGGAGGCGTCATCATCAAGTCCTAGAGATCCGCCGGTGTCTTCATCGGCCTCGACGTCCTCCTCCTCCTCCCCGGCAGGCCCGCTGGGTCCAACATCTTGTCCTGCGACCCCACTCCCTCCGGTGGCTCCGCTCCCTCCGGCACCTCTGCTCCCTCCAGCAACCTCGCCTCCTGCGGCGGCCTCGCTCACAATCCCGGGAATCCCGGCATGCCTCAGGGAAGGAACCCCGGCAAGCTCGTCGGGCGGAAGCTTGAGCAGCCTGCGGATCTCTGCCTCCTCTGCTTGGCACGCCTCATCCGCGGCCTGCGCCTCGTCCAAGGTGTATCCAAAATCTCCAGCCGGCACAGCTGCGGCGGCCTCTTCCATTCGAGAAGCAATATAGGCTATATCCCGCTCCGTGGTGGCCCGGGTGAGACCCTTGTTCTCCTCGGTGTTCTTTGGCACCTCGACCAAGTTGTCGAAGAAGCTCAGTATCGCGTCCGGCGGAGGCTCTATCCAGGTGGGGTCGACGCCGTGGGAGTCACACGCGGGCATCATCGCGCGCAAGAAGTCCCGGGCAGTGCTGTTGCATAGCGGCACCACTCCCCGGGGAGATCTAACCACTCCGGATGGGCCTGGTCATGCTTAAAGAGCTCCCGGACCATCCCCTTCAGCTCCAAAGCAGTGAAGTTAAAGTTCAATCCCGGGCGCAGCCTCATAATATCCGCCGCATTGCCAAATTCCCATGCTGGCCTTTTCCTTTCTTGTAAAGGGGCAATGCGGCGGCGGAGGAAATCTGCCCCTACCTCTCCAATGGTCAATTTGGCTACCCGGAGGCGAAGTATCCTGATGAGGGCGATATTGAGCTTGCCGTCCTCCGGGGCCAACTCGCTCCAGTCTCTGCCGCGCACTATGGCTGTTGTGCGCGGCGCAGTGAAGGGCTCCGGCCTATCCTCCACTACCCAGCACCAATCTGCGCGCCATTCTTCCCACTTGCCGCAGAGTTCTCCTTTCAGATATGAGTCCTTCTTATTCAACCGGAAGATCCAGGAGATACCGCCGGAGAGGGGAGCGCCAGCCTCTACTCTAGGCATAAAGAAATGGCGAAAGAGCGCTACGTTTGGATGGATCCCCACATAGTTTTCACACAAATGTGCGAAAACCGCCATCGTAAGGATGGCGTTGGGGGTAAAGTCTAAGAGGTGGAGGCCGTATGTGTTCATAATGTCACAGAAAAACTCCGAGTACGGAGGGCACAATCCACAATGGAAGAAGACAGCAAAGAAGAAATACCCGCCGGAAAACAGATCTCTGGCGACGGTGGGGTAGGTTCTGGTGCGGGGATGAGCTTTGGTCTCCCCGGACCATAGGAGGTAGTTCTTGTTCCACAGCTCCCTCGCGCTGAGCCGCGGCGCGAAGACCACATTCCTCTTCCGCAGGGCGGCAAGCTTCACCGCCTGCTCGGACTTCTCCTTCTTGGTCTTCTCCGCTTTCGCCTTCTCGCTCTTCGGAGCCATGGCGGAGGCGGCGAGGGAAGGGGCGAGGAGCTCGACGACGCCGCGGATGCGGAAGACGGCGGAGGAGGGGTGGAGGCAAAGAGCAGCGGAGGTTTTCTGGAGGATGAAGGCGCAATGAAGACGAAGGAGGGAAACTGCCCCTGCTTCCTCTGCTTTTAAGGGGGGAGTGGGGGACGCTCCGCATTTCCCATTAAAGAACGAGGCCACGATCTCTCCCACGACGCTGCAATCAACGCGTGCCGTTAGGGAGGGGCGCGGCGGATGCGGAAGGGGATTCGGCGTGCTGTGGGCCGCGCGTGCCCGTGCACTGTTTTGGGCCTGGCCCAACAGCGCTCGGCACCGTGTGTGGCCCAGGCCCGGGGGCTCCTGTCGGTGTACTAAGATAGGGGTACCTTAGTACCCCAACTTGTGCACGGGCAGTAGCAGCTTCCCGCGGCAGGGCTCACCACGTGCTCGCCGGAAACCTTTCTGGTCCCTATAAAGCAATTCAAAAACAAAGTATGCAAGACAGAAGATCAAGGCCCCGGCAAGTGGAGCTTGCCGGGAAGGCCGCACCAGGCTCAAGATTATCTCATTGACACAAGACCCTGGCAAGAGGAGCTTGCCAGGAAGACCAGAAGACTGCATCTTAGAAGACATGCCTCGGCGCACCCTGCGCCCCGGCGGGACCCGGGGAGCGACAAGCTCCCGGGCCCGGCAAGATCAAGACCCCGGCAAGGTGCTTGCCGGGGGAAGCCTGCGCTGTGTGCCCACGCTCCAGCTCATCGGCCCACGTGTCGCCCTGGGGCCCTTCCAGGGACGCGTGGCGGATGGCTGTGCAGCCTGGGGGACACGGTGGCACGCCACGGTGACGAGGCTACCGCCGTGGCGAACGGAGACGCATGGACGGGCGCTTTTGGGGTCGACGGTGACGGGCATTTAATGCCCTTGTCCCCCACTGTCAAGGTTAGGTGAAGACCACTGTTCATCCACTGTTTATGCACTGTTCCCGCACTGTTACAACTACCACCAAAGTTACATTTTTGCCCTCCTCTACGTTGACACCTGTCGGTGACCCCTTGGGCTCTAAAAGGAGGCCCATGCACAACGTAGAAAACGTTGGAAACCTAGACATCTCTCTCGTTCGGTGTAGCTCGTTCTTCAAGCTCCCGAGCCCAAGAACTCAATACAATCTAAGCAGGAGTAGGGTTTTACGCGTCCGCGCGGCCCGAACCTGGGTAAACTGCCCGCATGCGCTCCTCGATCCGCTCTTCGTGCTCCCTCCGCTCCCTTACCGCAACGTTCAAGGGGCTCCGGTCCCATAGGTGCTCGTGGTGGACAGTTTCCCCCGACACCGGTGTTGTCGCCCATGTCGTTGAGGATGAGGTTGCCGAGGTCGGGGAAGAAGTCTTTGTTGGGAAGTCGTCGCTGCCAGCAGCCGCGCGAGTGCGCTCCCCAAAAACCTGATCACCCCTCTCCCGTACAGGATCACAAGAGGCGGGGTTCCGGAGGCCTGCTGTCCCTTCTCGCGGCGCACACCGGAAGGAGGGATGGAGAAGACTTGCGTGGCGGCACAATGATCTAGAACGGTGCAGCGAAACCATATGTTGTGGCGGCGGCTAGGGTAGATGTTTGCCTGGCTATTTAATGCGGGCCGGGTAGGTCGTGGAGAAAACCCCACGTCCAAGTAACAGCCCTACGATCCAAAAGGATCGGAAACGGCTGATCAATTAACGCGTCTGTCAATTATTTTTGAGCAGCAAAAATATTGACAACGTGCATAGCTCTTACCTCGGCTCGGCTCATTCCCGCAACCCGCGGCGCGTCGTGGCGAGGCGAGCGAGGAGGAGGAGTGTGCGTGTAGGTCTCATCTTCTCATGCTCATACAAGTGGAAGAAGAGCTAACCTTATGTAAGGCCCAAGATGCGGTTCTATCCCGATCACGTGACACTTACGTGATTGGGGCACAACCGCATTTCGGGCGCTTAGCAAGATGGATATCATTACATCGTACCATTACATACATACATGGGGGATACAACAAATCTATACAAATCACATGAAAACAGCAACATCAATACAAAGTATCCGACTACGGATACAAACATGGAAAGAACAACGATATCCATCTGCTATCCCAGGCTGCTGACCCGGAACCTAACCCAAGACTGAAGAAGAAGCAGAAGAAAGCACTCCAACACAACGATCAACGCTCTCACGTCAAGTCATCGAAAACCTACACCTGCAACTGTTTTTGTAGTATCTGTGAGCAACGAGGACTCAGCAATCCCATAACCATGAGTAACAAGACTATCAAAGCTTAATGGGTAAAGAGAGGTAAAGTGGTGAGGTTGCAGCAGCGGCTAAGCAAAGATATATGGTGGCTAACTTACGAGTACAAGAATAAGATGAGCATCTACGCAAACGGTCGCAACTAGTAGTGATCGCTAAAGATCCTGAACTACCTACGAGTCAAACATAACCCCACCGTGTTCTCTTCTCAAAGTGAAAAGAGACAGTCACAGTTACTCACACAGTTGTGTGTTTTACTTCGGATCCTCTGTCGAGTTTTCTACAACCGGACATTAACAAATTCCAATCTGCCACATAACCGCGGGCACGGCTTTCGAAAGATCATAACCCTGCAGGGGTGTCCCAACTTAGCCCATCACAAGCTCTCACAATCAGCTGAAGTAATAATAATTATTACCCCTTATCTTAGGGAAATCCGATCAGGCTCGGCATCCCGGTGCACAAGACATTTCGACAATGGTAAAACAAGTCCAGCAAGACCTCCCGGCGTGCCGACACCGTGATAGTAGCCGCGCGTATCTTGTCTCAGGCCACGTCCGGATGGGACATCCTACGAGTAAAACTAGCCCCCGGGTTTCCCCAAGGTGGCCCCGCAGTCCGCCCGTTTGGGACCAACACCATCAGCACTAGCCCCCCTGCTATGTAGAAAAGAATCTCGAGGGAGCGTCCCCCCTATGCAATTTAATTAATTAATTAAGTTGTTATTATGAGACAAAATAGAACCAATGTTGGGCCTTGCTGGAGGAGTTTTATTCAAAGACGAAGTGTCAAGGGGTCCCCATATACCTAATCGTGTAAGGAATGGAAAATCAAGGAACATAATGCCGGTTTATCGGCGCCTAAGGTGGCATGAGTGGAACAAAACATCGAGCAAAAGGCCAAGCCTTCCACCCATGCACAGTATACAGGTGTATTAATAATATTAATAGATATTGTGATATTCCAACAAGTCACTATCTTCATCTTCACCTGCAACTAACAACACTATAAGAGGGGCTGAGCAAGCGGGTAACATAGCCAAACAATGGTTTTGCTAGGAAGGTTTCAAAGGTTAGAGGTTTCATGGCAACAAGGAGAGGCTGACAATAATGATGGGTAGCGCGACATATAACGATAGCATCAAGACACTAAGCATGGCAATGATAGTAAAGGTATCCAAGGTGATGGTCATCTTGCCTGAGATCCCGCAAGGAAGAAGAAGGGGTCCATGAAGAAGACGAAGAAGAAGCCTTGAAGAAGAACCACGGGTAGACGAACGAATCCTCACGATCGCAACGGAACAAGCACTAACGAGAAGAAGCAAGCAATACGGTAAACACACAACACAAGAACATGACAATATGTAATGCCCAGGATGGGACTATATCTCCTACGTGTCGAGGCATGACTTAGAGACATAACCCCATGCTGGAATGATCGCAAGTTTGGTATCTTTGCACAACTCATGTAAAAGATGGGGATGGAAAACATAAAATAGTTGGCTTACAATCGCCACGTCACACAAATACAATACATGTCCAAATCATCATTCAATAAAACATCACAACCCTCTAAGGGTAAAATCCAAATGACAAGATACCAAACATAATTTAAATCCACAGGTCGGATTGAATCCTAGTAGAAGTCTCCACTACTGATCATCAGGATAACGAACATAGTAACGGCTACGCTCCTCGTCATACTCCCAGTCTAGCTCGGTGCCATCACCTGGATAGCTCACCATCGGACCTGCATCTGGTGTGGTGAAGTAACTGTGAGCCACAGAGGACTCAGCAATCCCGTTCCCGCGTAACAAGACTATTTAAGCCTTGGGTGAGGATAAGGCTGAAGAAAAGAATAAGTGTCTGCAGCAGCAATTAGCACTAGCTTACGTGAAAGAGTGCAAGAAGAGAAGTGCCTCAGTCGAGAGATGATCACGAAGTGATCCTAGCTAAAGCTCAACAAACATAACCCCACCGTGTTCAACTCCCGAATCCCTATTCGGAAATTGACAGTCACGGTACACACGCTGGTAGTGTATTGGAACATTGTGTCAAGTTATCTACAACCGGATATCAACAAGCTCCCATCTGCCACATAACCGCGGGCACGGCTTTCGAAAGTTCATAACCCTGCAGGGGTGTTCCAACTTGGCCCATGACAAGCCCATGATCCGCGGAGTCGCAACTCCAAGGTGGGAAGACCCGAGTGTTCTCGGAATCCCGTGCTCAAGATACTCCGAACTAAGGTAAGGCTAATCCAGCAAATCCTCCCGGCGTGCCGACACCCTGATAGTAGCCGCGCGTATCTCGTCTCAGGCCACGTCCGGATGAGACATCCTACAGGTGTATACCAAGCCTCGAGTTCCCTCGGGGTGGCCCCGCAGTCCGCTCAGTTCGGACCAACACTCATGAGGAGCACTGGCCCGGGGGTTGTTGATTAAGTACTCGGGTTTGCAAGACCCTATGCAAGTTTTATTAGTTATTAGGCGAATAGTACCAATGTTGGGACTTGCTGGAAAAGACTTAGCACTTAGCGGTTTATCGAGGGGGTCCCATAAACCCCAACCGTGTGAGGAACGCATAATCAAGGAACATAACACCGGTTTATACGGTTCCTAACGGCATGAGTGGAACAAATCACCAAGCAAAAGGCTTAGCCTTCCACTCTTGCCAATATATAGATGATTTCATTTTAAGCATTTATATAGTGTGATATAACCCAACAAAATTTCAACGTGAAGCAAGCATCTTCACTTCATCTGCAACTAACAACGCTATAAGAGGGGCTGAGCGAAGCCTACGTATAGCCAATCAATGGTTTGCATAGGTAGGGTGGTTAAGCATGGTCATGGTTACAAGTAGGAGGCTGACAAGAAAGACATGGGCATCAAAGAAAAACTATAGATCATGACTTCTAGCAATAGGCAAAAATAGTAATGGTATCCGGGTTCGGTCATCTTGCCTGAAGTGAAGTCGTTCGGATCGTAAGAAGGGTCCTCGTGCTCAACCTCGTTGGTAACCTCGTGCTCGTACTCGTACTCGGTCTCAGCTTCCGGCTCTAAACAATACAATCACACAAGGCACGAATCAACAAGATGCAATGCGCACACAAAAATGATGGATGCATGATGGATGCACTATGTGAGCACACGGAGCACGGAAAATAAGCATTCAAGCAAAAGCTTCAAAACAAGATAACAATAGGATATTATGAATCTACACGGAAAATCAATCAAGTTTCATATAAGACTTGCTGAAAACGGAGCTACGGGCTAAAAGTTATGCCCGAAACAAGAAACATGCACAAGCTGAAAATTACAACAACATAGCAACTTCGGAGCACTAGAAAAATAAGCTACAGCACTCAAACGTCATGGCAAAGAGCATGAAGATAAACTAGACATATCCTACAACAAATAAGTCCAAAGGTGCACCCCCAAAGGAGCCACGGATCAATAGCAACAAGCTTGGACATATTGAACTTGACAACAAAATCCTGACAGCAGAATTTTATTGAAACTTTGGAGCAAAAGTTAAATGTGCTACAGCCACTCAAATAAGCATGTGTGAACATGAATGTATACCCAACAATATATACTACAAGGAACCATCAAGATCCACCCCAAAACTATCATGGTTTGTCCTAGCATAGCAAGCAAACATGGCATCGGAGAATTACAGATTTCAGACTTAGTGAAATTTCACTAAGTGTTAAAACAGCAATTTCATCATGGCATCTATAAGAGCAAGTTTAAGTCACCTCGAAACTAAACATGGCAAGTAGTAAGCACCACATCAAAGTACACATGATGGTGATTCCGAAACATACAAGCATGCATCATGGAGATAAACACAACGATAGCAATGAGCTCAACAAGATGGCATCTCATAACAAGTTAACCAACATCACAGCCACATGGCACTTTGCAACGAAGATATACATGGCAAGAATAAATCTAGCATGCAACCTAACACAAACAACATGTAGAGCATGGCAAGACGAATACGTGGACATGTCATTTGCATCATTCGGATAAACGAGCTAAAAGATATCACTATGCAAAGATGGCATAAAAACAACACATAGCAGCAGTTTATATCGAGATGCACTCTTGCAACAGAAAAATAAGCATCTAGATGATCTCAAACATGCATGGCACAATGGAATAAATCGTAGTGCTAGTCACCACGAACGTCTGGACACCTCATTTGCGCAAAACGGAGCTACACACAAGAAGTTATCACAGTTTGAAACTAGCATCAGACAAGCAAAAACACTGGTATTAGATCTAGGGTTTTTTCGAAGTCAACCTTCAGATCTGCAGCAAAATGGGCTCGGGCCCGCGGGGAGATGGATCCGGCGGCCGAAGGAGGAGCGGGCCGGTCGGCCTCGGCCTGGAGGGCGGTTCGGCGCGCTTGGGCCGAGCGGTGCGGCGGAACGGAGGGAGATCGGCCCGGATGCTGGGCCTGCAGAGGCGAGGCGAGGAAGGCCCAGGCGGCTGGCTCGAGCGCCGGCTGCGGGCGGCGGCCCACGCGCGATCTGGCGCGGCCTGGAGGAAGGCGGACGGCTGGCTCGGGCCCAGGGGGAAGCCCGACGCGCTCGCGTGCTGGAAGCGACGCTGCGGCCTTCGTCGGGAGAAGGCGCTAGATGGATGGGCCGGCTCGGGTGGCCCGCGTGGGAAGGGAGAGCGGCGGATCTGGATCGATCGGGCGAGAGGCTCGCGTTGACCCGATCGATCGCTTTCCAGCGCCTCGTTGCGGCGGCGGCTTCGAGCGCTCCGTCGGCTGGAGTCTTCGATGGTAAACGGCGGAGGGGCTTCGATCTGCAGGATTCCTTCGATGGAAGACGGCGGGGCGGCTGCGATCTGCGGGAAAACGACCCGGAGGCGGCGGTGGAGATGAGAGAGGAAGGAGAGGTGTTTCTCCGGCGAGGTGGTGGTATTCCGGCGAACTCCGACGAGATTCCGGCGGAACTCCGGCGAGGTGGTGGTGGCTGCAGGAAGGAGAAGGTGGGGGCTAGGGTTTCCTTGAATTGGGGCAAAATTTGGGGGAGTGGACAAATATATAGGCACAAGGAGCTAGGATTGCCCAAATGGAGTGCGGTTTTCGGCCACACGATCAGGATTGGATGGCCTAGATGAAGGAAGTGGCTAGGAGAGGGTTGGTGGGCTGTTGGAGGGGTGTCTTGGGCCTCAAAGTGGAGGCACTTTGAGCCCACGAGAATAACTGTTGGGGTAGCAAACGGACTCGAAACGCGACGAGATTTGACAGGCGGGTTACACACACCAAAGCAACAACACACGACAAGTCTCGCGCCACACCGGTAACGTTACACGGCCAAACACCAAAGTAGGCCTACGGGACGCCACGGACACGTGAGGGAGCTCCGGAACGCGGAACGAACAACGGGAAGGGACGCGTGGAACCGGATGCAAACGATAACACAAATGCAATGCGATACACATGACTACATGATATGAATGAATGCCACACACGCACACAACAAAACGACGAAAACCGGAAAGACAGAGAACCCGGAATGGAATAGATGAAGCCAGAGATATATTATATGCCCAAAAGGGAAAGTATTACATCCGGGGCATTACACAATATGCTCATCCAAGTATGATGCAAGACAAGTCTATATATGATGCAATACATGGCAAGGTAGGAAGCACTCAAAAACAACACAAGAACATGACAATATGCTCAACCAAGTAGGATGCAAGACAAGTCTTGTCAGGACCCCAATCCTAAGTCACACCGATCTAGCTGTAACACGTCATATCACTTTGCGGCCTCACGCACGGTAACCCCACGGGTGCCACCTTACCTGGCCCGGGACCGTTTGCGCATTTTGGCACACGTATATGAAAGTGTCGCTAGCATCCATATGACAGAGAACCCGGGCCGACATGGCTAGTTATAAACCAAAAGTGGCACTAAATTACAGAGACAGGCATTCATGACCCAGCAACGAACGTGTCGGTCATCAACGTATGAACCCAAGTCGTAGCAAGCTACATGGACTTAAAGGAACAACGCGTGACATTTCCCCTAAGGGACAGACACAGGAACGAAGAAGGACACATGCCGGCCAGCCTACGTGTTCCGAGCAGTTGCAAGCTACCAAGGCTCATTGGAATCACTAGGAGGCATTTCCCTGTAAGGTAGGCTACCAAAGGAAAACAACTAGGTGTCGGATCCTACACATACCAAGCATTTCATTCATACACGCAATATGCTCAATATGTGCAAATACAACATTGCATCACAACAGAACTCTATGACTCAAAGTACTTTATTTAAATGGCTCCAAGAGCCATACATAACATAGTCATACAGGTAGGGGTCACATGACCCAACACTCAAGTCATACAGTCAGACAAGCACAAGCGGAAGCTACATGTCTGAGTACAGTCAACTTAGAAAATAAAACAGGCTTGGTGTAGCCTGACTATCTACAAGGCCCTTCACAAGCTCCAGATCACCGTGTGGGTGTCAAGCTACTCGTCGACGTCAACGTCTATGTAGAACCCATCAGCAGGGGCAGGGTTCTCCTCTGCAACAGTTATTAAGCAAACATGAGTACAAAGGTACTCAGCAAGTCTTACCACAGAACCTATTATACATGCAACATTATCAAGGGGGATAGTGGAGTTTATAGCAGAATGCCAGCTTTGACCTTGGCTAACCTATACTACAACTCTCAACGGATTGCAAGATGTTATTACGAACACGAGTCCTCTACTCACCATATCAATACACTACCGAGGATCCTCTTCCGTCATCCTACGGAAGGGCCATCCACGGCACTCACACTTATCTTGAGGCTTTTAGTAGTATCCATCAACTTGTCTATGAACTGTAAGAGTAACCAAGTAGTTCGTACCACGAACAACGGCTATTCGAATAGATTGATAACCCTGCAGGGGTGTACTTCTTCACACATGTTTTCACCACTTAGCGTCTGCACACGACATGTGCTCGGCAGACTTCAAGAGAAAGCCGACGTGGGTGTAGACCACGACCTAACCAACCACTCAAGTCTCTCGTCCAGGTTCATCGCCTATTTGGGTTCCATCCGTGGGGAGATCCGGCCGGGGTGTCGCTCACGGCCCCAAACGATGTGTACAGGGTTCCCGAGTCACCAAACGGGCAACCGGTACACCGTGCCATGTACCTGTCGCATCACAGCCCACCCCGAGGGTCAGCGCTGCGCACGACCTCCAGTAAACTATAAACACCAGAAACTAGTTGCAACTCCTGGACAGAGTACAAGGGCAGTCAATAAGTCGAGCGTTGTCATATTTCAGGGCCCAATGTGTGGTAGTAACTGTAACTTGAATCACACACACAGATCTCGGGTCCTATGGACGATTCCAATGAAACAACCCACCATGTACTCCTACATGGCCTTTCATCGATACCTTTACCAAGCGTATTCCACACTTCCCTCTCTTTATCGGTAAGATCATTTCACTCTGATCCATCACCCAGATGAACCAGACCAGACACAACTCTAAGCATAGCAGGCAACATAAGTAAATAGCATGGTGGATCACACATCACATGGCTCAATCAACTCCTACACATGCTAGTGGGTTTCAACTATTTACTGTGGCAATGACAGGTCATGCAAGGGAATAGGGTTCAACTACCGCAGCAAGTAGCAGTTCACGCGCTGTTGCCTTAATACAGTAAAAGAGAGCAGGAGCGAGAAGACTGGGTTTGTATCGGAATGATCAATGATTGCTTGCCTGACAAGGTAGTTGTCGGGTACTGCTCTTCAACTGGATACGCAGCAGTATCCTCAGGAGCAGGACCTAACACAGGGAATACCGACGATACAATCATTAACAAACAAATGCAACAATATGATGCATGTTTATGACATGGCAAGATGCATGTGTGTTGGCTAATGCAACTAGAACTAGAAGGGTTTGAACCTATTTGAATCAAGGATTCAAATTGAAGTTCAAACTATTATTTAAATAAGTGCATTATCATGTTTTTGATATATACATCAAGTTAACTTGTTCAAACATGCATGAAACCAGTGCCATTAGAAAGATTGGATTTTTCTGATCATTTTTCATATATAAATCTTTTCCATCTGAGCTATGGTTGATTTTATATGATTTTTAGAAGTTTTGGGTATTTTCTGGAATTTCCTGAATTATTATTAAATCTAAAAATCCCAGAAAAACCTTTACTGCGTCAGCATGACATCATGCTGACGTCAGCCAGTCAACAGGGCCAGTCCAGGTCAAACCTGACCAGTGGGTCCCTCATGTCAGTGTCACAGCTAATTAACTGAGTTAATTAGAGTTAAACTAAAACTAATTAGCTGTCAGTGGGGCCAGGGCCCACGTGTCAGTGACTAAAGTAATTAACTAATTAAATTAAATTAACACCTAAACTATGTTTGACTTGCGGGCAGGGCCCACATGTCATTGACCCAGGGGGTCAAACCCGTGGTCAAAACAGGTCCAACTCGCCGGCGTTTAGCCGCCGGCGAGGCCAAACGCGGCGGCGTGCTTCGGAAAACGCCTACGGTGCACGGCTCGAGCTGCGGCTGGGTGCGTTGGAGAGCTCTTGCTCTTGCGCGTCGGATGGTGGTGGTCACCGGACCTGGGGTGGCCGGAGACGACGGCAACGAGCTCGACGGCGGCGATCGGCGTCGGGCGTGTGTGGAGAAACGGCTGGAGGGGCCTAGGCGATGCGTGCGTAGCACCGTTCGCATCTACGTGCTGTGGTGAGTTCGTTAGACGGGTGCCGGTGACCAAATGGTCACCGGAGCATCACCGGCGGCGAGCACGGCGGCGGTGCGTGCGGTTGAGCTTCGTGCAGTGTGTTACAGGGCAAAAGGGAGCCAACGGAGAGGGGGAGGAGGTAGCTAGGCTCACAGGGGTTGCGGCAAGCACCGGAGCGAGCTCGGGGGTGGTCGGAGCTGGGCAGAACGGCGAGGGGGATCTCCGCGGCCGGAGTTGGGGAAGAAGAGGTCGGGGGCGTCTCCAAGGCGGGCGAGCGCTCGGGGCTCGGCCTGTTCGAAGCAGTCGAGGACGACGGAGACGAAGGACACCACGGCGGAGCTCGGGGACGACGGTGGGCGTGGCTTCTACGACGGTGCGATCACGGCGGCGTCGGCCATGGCGCGGGGAGAGTGGAGGAGAGGAACTGGGGGGAGGCGGAGGTGTCTGCGGGGTCGAGGAGGATGTGGACGATCGATCCATCCTTCCAGGACGGCGAGGGGGTGAAGCAAGGCGGCGGGCAGTTGCGTGGTGCGCGGCGCGGTCGCTGTCGAGCACCTGCCTGCCTGCCTGGCCGAGCCAAGCAGCTCGCTGGAGCGGCAGCTGGGCTGGGCCGGCAGGTGGGCCGGGTAGCGCCAGGTAAGTTCTTTCTCTCCCCTTTTTTTCTATTTTCTTTTATGTTTCATTTCTTTTGCAACTTTGTTCATTTAATAAAAATGCCTAAACATTTTTATAACTCATAACACTTGTCATACCTGCTGTATATAATATGAACAGTAGGAAACATTATAGTTTATGATTACTTGAGCATTTAAAATATTTTGTAGCATTTAAATGCCCAAATTCAAATACCATAAGATTTAATCCAAAGCCCTAGATTGTCCTAGAAAAATGTGCACCATTTTTGGCAGAGGTTTAAGACCAAGGCAGAAATGATGAACATTTTGAAGGGCATTTTGGGTACATTGGAAAATATTTTAGCAAACCCTAGTTGTTAGGGGAGGGGTGCTGGGGTTTCTGTTAATCCCATTTCAAGTTTCTTTGAAAGTAAACATGATGCACACTCTAGTCAGGTCCTAAAGCAAGTGCTAGCTAGGGATGTGACAACTCACCCCCACTTAAAAGAATCGCGTCCCGAGATTCGGGTTCCTCCGGAAAGAGGGTGGGGTACTCAAGTCGAAGACGATCCTCCCTTTCCCAAGTAGCTTCACTCTCGGAATGATGTGACCATTGAACCTTGAGAAACTTGATATTGTGGCGTCGAGTGGTGCGCTCAGTTTGATCAAGAATACGAACGGGGTATTCTCGATATGTGAGATTGCCTTGGAGATCAAGCGTTTCGTGGTCCACTCCGCGGATAGGATCCGAGAAGCAACGCCTGAGTTGAGAAACGTGGAAAACATCATGAACTCTGGAGAGGTGCGGAGGTAGTTCCAATTGGTTGGCAACTTCTCCTCGTTTGGCAAGAATGCGAAAAGGACCGATGTAACGAGGGGCCAATTTGCCTTTGATACCGAATCGATGGGTTCCCTTAAGAGGACTAACCCGAAGGTAAGCCTTATCGCCGACTTCAAAAGTCACAGCCTTATGATGACTATCATATTGGCTCTTCTGGCAAGACTGGGCTGTTTTCAATCTCTCACGAACGATGCGAACTTGTTCCTCTGCTTCCTGGATCATATCCGGGCCAAAGATTTGTCTTTCCCCGGTCTCTGACCAGTTAAGAGGTGTTCGACACCTTCGTCCATATAGAACTTCGAAGGGAGCTTTACCCAAGCTGGCTTGATAACTATTGTTATAAGCGAATTCGGCAAATGGAAGACATTTTTCCCATTCCATACCGAAAGAAATGACAGAGGCTCGAAGCATGTCTTCCAGAATTTGATTGACTCGTTCCACTTGACCACTTGATTGCGGATGGAAGGCAGTACTGAAAGAGAGATGAGTTCCCATAGCATTCTGGAAACTTTCCCAAAATCGTGAAGTGAAAAGACTTCCACGGTCTGAGTTAATCTCCAACGGTACACCATGAAGTGATACTATTCGAGAGATATATAAGTCTGCTAGCTGGATAGCGGTAATACTCTCCCGAACAGGCAGGAAATGAGCTACTTTAGAGAGGCGGTCGATAACGACGAAGATAGCATTATTCCCTTTCCTGGACCTGGGAAACCCGGTAATGAAGTTCATACCGACTTTGTCCCATTTCCATTCAGGAATAGCTAAAGGTTGAAGGGTGCCAACAAGACGTTGATGCTCTGCTTTAACTCGATGACAAACATCGCAGTTAGCAATGAACTGAGCGATTTCTCTCTTCATCCTAGTCCACCAGAATCTCTGATGTAGATCCTGATACATTTTGGTACTACCGGGATGAATCGTGAGAGGAGATTCATGAGCCTCCTTAAGGATTAATTGCCGTAGATGGTGGTTCTTGGGAACCACTACACGGTTCTCAAAGAAAACAACACCTCGATCATCCATAGAGAAACTTTTAGCGAGTCCGCTAGCAATGTTCTCTTGGAGTCGTGATACACCTTTATCACGCTTCTGGGCAGCTATGATTTGATCCATAAGGGTAGGTTTCGCCACCAGGGTGGAAAGGAATCCTCGAGGAACAATGTGAAGGTTAAGCTTACGAAATTCCTCGTGGAGAAGTGGTTGACTTTGTTGTAACATTAAATTGTTACAATATGACTTACGACTTAGTGCATCAGCCATGACATTGGCCTTTCCAGGAGTGTAAGTGATTCCTAAATCGTAGTCGGTGAGCAACTCAACCCAACGTCTTTGCCTGAGATTCAAATCCGGTTGGGTGAAGATATACTTCAAACTTTGGTGATCAGTGAAGATTTCACAGCGATTACCAAGAAGGTAATGTCGCCATGTTTTGAGTGCATGGACTACAGCTGCAAGCTCTAGATCATGAGTAGGATAGTTATCCTCATGTGGACGCAACTGTCGGGATGCGTATGCAATCACTTGACGATCTTGCATGAGAATGCAACCTAGTCCTTGTCGCGAGGCGTCGCAATAGATTATAAAATCCTTGGAAAAGTCTGGTGGTACCAGTACAGGTGCAGATGTCAGGCGTCTTTTCAGTTCCTGAAAACTGGACTCGCACTGTGGGGTCCACTCAAACTTTTTATCTTTCTTAAGGAGTTCGGTTAGAGGTTTAGCAACCTTGGAGAAGTTCTCGACGAAACATCGGCATAGCTCGCTAAGCCAAGAAAACTCCTAACTTGCTTGACCGATTCAGGGGGAGTCCAATCAAGTACGGCTTGAACTCGCTCGGGATTGACAGCAATACCCTTGCCAGAGATCACATGACCTAGATAGGTTACTTCTGGCAACCAAAATTCACATTTAGAGAATTTGGCATAAAGGCGGTGCTCTCGAAGCTTCGTCAATACTAGCCTTAAATGCTCGGCATGATCTTCCTTGTTCTTGGAGAAAATGAGTATATCATCGAGGTATACCACGATGAATTTATCCAAATACTCCATGAATATAGAATTCATTAACGGAGAAAAGGTAGCTGGGGCATTGGTTAATCCGAAGGACATGACGGTGTACTCATATTGGCCATAACGAGTAACGAAAGCCGTTTTAGGAATGTCCCCGTTCTTGATTTTGATTTGATGGCAGCCCAACCTCAAATCCATCTTGGAGAAGACTGAGGATCCAGCGAGCTGATCATACAGGTCGTTGATCCTGGGAAGCGGATACTTATTCTTTATGGTGACTAGATTGACGGGTCGGTAATCTACAACCATCCGCTCCGTTCCATCCTTCTTCTTGACGAAGAGGACGGGGCAAGCCCAAGGGGAAGAGCTAGGACGGATGAAACCCTTTTGCAAGGACTCATCGAGTTGTTTCTTTAGCTCAGCTAATTCTAGTGGTGCCATCTTATAGGGTCTCCTAGAGATTGGGACAGTTCCAGGAATAAGATCTATCACGAACTTGACATCTCTGTCAGGTGGAACTCCTGGCAGTTCTTCTGGAAAAACATCCGGGAAGTCACGGACTACCGGGATATCTTCGAGCTCTGGTAGAGGGCTGGCATTAAGAGAGTAGAGCCGACGTTCAGCCATTCGAGTCAAGACATTGACTATCTTACCGGATGGATGTGTAAGTTGAACGGTCCTAGTAAAGCAATCAATTTTGGCGTAATGGGTTGTCATCCAATCCATACCCAAAATGATATTTATGTCCGAGGACTTGAGAGCGATTAAAGATGCAAGGAAAACAAGTCTATCGACAAGGATTTCATTTCCATGGCTTACCCTAGAGGTTTGCCACTTTGAACCAGGAGTTTGAATAACCATGGAAGTAGGCATGTCACAAAAAGTCATGTTGTGCAATCGAGCATAGCTCTCAGATATGAACGAATGGGATGCTCCAGTATCGAAAAGAACAGATGCCGGATGGCAGTTTACGAGAAGCGTACCAAGGACGAAGTTAGGATCCTCATAAGCTTCTTCGGCAGAAACATAGTTGACATGACCACGTGCAGTGGGGATTGGCTTGACATAGTTCACCTTACCGGTTAGCTTACCACGGCCAACGGTTTTTCCTGGCTGATTCTGGGGACAATCACGCATGTAGTGTCCCGGTTCTCCACACTTGAAACATGTCACCGTGGTGGTGCGTGGAGCAAAGTTGGAGGGTGGACCTACATAGGTCTTAACAGGTGCAAACTGCTGAGTTGGGCGAGGCGCCTCATAGGATGGCCTCGGTGTATACTTGGGTGGCAGAGCAGTGTTAGGAACCCACACACGGCGCTTGTGAGAGCCAGAGCCGGATGAGGAACCAAGGTCTCGAGTATGCTTGCGGGTGGCCTCGAAGTCGGTCTGGCCTGTCTCAGCACTGATAGCCTTGTTAACCAACTTCTGGAAGGAGGTGCACTCGTGCAGACGTAGATCTCGACGAAGTTCAGGGCTGAGTCCATTGCGGAACCTCGCATGTTTCTTGGCATCGGTGGATACTTCCTCAGGTGCATAGCGTGCCAGATTACCAAACTCACGACTGTAGCCATCCACAGTTAAACGGCCCTGGGTGAAATTGCAGAATTCCTCCCGCTTGCGATCCATGAGACCTTCCGGAATGTGATGTTCACGGAATGCCTCACTGAACTCAACCCAGGTAGTGACTTGGCCAGCAGGACGCATAGCTTCAAAGTTTTCCCACCAAAGACTGGCAGGGCCCTCAAGATGATAGGCGGCGTAGATAACCTTGTCAGCTTCGGCCACACGGGCAGAGTGTAGCTTGTGGGTGATACTACGTAGCCAGTCATCAGCATCCAGAGGTTCAGTGGAGTGATGGAACTTTGGTGGACACATCTTGATAAAATCGTGGATTGACACCACGTCATTCCTCTGACGGAACCCAGTGTTTTGCTCTATGCGTTCCAGCAGACGGTTGGTCTCTCTCTTGTTCCGTTCTGCTTCAAGCATAACTTCCGCCAAGGAGGGTGGCTGGGGCAGATTTCCATCTCTAGCCCCACTAGCCTCACCCTGCTCCTGAGCAGCAGGAGTGTTGCGAGTGTTGACCATCCTAGGAAAACAAAACAACGGTTTAGACAAGGATGGCAGAAATTTGACATAGAAGTGCAAAATGTAATGGATGACACAGAATGCAGAGATGTTCATCCGCACGACATGGTAATATAGGAACTGCTATATATACACCAGTGGTCATACACACCATACAAAGTTTAGTACAAGCCAAGGCTAAAGTACAACTGCGGTGAAAGACGATACATCCCATCAGAGGCATTCCAAGCTCCTATACATTATTTAACTACACCTCCGGAACTCAGTACACACTAAGTCATATTCCACAAGACGCGCAGGACTGTGGAAATACAACCACTACAATACTACTACTACCACGGGCTAGCTCAGACATTCGCGTAGTAATCCTCGTAAAGATTACCACCGTAGCCTGGAAGTGGTACAGACGGATCTTGGAACTCGCGAGCACTCGAAGGCTGTGGACCATAGGGGCATGGGTGTGGTCTCAGTCCCGATGCTGGTGGTAACCGACGCCCACGTGGAGGTGTAATACCCCCAACGTCACGCCAATCCATGCGATCAGGCAGACGAGTCCGCACAGGATACAAATCCCGCATGTCCAGTTATCCGGCGTGCACAGCAGGTGCAAGCCATGTCAAAGTAGTCCAGTGAGCGGCTCAGGTGTTATACAGCTCCATTCGGAGGGCACGGACCTCACGGTCCCTATCCTCCAACATCTGAACAGTAGTCTGAAGCAGTGGCTCTTCATGAGCAGCATCAGTATACAGACCAGTGTAGTAGCCTTCCTCTCCGGGGAGTGAAGCTGGCATGTAACAGAACTCAGTGTTCAGCAACAGGGCATGCCTAGCACGGAGAATGGTCATCATCGAATAAGCGGCATCCTGTACTGCCATCTCGATGGTAATCCCGAGTCCATAAGACCAATGGATGGGATCATTTGCTCCGGGATATGAGGGGTATATCCGGACTGTGCAGAAATACTAACTTTGATTGAAATCCCGATTCTGTTCCTCCACAGTGTATTCAGGATACCAACGATAACCGGTCTCAGTCATCACACGGACTAGCATGGCCGTGTGACCGGGCACATTAATGCACCGAGTCAAACAAACCACTTGGTGAGGGATACGGCCAGACATCTGAAACACGAAATAATGCAAAGGCATTAGTGTTTCTGGAAGAAATCGGGCAGCATAACAACTGTAAATGCTTAAACAAAGATTTGAGACATCATACTAATGATAGCATAGCCACTTAACAATTCCATATCAAGGTTCCGGGTTCAACAATCATCATACTCAAAAGGATAGAAATTGAACTGAGGCTTGAAACCAACAATCCTAAGAGTCTACGGATTAGTAACACGTGAACCTAGTAAGGATAAGAGGCCTAATCCTAAATCCCCATAGAAAGAATAGACAGACTCAGATCAGAAGGGCATAAGGTAAAGGAGTAAAAAGAGCCTTACGTTCCCTTCCACAATCAATTCCCCTACATATAACTAAGAATTTTTCTAGACTCAACATCGACCAGTTTGGCTTGAGAAACCTACAGGCAGTCCAGCTCTGATGCCAACGCTGTCAGGACCCCGATCCTAAGTCACACCGATCTAGCTGTAACACGTCATATCACTTTGCGGCCTCACGCACGGTAACCCCACGGGTGCCACCTTACCTGGCCCGAGACCGTTTGCGCATTTTGGCACACGTATATGACAGTGTCGCTAGCATCCATATGACAGAGAACCCGGGCCGACATGGCTAGTTATAAACCAAAAGTGGCACTAAATTACAGAGACAGGCATTCATGACCCAGCAACGAACGTGTCGGTCATCAACGTATGAACCCAAGTCGTAGCAAGCTACATGGACATAAAGGAACAACGCGTGACATTTCCCCTACTGGACAGACACATGAACGAAGAAGGACACATGCCGGCCAGCCTACGTGTTCCGAGCAGTAGCAAGCTACCAAGGCTCATTGGAATCACTAGGAGGCATTTCCCTGTAAGGTAGGCTACCAAAGGAAAACAACTAGGTGTCGGATCCCACACATACCAAGCATTTCATTCATACACGCAATATGCTCAATATGTGCAAATACAACATTGCATCACAACAGAACTCTATGACTCAAAGTACTTTATTTAAATGGCTCCAAGAGCCATACATAACATAGTCATACAGGTAGGGGTCACATGACCCAACACTCAAGTCATACAGTCATACAAGCACAAGCGGAAGCTACATGTCTGAGTACAGACAACTTAGAAAATAAAACAGGCTTGGTGTAGCCTGACTATCTACAAGGCCCTTCACAAGCTCCAGATCACCGTCTGGGTGTCAAGCTACTCGTCGACGTCAACGTCTATGTAGAACCCATCAGCAGGGGCAGGGTTCTCCTCTGCAACAGTTATTAAGCAAACATGAGTACAAAGGTACTCAGCAAGTCTTACCACAGAACCTATTATACATGCAACATTATCAAGGGGGATAGTGGAGTTTATAGCAGAATGCCAGCTTTGACCTTGGCTAACCTATACTACAACTCTCAACGGATTGCAAGATGTTATTACGAACACGAGTCCTCTACTCACCATATCAATACAATACCGAGGATCCTCTTCCGTCATCCTACGGAAGGGCCATCCACGGCACTCACACTTATCTTGAGGCTTTTAGTAGTATCCATCAACTTGTCTATGAACTGTAAGAGTAACCAAGTAGTTCGTACCGCGAACAACGGCTATTCGGATAGATTGATAACCCTGCAGGGGTGTACTTCTTCACACATGTTTTCACCACTTAGCGTCTGCACACGACATGTGCTCGGCAGACTTCAAGCGAAAGCCGACGTGGGTGTAGACCACGACCTAACCAACCACTCAAGTCTCTCGTCCAGGTTTATCGCCTATTTGGGTTCCATCCGTGGGGAGATCCGACCGGGGTGTCGCTCACGGCCCCAAACGATGTGTACAGGGTTCCCGAGTCACCAAACGGGCAACCGGTACACCGTGCCACGTACCTGTCGCATCACAGCCCACCCCGAGGGTCAGCGCTGCGCACGACCTCCAGTAAACTATAAACACCAGAAACTAGTTGCAACTCCTGGACAGAGTACAAGGGCAGTCAATAAGTCGAGCGGGGTCATATTTCAGGGCCCAATGTGTGGTAGTAACTGTAACTTGAATCACACACACAGATCTCGGGTCCTATGGACGATTCCAATGAAACAACCCACCATGTACTCCTACATGGCCTTTCATCGATACCTTTACCAAGCGTATTCCACACTTCCCTCTCTTTATCGGTAAGATCATTTCATTCTGATCCATCACCCAGATGAACCAGACCAGACACAACTCTAAGCATAGCAGGCAACATAAGTAAATAGCATGGTGGATCACACATCACATGGCTCAATCAACTCCTACACATGCTAGTGGGTTTCAACTATTTACTGTGGCAATGACAGGTCATGCAAGGGAATAGGGTTCAACTACCGCAGCAAGTAGCAGTTCACGCGCTGTTGCCTTAATGCAGTAAAAGAGAGCAGGAGCGAGAAGACTGGGTTTGTATCGGAATGATCAATGATTGCTTGCCTGACAAGGTAGTTGTCGGGTACTGCTCTTCAACTGGATACGCAGCAGTATCCTCAGGAGCAGGACCTAACACAGGGAATACCGACGATACAATCATTAACAAACAAATGCAACAATATGATGCATGTTTATGACATGGCAAGATGCATGTGTGTTGGCTAATGCAACTAGAACTAGAAGGGTTTGAACCTATTTGAATCAAGGATTCAAATTGAAGTTCAAACTATTATTTAAATAAGTGCATTATCATGTTTTTGATATATACATCAAGTTAACTTGTTCAAACATGCATGAAACCAGTGCCATTAGAAAGATTGGATTTTTCTGATCATTTTTCATATATAAATCTTTTCCATCTGAGCTATGGTTGATTTTATATGATTTTTAGAAGTTTTGGGTATTTTCTGGAATTTCCTGAATTATTATTAAATCTAAAAATCCCAGAAAAACCTTTACTGCGTCAGCATGACATCATGCTGACGTCAGCCAGTCAACAGGTCCAGTCCAGGTCAAACCTGACCAGTGGGTCCCTCATGTCAGTGTCACAGCTAATTAACTGAGTTAATTAGAGTTAAACTAAAACTAATTAGCTGTCAGTGGGGCCAGGGCCCACGTGTTAGTGACTAAACTAATTAACTAATTAAATTAAATTAACACCTAAACTATGTTTGACTTGCGGGCAGGGCCCACATGTCATTGACCCAGGGGGTCAAACCCGTGGTCAAAACAGGTCCAACTCGCCGGTGTTTAGCCGCCGGCGAGGCCAAACGCGGCGGCGTGCTTCGGAAAACGCCTACGGTGCACGGCTCGAGCTGCGGCTGGGTGCGTTGGAGAGCTCTTGCTCTTGCGCGTCGGATGGTGGTGGTCGCCGGACCTGGGGTGGCCGGAGACGACGGCAACGAGCTCGACGGCGGCGATCGGCGTCGGGCGTGTGTGGAGAAACGGCTGCAGGGGCCTAGGCGATGCGTGCGTAGCACCGTTCGCATCTACGTGCTGTGGTGAGTTCGTTGGACGGGTGCCGGTGACCAAATGGTCACCGGAGCATCACCGGCGGCGAGCACGGCGGCGGTGCGTGCGGTTGAGCTTCGTGCAGTGTGTTACAGGGCAAAAGGGAGCCAGCGGAGAGGGGGAGGAGGTAGCTAGGCTCACAGGGGTTGCGGCAAGCACCGGAGCGAGCTCGGGGGTGGTCGGAGCTGGGCAGAACGGCGAGGGGGATCTCCGCGGCCGGAGTTGGGGAAGAAGAGGTCGGGGGCGTCTCCAGGGCGGGCGAGCGCTCGGGGCTCGGCCTGTTCGAAGCAGTCGAGGACGGCGGAGACGAAGGACACCACGGCGGAGCTCGAGGACGACGGTGGGCGTGGCTTCTACGACGGTGCGATCACAGCGGCGTCGGCCATGGCGCGGGGAGAGCGGAGGAGAGGAACTGGGGGGAGGCGGAGGTGTCTGCGGGGTCGAGGAGGACGTGGACGATCGATCCATCCTTCCAGGACGGCGAGGGGGTGAAGCAAGGCGGCGGGCAGCTACGTGGCGCGCGGCGCGGTCGCCGTCGAGCACCTGCCTGCCTGCCTGGCCGAGCCAAGCAGCTCGCTGGAGCGGCAGCTGGGCTGGGCTGGCAGGTGGGCCGGGTAGCGCCAGGTAAGTTCTCTCTCTCCCCTTTTTTTCTATTTTCTTTTCTGTTTCATTTCTTTTGCAACTTTGTTCATTTAATAAAAATGCCTAAACATTTTTATAACTCATAACACTTGTCATACCTGCTGTATATAATATGAACAGTAGGAAACATTATAGTTTATGATTACTTGAGCATTTAAAATATTTTGTAGCATTTAAATGCCCAAATTCAAATACCATAAGATTTAATCCAAAGCCCTAGATTGTCCTAGAAAAATGTGCACCATTTTTGGCAGAGGTTTAAGACCAAGGCAGAAATGATGAACATTTTGAAGGGCATTTTGGGTACATTGGAAAATATTTTAGCAAACCCTAGTTGTTAGGGGAGGGGTGCTGGGGTTTCTGTTAATCCCATTTCAAGTTTCTTTGAAAGTAAACATGATGCACACTCTAGTCAGGTCCTAAAGCAAGTGCTAGCTAGGGATGTGACAAGTCTATATATAATGCAAAACATGGCAAGGCAGGAAGCACTCAAAAACAACACAAGTCAACAAGTTTAAATGAGGCCGGAAACTACATATAACAAATCCGGTAAGCCCTCATATGCATGTTTTGAAATTAGTCTAGATCTGAACAAACCTTAAGTTAAAGTTGTTAAACAGCAGATTAACATGCACCATGATGATCTACACGAAATTTTAGTCAAGTTTCATATAAAGTTTGTTTAATTCGGAGCTACGGTCTAGAATATATGAGCAAAACAAGACAAACATGGAAACGGTGCAAGATGCACCCAAACATCAAGCAAACACACTCCAAACATGAAAACAATATGATATTATGATTCTACATGCAAAATCACACAAGTTTCATATAAGGCACACCCAAAACGGAGCAACGGGCTAAAAGATACACATGAAACAAGATATAACAACAAGCTGAAGTTAACAGCCACATAGCAACTTTGGAGCAAGGTTAATATAAGCTAAATCACCCAAACATGTTAACAAGAAGCATGGATGTGGAGTAGACATGTTACTTAACAAGTATGAACTTAGAACACACCCAAAAGCTTGCTGGAACACATTTAAACAAGCATGGCAAGTTGCAATAAAATTATCCAGACTTAGCCAAAATCTGGGAAGGCAAAAACATCATCACGATGCTGCCTTCGGAGGCACAAAACAACAAGCATATCAACTCTAATAAGAACATAAAGAGAATGGACATGTAGTAGACATATCCTACATCAAACAACTCCATTGGAGCAACCCCATAGGAGGCATGGATCAATAGCAACAAGCTACAACATTTTGATCATGACGTTAAAAACCTGACAGTTATATTTTATAGCAACTTGGGAGCAAGATTTAAATAAGCAACAGCAAGCCATATGAGCAAGTGAGGGTATGAATGGATAGACAATAACATGGAAAACAAGGCTTGATCATGGGCCACTCTAAAACAAGCATGAATTTGACTAGGGCATCAAGCAAACATAGCATCAGGTTATAACCGATTCCAGACTTAGTTGAATTTTCACTAAGTATAAAACAGTAACAACAACATGGCATGTTTACAAGCATGTTTAAGTCAACACAAGGCATATCATGGAAAGTTAAATGCATCACAACAAAGACCATATTATTGCGCTTCTAAAACAACTAAACATGTGGCATGAAGACAAACACATCAATAGCAATGATCAAGTGAAATCAGCATCTCATAACAAGTTTCAGCTCTTAACAGCCAAATGCACTTTTGCAACAGTGATTAACATGGCAATATGAACTCAAATAAGCATGCTACAGCAACCATCATGTAGTACGCTTCACAAGGAACATTTTGACATATCATATGCATCATTTGGATAAACATGCACCAAGTTACCATCTCTCAAACATGGCATAAAAATAACAAGTAGCAGCAGTTTATAACAAGTAGCACTCTTGCAACAGAGATTAGAGCATCTAGATGAAGGCAAACAAGTATGGCACAATGGAACAAAGTGTAGAGAAATTCACCACGATCATTTTGACATATCATTCACTCAATTTGGATTAGTACACACAAAGTTACAGCCAACACAACATGCGACATTATAAGCAATTCTGAGGACTTAGCCAATTTTACACAGGGAAAAAGTGAGCGAGATATAGATATGTGGTGCACTGGGCGGGAGCTAGGAGGCTTCTCACCATGGGCCGCGGCCCAGTCGAGGAGGCAGCTCGGGTCGGTTGATGCTGGGCTTGGGAGGCCGAGAAGCGGGGCTGGTGGAGCTGGGCCTCAGCCCACGAGGCTGTGCCCACGCTTGCGGAGGCGCTGGTCGGGGAGGATGGGCCCGACGCTTGCGGCCTAGGAGGCCGGTCGGTTGGATCTGCGGGAAGGCCCACAGACGGGACGAGCGGGCGCTCGTGCTCGTCCCCGTCCAGGGACACAGCGATGGCAGGGAACAAGGCTTGCGGCGGCGGACGGGCTTGTGGCGGCGGGGCCGGCCGGACATTGGCGGATCCGGCCGCGGCAGCGCAGGAGCCGCCGGATCTGGGTGTCGCCGGCCCATATCGAGGCTGAGGGGGAGCGGCTGGCTCCGGCGGTGGAGCTCGCAGGCGGGCAGCAGGGCGCGGTGGCGCGGTGTCGGTGGACAAAGCTTGCGGCGGCGGAGGCTGGACGAGGCGAGGCTCGGGCGTCGGGCACGGCTCCTCGAGCGGCTGCGACCCGGGCGAACGGCGGCGGTGCTTCGGGCCGGACGGGCCCCGCGCGGGCCTGGCGGGCCGCGGGGACGAGGAGAGAGAGAGAGAGAGGGTGAGGTGTCGGCGCGGGAGTGGCTAAGAGCGGCGGCGGGGTGACGTGGCAGGCCGCGATTGGCCGGGGTGAGGTGGCCGGCTGGACATGTCCGGCGCGGGTGGACATGTCCGGCGGCGCAAGGTGGAAGAAGACTAGGGTTGCACCGCGAATTTCGGGGGGAGGCACATATTTATAGGAAGAGGGAGCTAGGAGTGTCCAATTGAGGAGCCGTTTGCGGCCACGCGATCGTGATCGAATGGCCAAGAGCATGGAGGGGTTGGAATGGGCTAGGTGGGCTGTGTAAAAGGGGTGCTGGGCCAAAAGACAAAAGGCCTCCGGCGGTTAACACGGTTCACCGTTGGGCTATCAAACGAACTCCGAATGCGACGAAAATTGACAGGCGGTCTACCTATGCTATAATAAGACCACACGCCAAGTTTCAACCCATTCAGAGAACATTTTGCGGCCACTCACAAAAAATAAATATACGGAGGCACCGCGGGCGCGTGCAAGTGTGTCTGGGCTCAGAACGGATAACGGAAAGGACGAGGAGACTCGGACGGATGCAAGTTTTGAAAACATGCTGATGCAACACACATGATGACAAGGCAAAAAGCAACACACAAGCAAGATGACATGGCAACGACGATGAATAACTGGCTGTCACCTGGCGCACTGGTCTCGGGGTGTCACAACACTCCCCTACTAACAAGAGATCTCGTCCAGAGATCTTAGGAACGAGACGGAAGGTAAAAATGAAGAACACAAGGTCTTCGAGAACAAAAGAGTGAAACTAAAGAATGTTGAGAGGATGAGCCACTCGAAAGAAAGGATAGAACGAAGATGAATGAAGTTGCAAAGACTTCGTTAAGTAAGAGGACAAGGAATATGACGAGAATCAAGTAGGCTGAAAGGCATGAAACACGGACTGAAGGAACAAAAATGAATTTGAAACCACTCCGGTTAATAAGAGAAAGAAAGGAATCTCCACGAAAGAATTCGGGCAGCACTCCGGCTGGAACTGAAAGAAATAGCACACCGGTTGGACATGAATGGAATGGAACAAGAACTTGAGAAGATGAAACGAAAACATGACGAGATGAACAATACAATGCCTCCGGAAGAATTGAAATAATGGAATTAAAAGAATGGATAAGAAGATGGCAACCTTGAACACAACTGAATTTGAAAGAGCATCTTGAAGGGAAGACTCGAACGGACTTGTTGAGAAATCAACAACAAAAGAATAAGCTTGTTGTGGACTTATGAAAACATCTCAAAACTTGAGGTGAATTACCGCCGCAACGAAAAGAAGGATTAGCTGAGAAAGAAGAATTGCAAAACTCCACTTCAAAAGAATACGGAGAATTATTTGCTCTCAAGAGGGAAGAATAAGAGTGCTGAGCTGCTCCAGAAGAATTGCTCAATATTTGAAGAATGGATTAAATGATGGAGAACCACCAAGAAGAACTCCGGTAATGAAAGGATGATGACAAAGAAGTGAAGGATTCACGAATAAGAATAAAGCGTAGCGATGATTTAGACGGGGTTCCGACGAGATGGCCGAGAAAACTTGAACTCCGGAAAGAAAGTATGAAAGCACTTGGGACTAGAATTATTCACCAAGAATAACTCCGAAGGAAAGGAATAAATCAACTAGATAAAAAGAATAAGAATTATGTTATGCTTCTCCTCCATCAATTAAATTGATGAGAAGCAATGGATTGCATATCACTTATTCACGTTGAAATGATTTAAGAGTGATATATCGCGAACTTGCGAAAATCTTCAAGAAACACATGTAGGATTGGAATAAAAAGAATGGATTGATATGGTAACATCGGAAAAGAATTGTTGAACAAACCACCGTAAGGAATTAAAGCCGAGTGAAGAAAAGAACAAACCACTGGGAAGAATTAAAATCGAGTGAAGAACGAGAATGACCACCGTAAGGAATGCAATTGAACGATGCAAGAGGACAAGCCATCGTGAAAAATTGAAATTGAGTGAACACAAGAGAATGAATCGCCGGAAAGGATTAAGCACTTGGGGAATTAGAATGGCGAGAACGAACAGATCGCAGACGGATTAAAGAATACTTGAACGAAGCACCGGAAAGAATGTGAGACGAACGAAGAGGCATCAATGCAGAATATTTGGAGGACGAAGTTGAAAACTGAGAACGGAGAAATCTTCTGAATGATGGCCTTCGGAGGAACACAAAGAAAGAATTCATGAATACTCCGGATGGTAAGGAAAATAATTTATGGCAAACGGAATAATTCGAGAGGATAGCATTAAGCTAGAAGCACGAATCTTCGAAAGGACGGACAAGATTCGGAGGCAAGCTCTTCTTCGGACATCAGACGACGACGAGAGACACAACCGCATTTATTGAGATACTCCAGAAAGAAAAAGGGAAGGTTGAACCAACGATGAAAGAATTATAAGCGATCCGGAAGAAGGCACATGACTGATGGAGTCCATTCTTACGTCACACTTGAAAATAATTTGAAAATAGCTCCGGAAAATTAGAAGAGTCAGGTAAGATCCTAGGAAAAGACATGTGGGTTATGAGCCCATCGAAGAGAAAACACCGTTGAAAATGATCGAAAAGGAGATGATGTACCAGAATTATTGAAAGACTCGAATGAGGTGACACCTCGGATTAATTAGAACGCAGTCGAATCTCCTGAGATATCTTCGGAACTCTGTAATTATTAAATGCCGAGAGGTAAACGAGCAAGGGGAATATCCGAGCCGAGGGAAAAGAATATGAATAACACCGAATGCTTGAATTGAATCCACCGGAAAATAAGAAGAGATGAAGAAGGACGAACGAGATAAGAATTCACCGGTTGAAATAACTGAGGAAAGAATGCAAAGGATTCACACGAGTCAGATGGATACTCGATTAAGCACTCTGGCTTCGAGAAGCAAAAGGGTGGGCGGGTGGAAAAAATAAAGACAACCACGGAAGGGGAAAACAACACCGGTTGAAAAGAAATGAGGATTGAACTTGTAAAAGAAGAAGAGGGTTGAATACACTTGACGAGAGATGCACCATATGAAAGAACTAACAACGCGACGAAAAAAAACTAACCACGTGATCCTAAAAAAATTTGAAGGGGAAGAGGAGTAATTCAAAACACCTACGTCAAGATTCCTCACCAGAGCGACGACGGGCCAGAGGAGTAAAAAGAATTCCTACTCTTCGATATAACTAGACTCTGAAAAAAAAGTTTTCTTCTAGACTCAACAACGGCCAGACTACGATCAATCAAGGGGGCTCCTATGGTCGGTCGAGGCTCTGATACCAACTTGTAAGGCCCAAGATGTGATTCTATCCCGATCACGTGACACTTACGTGATTGCGGCACAACCGCATTTCAGGCGCTTAGCAAGATGAATATCATTACATCGTACCATTACATAAATACATGGGGGATACAACAAATCCATACAAGTCACATGAAAACAACAACATCAATACAAAGTATCTGACTACAGATACAAACATGGAAAGAACAACGACATCCATCTGCTATCCCAGGCTGCCGACTCGGAACCTAACCCAAGACCGAAGAAGAAGAAGAAGAAAGAACTCCAACACAACGATCAATGCTCTCACGTCAAGTCATCAAAAACCTGCACCTGCAACTGTTGTTGTAGTATCTGTGAGCCACGAGGACTCAGCAATTCCATAACCATGGGTAACAAGACTATCAAAGCATAATGGGTAAGGAGAGGTAAAGTGGTGAGGTTGCAGCAGCGGCTAAGCAAAAATATATGGTGGCAAACTTACGAGTACAAGAATAAGATGAGCATCTACGCAAACGGTCGCAACTAGTAGTGATCGCTAAAGATCCTGAACTACCTACGAGTCAAACATAACCCCCACCGTGTTCTCTTCTCAAAGTGAAAAGAGACATGTAATGCCCAGGATGGGACTATATCTCCTACGTGTCGAGGCACGACTTAAAGATATAAGCCCATTCTGGAATGATCGCAAGTTTGGTACCTTTGCACATCTCATGTAAAAATAGGGATGGAAAACTGAAAAGATAGTTGGCTTACACTCGCCACATCACACAAACTCATTACATGTTCAAACATCATTCAGATAAACATCACAGCCCATCTAAGGGTAAGAACCAAATGACAAGATACCAAACATAACATTAAACCACCGGTCTAGATCGAATCCTAGTAGAAGCTCTACTGATCAACCGGATAGTTCACATAGTAACGGCTACCCTCCTCGCATACTCCCAGTCTAGCTCAGTGCCATCGCCTGTGTAGCTCACCATCGTACCTGCATCTGGTGTGTTGAAGTAACTGTGAGCCACAGAGGACTCAGCAATCCCGTTCCCGGGTAACACGACTATTTAAGCCTTGGGTGTGGAACAAGGCTGAAGAAAGAACAAGAGTCTGCAGCAGCACTAGCCTAGCTTACGTAAAAGAGAGCGAGAAGAGAAGGTGCCTCGGTCGAGAGATGATCACGAAGTGATCGTAACTAAAGCAAGTCAAACATAACCCCACCGTGTTCACTTCCCAAATCCCTTTCGGAAAATGACCGTCATGGTGCTCACGCTGGTAGTGTATTGGAACATGGTGTCAAGTTTTCTACAACCGGATATTAACAAGCTCCCATCTGCCACATAACCGCGGGCACGGCTTTCGAAAGTTCATAACCCTGCAGGGGTGTTCCAACTTGGCCCATGACAAGCCCACGATCCGCGGAGTCGCAACTCCAAGGTGGGAAGGCTCGAGTATCCTCGGAATCCCGTGCTCAAGATACTCTGACTAAGGTAAGGCTAATCCAGCAAATCCTCCCGGCGTGCCGACACCCTGACAGTAGCCGCGCGTATCTAGTCTCAGGCCACGACCGGATGAGACATCCTACATGTGTATGTCAGATACCTCGGGTTTCCCCAAGGCGGCCCCGCAGTCTGCTCGTTTCAGACCAACACTCATGAGGAGCACTGGCCCGGGGTTGTTGATTAAAATAAAAGGGATAGCTAGTCCCTATGCAAGTTTTAGTTATTAGGCGAATAGTACCAATGTTGGGACTTGCTGGAAAAGACTTAGCACTTAGCGGTTTATCGAGGGGGTCCCATAACCCCAACCGTGTGAGGAACGCATAACCAAGGAACATAACACCGGTTTATACGGTTCCTAAGGCGGCATGAGTGGAACAAATCACCAAGCAAAAGGCTTATCCTTCCACCCATTACCAATATATAGATGAGTTCATTTAATAATTAATATAGTGTGATATCCCAATAAGCTTCAACAAGAAGCAAGAATCTTCAATCTTCACCTGCAACTAACAATGCTATAAGAGGGGCTGAGCGAAGCCTACGTATAGCCAATCAATGGTTTGCATAGGTAGGGTGGTTAAACAGGTTCATGGTTACAATAGGAGGCTGACAGGAAAACATGGGCATCGAGGAAAAACTATAGATCGAGACTTCTAGCAATAGGCAAAGATAGTAATGTTATCGGGGTTCGGTCATCTTGCCTGAAGAGTTGTCGATGGGATCATAAGAGGGGTCCTCGTTCTCAACCTCGGTAGTAACCTCGTGCTCGTACTCGTACTCGGTCTCAGCTTCTGGCTCTACTCAAACACAAGAACACAAGGCAATGAATCAAACAAGATGCAATGCGCAGAAAAATTACTGGATGCATGGCTGATGCACTATGGAAGCAAAACAGATGCACTATGGAAGCACAGAAAGTCTACTTAGGAAGCACAGTGTTACAGCACAACCATATGCATCAAGCAAAATGCTTCAAAACATGATAACAATAGGGTAATATGAATCTACATGCAAAAACACACAAGTTACATATAGGACTTGCTCAAATCGGAGCAACGGGCTAAAAGTTACACCCGAAACAATAAACATGCACAAGCTGAAAATAACAGCCACATAGCAACTTCGGGGCAAGAGATAAATAAGCTACAACACTCAAACATCATTGCAATGAGCATGGACATAAACTAGACATACTCTATAGCAAACAATTCCATTGGAGCATCTCCAAAGGAGCCATGGATCAATAGCAACAAGCTATGACATATTGAACTTGACAACAAAAACTTGACAGCAGTAATTTGTTGCAACTTGGGAGCAAAAGTTAAATATGCTACAGCCACCCAATTAAGCATGTGAGAGCATTAATGGATAGCCAACAACTTATACAACAAGGAATCATCAAGAGTCACCCCAAAACTATCATGGATTGGCCTATAACAACAAGCAAACATGGCATCCGGAAATTACAGATTCCAGACTTATTGAAATTTCACTAAGTGTTAAAACAGTAGTTTCATCATGGCATCTTTGTGAGCAAGTTTAAGTCACCTCAAAGATAAACATGGCAAGTGGTAAGCACCACAGCAAAGTACACATGATGGTGAATCCAAAACATCTAAGCATGCATCAAGGGGACAAACACAACGATAGCAACGAGTTCCTCTACGAGGCATCTCGTAACAAGTTTAACGACATAACAGCCACATAGCACTTTGCAAAGGATATAAGCATGGCAAGATGAAATCTATCATGCAAGCTAAAGCACCCAACATGTAGAGCATAACATGATGAACACGTGGACATCTCATTTGCTTCATTTGGATAAACATACACCAAGATATTACATTGCAAAGATGGCATGAAAACAACTACTAACAACAGTTTATAACAAGTAGCACTCTTCTCATCAAGATTAAGACAACTAGATGACCTCAAACATGCATGGCACAAAGGAATAAAACGTAGTACATGTCTCCACGATCATTTTGACATATCATATGCTCTAATCGGACCATCACACAAAAATTTATCCACATTGCAAAACTGCTCCAGAAACTAAAAAACTACAGGACTTAGGGAAAAAAACCACCTCAGGAGATCTGGTCAACGGGCCCCGGGGAAGTCAACGCGGCCCGCGGGGCGGATCGGGCCGGGATCCGGCCCAGCGGTGGAGCAGCGGCCCACCAGGCTTCGGGGCCTCGCGGCGCCCGCCCAGGCCCACTAGGGCGGCCTCTAGATCGGGGAGGATTGAGACCTCCCGATCCAGCGGGTCAACGGCGGCTGCTGGCGATCCCTGTGGCGGCGGCGTGGCTCCCTTGAGGCCCGGGCCCAACGGAAGGCGGGGGGGAAGGGAGCCCGGTGGGAGGCGGCGGCGCCGGCGTGGTGGCGAGGGAAGGCCGCGGCAGCGAGCGGCGTTGCCGGAGGCGGCGGGGCGGCGCCGGCCCGGAGCGAGGAGGAGGTGGCTGAGCGGGGCGCCGGCGGCGTGGAGGAGGTCCGGCGGCGGCCGGGCGGCATGGCGCCGGAGTTGGAGGAGGGCGGCGCGGCCAGCGGTGACGGGAACGGTGGCGGCGGCGGGTAACTCCGGCGAGGTTGGAGGTAGAAGACGACCCCGGCTCGGGCCCGCGCGTCGGGTCGGAAGCACGAATGCGGGTCGGAAGCGCGATCTCAGCACTACGGAAGCATGGTTTCCTGGGACGTCGGAAGCACGGATTTTCAACGGTGGAAGCAGCGCGGATCAACGGTGGAAGCACCGGCGGCGCACTGTGGAAGCATAGGGTTTTCTGGACTTAAATTTTGGGGGAGATGGACGTTTATATAGGCACAAGGAGCTTGGGTTGCCCAAATGAGGTGAGGTTTTCAGCCACATGATCACAATTAGATGGCCTAGATGAAGGGAGGGGTTTGGGTTGGTTTGGTGGGCTGTTGGAGGGGTGTCTTGGGCCTCAAAGAGGGGGTACTTTGAGCCCACGAGAATAACTGTTGGAGTAGCAAACGAACTTTAAACGCGACGAGATTTGACAGGCGGGTTACACACACCAAAACAACATCGCACGACAAGTCTCACACCAAAACAGAAACGTTACACGGCCAAACACCAAAGTAGGTCTCGAGGATGCCACGGATGAGTGAGAGGGCTCCGGAACTCGAAACGGACAATGGAAAGAAACGAGTGAGGCCGGATGCAAACGACAACACAAATGCAATGCGATGCACATGACTACATGATATGGATGAATGCCACACACACACACAACAAAATGACGAAAACCCAAAAGACGAAGAACCCGGAAATGGAAATAGATGGAGCCAAAGATATATAGTGCCCAAAAGGGAAAGTATTACATCTGGGGCATTACAAACTCTCCTCTACTACAAAAAGATCTCGTCCCGAGATCTAGGACTGGAAAAAGGAAGGGTACTCGGAACGAAGATGATCTTCTCGTTCCCACGTAGCTTCTCGGTCGGTATGGTGTGACCACTTGACTTTCAAGAATTTGATGGACTTGTTGCGGGTCTTGCGCTCGGTTTCTTCGAGAATAGCAACTGGGTGCTCTTGGTAGGACAAGTCTTGTTGAAGATCAATCTCTTCAAATGGAATCATGCGTTCAGGAGTCTTGAGGCACTTGCGGAGTTGAGATACATGAAACACATCATGAACATTGGCGAAGTTGGAAGGGAGCTCAAGTTGATAGGCTAGATCGCCTCTTTTTCCAAGGATCTTGAAAGGCTCGACGTATCTAGGAGGAAGCTTTCCTTTGATACCGAATCTTTGGGTGCCTTTCATCGGAGAAACACGGAGATAGACATGATCCCCAATGTTGAAGGCCAAATCATAATGCTTGCCGTCATAGTAGCTCTTCTGACGCGACTTAGCGGCCTTGACATTCTCACGTATGACTTTACACATTTCTTCAGCTTCTGAGATCAAGTCATTGCCAAGAAGTTGACGTTCACCCATCTCGGACCAGTTGAGAGGGGTACGACACTTTCTTCCATAGAGGATTTCAAACGGAGCTTTGCCTGCACTTTCTTGGAAGCTGTTGTTGTAAGAGAACTCGGCAAATGGAAGGCAATCTTCCCATTTCATGCCAAAAGATATGACACAGGCTCTGAGCATGTCTTCTAGAATCTGATTCACTCTCTCGACTTGACCACTAGTCTGAGGGTGAAAAGCAGTGCTGAACCTGATCTTAGTGCCCATGGCAGACTGAAAGGAGTCCCAGAACTTAGAAGTGAACAAACTTCCACGGTCTGAGGAGATAACTTGAGGAATGCCATGTAAGGACACAATTCTGGAAGTGTACAATTCTGCCAGTTGAGCTGCATTGATGGATTCTTTGACTGGAAGGAAGTGAGCGACTTTGGTAAGCTTGTCAATCACCACAAAGATAGAATCATTCCCTCTCTTGGACTTAGGAAAGCCAGTGACGAAATCCATTTCAATGTGGTCGAATTTTCACTCAGGAATAGGAAGTGGTTGGAGAAGACCGGCTGGACGTTGATGCTCTGCCTTCACTCTTCTGCAGACATCACATTCATTCACGAATTGGGCAATCTCCCTTTTCATGCGAGTCCACCAGTAAGATTGCTTGAGGTCTTGGTACATCTTGGAACTGCCAGGATGAATGGAAAGGAGGGAATCATGTGCTTCTTCCATCATGAGCTTCCTGAGATCACCTTTGGGAACCACAATTCTGTCCTCAAAGAACAAGGTTTCTCTCTCATCAACACGATAGCACTTGTATCATGTGTGGGGTAGTTCTTCTCACTTGGCTTCAGTTGACGAGAAGTGTATGCCACAATTCTCTTGTCCTGCATAAGCACACTACCAAGTCCTTGAAGAGAAGCATCACAGAATACTTCGTAGGGCTTGGACTCATTTGGAGGAGTAAGAACTGGAGCAGAGACGAGCTTTTCTTTGAGAGTTTTGAATGCCACTTCACAATCTGGAGACCAGTAGTACTTGACATTCTTCTGCAGCAAGTTGGAAAGAGGCTTGGCAATCTTGGAGAAGTTCTCAACGAACCTTCTGCAATAGCTGGCAAGACCAAGGAAGCTTCGGAGTTGCTTGACGTTCTGAGGAGGTTCCCAGTTGACAATTGCTTCAACTTTCTCGGGGTTTACCGCAATACCGTCAGCGGAGATGATATGGCCCAGATACAAGACCTTATCGAGCCAGAATTCGCACTTGGAGAACTTGGCATAGAACTTATGTTCACCGAGTCTGTCGAGAACCAGACGGAGGTGCTTTTCGTGATCCTCTTCATTCTTGGAAAATACCAAAATGTCATCCAGATACACAAGCACAAACTCGCCGGTGTAGGGGTTGAAAATGTAGTGCATCATTCTCGAGAAGGTAGGTGGAGCATTGGCGAGACCAAAGGACATGACTGTATACTCGTATGAGCCGTAGCTCGTTCTAAAGGCAGTCTTGGGGATATCTTCTTCTCGAATGCGAATCTGGTGATAGCCCATTTGGAGATTGAGTTTTGAGAACACTTTAGCTCCTTTGAGCTGCTCGAACAGTTCATTGATGTTGGGGAGCGGATACTTGTTCTTTATTGTCTTCTTGTTCAATGGCCGGTAATCAACGCAGAGGCGCTCCGTGCCATCCTTCTTCTTGACAAATAAGACACCACAGCCCCAAGGAGACGTACTAGGCCTGATCAGACCCATACGCTCCTGTTCATCAAGCTATTTCTTCAACTCCTTCAACTCTTTAGGAGAGAGCTTGTACGGACGCCGGCATGCTGGCTCAGTACCAGGCTTGAGTTCAATGACGAATTCGACTTGACGGTGTGGAGGCATGCCTGGAAGTTCTTCAGGAAAGACGTCTTCGTATTCGTTTACCACCGGAATTTGAGATATGGCATTCATCTCGCCCTTGTCATTGAGAGAGAAAAGTCTAATTGTGTTATCCTTGGAGGCGAAGATAATCACATCATCATCGGAATGAGTAATCTTGACTTCCTTCTGTGCACAGTCAATTTGAGCATCATGCTGAGAAAGCCAATCCATTCCGAGGATAAGGTCGATGTCAGAATTGCCAAGAACCACCGGAGAGGCCAGAAATCGATAATCACCCATGCGAATAGACACATCCGGAGCATATAATCTTGAAGTCATGCATTTGCCCGGAGAAATAACTTGCAACATCTTTGGCAAAGGCACTGTGCCCACATTGTGCTTGGATGCAAATGGAAATGACATGAAAGAATGTGAAGCACCAGAATCAAACAACACTTTTGCAGGAAAAGAGTTAACTGGAAGATTGCCCAATATGACATCAGAAGAATTCTCCGCTTGAGCTGCATTCATCAGATTCACCCTTGCTGCCCTTGGATCATGCTTGACAATAGCCGAACTGACAGGTGGAGGAGGTGGAAGGCGCTTCGGGTTGGGGCACTTGTTGGCATAGTGACCCTTCTTGCCACACTTGTTGCACACCACTTCTGAGAGAGGACGATAGTGAGTACCACTTGACTTGGAACCTTGAGACTGAAACTTTGACTGGTTGCTTGGGTTGGGTGGGTGGGAGAAACCATGACCACTAGAGTTCTTGTTGCTGTTGTTGTTGTAGGGAGCTCAGATCACTAGAGGAGGAGGAAGCCAAAATTTCTGTTGTTTCGCGACCACTTGAGAAGATGAGGAGGAGTGAACGGCATCTCGAATCCTCTTTTTGGAAGCCTCCATCTTGAGCTGGGCTGCCTCTTGCTTAAGCGCCATGTTATAGAATTTGTCGAACTCCTCAGGCTCGAACAAGGTGAGAGCAAGTTGAAGTTCATCCTTGAGACCTCCACAGAACTGATAGATCTTGCTCTTGGCATCTGGTATGTCTTGCTTGGCATAACGGGCGAGGTTCTGGAACTTGACATTATACTGGTAGACAGTCATAGAGCCCTGCTTCAGGTTGCGGAATTGCTCACGCATACCCTCAATGACACTTGTAGGAATGTGGTGAGAGCGAAAGTCCTTGCAGAAATCATCCCAAGAGATGACACGCCCTTCTCTGGAGTCTTTGTACTGCTGCCACCAGTCAGCTGCTTGGTCCTTGAGTTGGAAGGCTGCGAATTTCACATAGTCCTCAGGCCTTACGTTGCTGCACTCAAAATGCTTCTTGATATCAGTGATCCAATCTTCAGCATCGAGAGGGTCGACACAGTAACTGAAAGCCTTTGGTTGATTAGCCAAGAACTGGTTGAGCGTAGCATGGTGCTGTTGGTTGAAGAGATTGCCTTGGTTCCCTGGAGCACCCTGATTTGCTTGATTTGCTTGCATTTGCTGCATCATCTGCATCAACATCTGGGTGTTCTGGTTTGTAGTCTGCATAATCGCTCTCCAGGCCTCAGACGGAGGAGGAGGGGAAGGAGGACGATCAGGAACCTCTTCACCCTCTAGGTTAGCGTTGGGAACCCGTTTCGGAGCCATCCTGAAAGAGATGACCACCAATCAGCAATTAATTGAAAGAAGGTATAAGCTGAAACAATGGATTGAAATGCAACATAGTCTTCACAAGAATCATTTGAACAAGAGGAACGAATGAAATTCTCAGCTTAATGATAACAACAATCTTCACGAGAAGCCACTGGGAGACAAAAGGTAAATAAGAAAAAACACAAGGTACAGACGGAACAAACACAAGATAGGAGCTTCGTTCGACATCTTTGTGCTGTAAGATTATGGAACGCGTTACGAAAGGGTTTTGCAATCCCCGGATCAGCATAGCCAAGGACCCTTTAAGATGCAACTCCCGATCGGAACATCGGCCATCAAACCACTTCACTCAATGTAGAACCCCGAACTCGCTAACCTGCATTCGTTGGAAGAATGCCTACGATCTACTGGATAAACCCACCTATTAATTTCCGAAAGTTTCCAGTTATGCAATCAGGTGTTGGGGATACAGGGGAAGCACCGCGCAATCAACTCTAATCCTACATCCAGCTGTATCCATCCTTCAACACATAACCAGTTGTTCTCGGAAACCGTCTACCTCGGACCTTCGAAAAGCATCCACTATACAAAGCTATGGCAATACTCCCGAACTACCTCCCCAGTACTGGGTGATGTTGGGGTTATCCTGCCACTAACCGTATAGGAGAGTTTTCGATGTCGGCCGTCTTAAGTATTCTAGTACTGTCGCGATATGCTTGTGACGACAATACCCCGAAGCTCAACTCCCCGGGACACTGCCACAACCCCTAATGTCAGGAGGCATCGAGAACAATATTCTCGTCACAAAGACATCGAAACAATCCCACAATACTCGCGAGATTCCTAAAAAAAATTTGGTGCAATTTTTGAAAGTAGAAGAGGCAAGAGTAGTCGTCAGGAGTCCTCACCAGAATGAAAAGAGATGAGGAGCAAAGAAATCCTACTCTCCGATATAAATATAGGACTCAAAACATTTTCAGTGTGTGCCTAGACTCGACCGTCAATGATTCGATCAAACAGTGGGGGCTTCTAGGTCGGAGAAGGCTCTGATACCAACTTGTAGTGCCCAGGATGGGACTATATCTCCTACGTGTCGAGGCACGACTTAAAGATATAAGCCCATTCTGGAATGATCGCAAGTTTGGTACCTTTGCACATCTCAAGTAAAAATAGGGATGGAAAACTGAAAAGATAGTTGGCTTACACTCGCCACGTCACACAAATTCATTACATGTTCAAACATCATTCAGATAAACATCACAGCCCATCTAAGGGTAAGAACCAAATGACAAGATACCAAACATAACATTAAACCACAGGTCTAGATCGAATCCTAGTAGAAGCTCTACTGATCAACCAGATAGTTCACATAGTAACGGCTACGCTCCTCGTCATACTCCCAGTCTAGCTCAGTGCCATCGCCTGTGTAGCTCACCATAGAACCTGCATCTGGTGTGTTGAAGTAACTGTGAGCCATAGAGGACTCAGCAATCCCGTTCCCGGGTAACACGACTATTTAAGCCTTGGGTGTGGAACAAGGCTGAAGAAAGAACAAGAGTCTGCAGCAGCACTAGCCCAGCTTACGTAAAAGAGAGCGAGAAGAGAAGGTGCCTCGGTCGAGAGATGATCACGAAGTGATCCTAACTAAAGCAAGTCAAACATAACCCCACCGTGTTCACTTCCCGAATCCCTTTCGGAAAATGACCGTCACAGTACTCACGCTGGTAGTGTATTGGAACATGGTGTCAAGTTTTCTACAACCGGATATTAACAAGCTCCCATCTGCCACATAACTGCGGGCACGGCTTTCAAAAGTTCATAACCCTGCAGGGGTGTTCCAACTTAGCCCATGACAAGCCCACGATCCGCGGAGTCGCAACTCCAAGGTGGGAAGGCCCGAGTATCCTCGGAATCCCGTGCTCAAGATACTCCGACTAAGGTAAGGCTAATCCAGCAAATCCTCCTGGCGTGCCGACACCCTGACAGTAGCCACGCGTATCTAGTCTCAGGCCATGACCGGATGAGACATCCTACATGTGTATGGCAGATACCTCGAGTTTCCCCAAGGCGGCCCCGCAGTCTGCTCGTTTCGGACCAACACTCATGAGGAGCACTGGCCCGGGGTTGTTGATTAAAACAAAAGGGATAGCTAGTCCCTATGCAAGTTTTAGTTATTAGGCGAATAGTACCAATGTTGGGACTTGCTGGAAAAGACTTATCACTTAGCGGTTTATCGAGGGGGTCCCATAACCCCAACCGTGTGAGGAACGCATAATCAAGGAACATAACACCGGTTTATACGGTTCCTAAGGCGGCTTGAGTGGAACAAATCACCAAGAAAAAGGCTTATCCTTCCACCCATTACCAATATATAGATGAGTTCATTTAATAATTAATATAGTGTGATATCCCAATAAGCTTCAACAAGAAGCAAGAATCTTCAATCTTCACCTGCAACTAACAATGCTATAAGAGGGGCTGAGCGAAGCCTACGTATAGCCAATCAATGGTTTGCATAGGTAGGGTGGTTAAACAGGTTCATGGTTACAATAGGAGGCTGACAGGAAAACATGGGCATCGAGGCAAAACTATAGATCGAGACTTCTAGCAATAGGAAAAGATAGTAATGTTATCGGGGTTCGATCATCTTGCCTGAAGAGTTGTCGATGGGATCGTAAGAGGGGTCCTCGTTCTCAACCTCGGTAGTAACCTCGTGCTCGTACTCGTACTCGGTCTCAACTTCCGGCTCTACTCAAACACAAGAACACAAGGCAATGAATCAAACAAGATGCAATGCGCAGAAAAATTACTGGATGCACGACTGATGCACTATGGAAGCAAAACAGATGCACTATGGAAGCACAGAAAGTCTACTTAGGAAGCACAGTGTTACAGCACAACCATATGCATCAAGCAAAATGATTCAAAACATGATAACAATAGGGTAATATGAATCTACATGCAAAAACACACAAGTTACATATAGGACTTGCTCAAAACGGATCAACGGGCTAAAAGTTACACACGAAACAATAAACATGCACAAGCTGAAAATAACAGCCACATAGCAACTTCGGGGCAAGAGATAAATAAGCTACAACACTCAAACATCATTGCAATGAGCATGGACATAAACTAGACATACTCTACAGCAAACAATTCCATTGGAGCATCTCCAAAGGAGCCATGGATCAATAGCAACAAGCTATGACATATTGAACTTGACAACAAAAACCTGACAGCAGTAATTTGTTGCAACTTGGGAGCAAAAGTTAAATATGCTACAGCCACCCAATTAAGCATGTGAGAGCATTAATGGATAGCCAGCAACTTATACAACAAGGAATCATCAAGAGTCACCCCAAAACTATCATGGATTGGCCTAGAACAACAAGCAAACATGGCATCTGGAAATTACAGATTCCAGACTTAGTGAAATTTCATGAAGTGTTAAAACAGTAGTTTCATCATGGCATCTTTGTGAGCAAGTTTAAGTCACCTCAAAGCTAAACATGGAAAGTGGTAAGCACCACAGCAAAGTACACATGAAGGTGAATCCAAAACATCTAAGCATGCATCAAGGGGACAAACACAACGATAGCAACGAGTTCCTCTACGAGGCATCTCGTAACAAGTTTAACGACATAACAGCCACATAGCACTTTGCAAAGGAGATAAGCATGGCAAGATGAAATCTATCATGCAAGCTAAAGTACCCAACATGTAGAGCATAACATGATGAACACGCGGACATCTCATTTGCTTCATTTGGATAAACATACACCAAGATATTACATTGCAAAGATGGCATGAAAACAACTACTAACAGCGGTTTATAACAAGTAGCACTCTTCTCATCAAGATTAAGACAACTAGATGACCTCAAACCTGCATGGCACAAAGGAACAAAACGTAGTACATGTCTCCACGATCATTTTGACATATCATATGCTCAAATCGGACCATCACACAAAAAATTATCCACATTGCAAAACTGCTCCAGAAACTAAAAAAAACTACAGGACTTAGGGGAAAAAACCACCTCAGGAGATCTGGTCAACGGGCCCCGGGGAAGTCAACGCGGCTCGCGGGGCGGATCGGTCCGGGATCCGGCCCAGCGGTGGAGCGGCGGCCCACCAGGCTTCGGGGCCTCGCGGCGCCCGCCCAGGCCCACTAGGGCGGCCTCCAGATCGGGGAGGATCGAGACCTCCCGATCCAGCGGGTCAACGGCGGCTGCTGGCGATCCCTGTGGCGGGGGCGCGGCTCCCTTGAGGCCCGGGCCCGACGGAAGGCGGGGGGGGGAAGGGAGCCCAGCGGGAGGCGGCGGCGCCGGCGTGGTGGCGAGGGAAGGCCGCGGCGGCGAGCGGCGCTGCCGGAGGCGGCGGGGCGGCGCCGGCCCGGAGCGAGGAGGAGGTGGCGGAGCGGGGCGCCGGCGGCGTGGAGGAGGTCCGGCGGCGGCCGGGCGGCGCGGCGCCGGAGTTGGAGGAGGGTGGCGCGGCCGGCGGTGACGGGAACGGTGGTGGCGGCGGGTAACTCCGGCGAGGTTGGAGGTAGAAGACGACCCCGGCTCGGGCCCGCGCGTCGGGTCGGAAGCACGAACGCGGGTCGGAAGCGCGATCTCAGCACTACGTAAGCATGGTTTCCTGGGACGTCGGAAGCACGGATTTTCAACGGTGGAAACACCGCGGATCAACGGTGGAAGCACCGGCGGCGCACTGTGGAATCATAGTCTTTTCTGGACGCAAATTTTGGGGGAGATGGACGTTTATATAGGCACAAGGAGTTAGGGTTGCCCAAATGAGGTGAGGTTTTCAGCCACATGATCACAATTAGATGGCCTAGATGAAGGGAGGGGTTTGGGTTGGTTTGGTGGGCTGTTGGAGGGGTGTCTTGGGCCTCAAAGAGGGGTACTTTGAGCCCACGAGAATTACTGTTGGAGTAGCAAACGAACTCCAAACGCGACGAGATTTGACAGGCGGGTTACACACACCAAAACAACATCACACGACAAGTCTCACACCAAAACGGAAACGTTACACGGCCAAACACCAAAGTAGTTCTCGGGGATGCCACAGACGCGTGAGAGGGCTCCGGAACTCGAAACGGACAACAGAAAGAAACGAGTGCGGCCGGATGCAGACGACAACACAAATGCAATGCGATGCACATGACTACATGATATGGATGAATGCCACACACGCACACAACAAAACGACAAAAACCCGAAAGACGAAGAACCCGGAAATGGAAATAGATGGAGCCAAAGATATATATTGCCCAACAGGGAAAGTATTACATCCGGGGCATTACAAGACAGTCACGATTACTCACACAGTTGTGTGTTTTACTTCGGTTCCACTGTCGAGTTTTCTACAACCGGACATTAACAAATTCCAATCTGCCACATAACCACGGGCACGACTTTTGAAAGATCATAACCCTGCAGGGGTGTCCCAACTTAGCCCATCACAAGCTCTCACGATCAGCTGGAGTAATAATAATTATTACCCCTTATCTTAGGGAAATCCGATCAGGCTCGGCATCCTGGTGCACAAGACATTTTGAAAATGGTAAAACAAGTCCAGCAAGACCTCCCGGCGTGCCGACACCCTGATAGTAGCCGAGCGTATCTCGTCTCAGGCCACGTCCAGATGGGACATCCTACGAGTAAAACCAGCACCCGGGTTTCCCCAAGGTGGCCCCACAGTCCGCCCGTTTGGGACCAACACCATCAGCACTGGCCCCCTGCTATGTAGAAAAGAATCTCGAGGGAGCGTCCCCCCTATGCAATTTAATTAATTAATTAAGTTGTTATTATGAGGCAAAATAGAACCAATGACAGGCCTTGCTGGAGGAGTTTTATTCAAAGACGAAGTGTCAAGGGGTCCCCATATACCCAATCGTGTAAGGAACGCAAAATCAAGGAACATAATGCCGGTTTATCGGCGCCTAAGGTGGCATGAGTGGAACAAAACACCGAGCAAAAGGCCAAGCCATCCACCCATGCCCAATATATAGGTGTGTTAATAATATTAATATATATTGTGATATTCAAACAACAAGTTCCAACAAGGAACGATCTTCATCTTCACCTGCAACTAACAACGCTATAAGAGGGGCTAAGCAAGCGGGTAACGTAAACAAACAATGGTTTTGCTAGGAAGGTTTCAAAGGTTAGAGGTTTCATGGCAACAAGGAGAGGCTGACAATAATGATGGGTAGCGCAACATATAACGATAGCATCGAGACACTAAGCATGGCAATGATAGTAAAGGTATCCAAGGTGATGGTCATCTTGCCTGAGATCCCGCAAGGAAGAAGAAGGGGTCCATGAAGAAGACGGAGAAGAAGCCTTGAAGAATAACCACGGGTAGACGAACGAATCCTCACGATCGCAACGAAACAAGCACTATGAGAAGAAGCAAGCAATACGGTAAACACACAACACAAGAAAATGACAATATGCTCAACCAAGTATGATGCAAGACAAATCTATATATGATGCAATACATGGCAAGGTAGGAAGCACTCAAAAACAACACAAGAACATGACAATATGCTCAACCAAGTAGGATGCAAGACAAGTCTATATATGATGCAAAACATGGCAAGGCAGGAAGCACTAAAAAACAACACAAGTCAACAAGTTTAAATGAGGCCGGAAACTACATATAACAAATCCGGTAAGCCCTCATATGCCTGTTTTGAAATTAGTCCAGATCTGAACAAACCTTACGTTAAAGTTGTTAAACAGCAGATTAACATGCACCATGATGATCTACACGAAATTCTAGTCAAGTTTCATATAAAGTTTGTTTAATTCGGAGCTACGGTCTAGAAGATATGAGCAAAACAAGACACACATGGCAATGGTGCAAGATGCACCCAAACATCAAGCAAACACACTCCAAACATGAAAACAATATGATATTATGATTCTACATGCAAAATCACACAAGTTTCATATAATGCACACCCAAAACGGAGCAACGGGCTAAAAGATACACATGAAACAAGATATAACAACAAGCTGAAGTTAACAGCCACATAGCAACTTTGGAGCAAGGTAAATATAATCTAAATCACCCAAACATGTTAACAAGAAGCATGGATGTGAAGTAGACATGTTACTTAACAAGTATGAACTTAGAACACACCCAAAAGCTTGCTGGAACACATTTAAACAAGCATGGCAAGTTGCAATAAAATTATCCAGACTTAGCCAAAATCTGGGAAGGCAAAAACATCATCACGATGCTGCCTTCGGAGGCACAAAACAACAAGCATATCAACTCTAATAAGAACATAAAGAGCATGGACATGTAGTAGACATATCCTACAGCAAACAACTCCATTGGAGCAACTCCATAGGAGGCATGGATCAATAGCAACAAGCTACAACATTTTGATCATGACGTTAAAAACCTGACAGTTATATTTTATAGCAACTTGGGTGCAAGAATTAAATAAGAAACAGCAAGCCATATGAGCAAGTGAGGGCATGAATGGATAGACAATAACATGGACAACAACGCATGATCATGGGCCACTCCAAAACAAGCATGAATTTGACTAGGGCATCAAGCAAACATAGCATCAGGTTATAACAGATTCCAGACTTAGTAGAATTTTCACTAAGTATAAAACAGTAACAACAACATGGCATGTTTACAAGCATGTTTAAGTCAACACAAGGCATATCATGGAAAGTTAAATGCATCACAACAAAGACCATATTATTGTGCTTCTAAAACAACTAAACATGTTGCATGAAGACAAACACATCAATAGCAATGATCAAGTGAAATCAGCATCTCATAACAAGTTTCAGCTCTTAACAGCCAAATGCACTTTTGCAACAGTGATTAACATGGCAATATAAACTCAAACAAGCATGCTACAGCAACCATCATGTAGTACACTTCACAAGGAACATTTTGACATATCATATGCATCATTTGGATAAACATGCACCAAGTTATCAACTCTCAAATATGGCATAAAAATAACAAGTAGCAGCAGTTTATAACAAGTAGCACTCTTGCAATAGAGATTGGAGCATCTAGATGAAGGCAAACAAGCATGGCACAATGGAACAAAGTGTAGAGCAATTCACCACGATCATTTTGACATATCATTCACTCAATTTGGATTAGTACACACAAAGTTACAGCCAACACAACATTATAAGCAATTCTGAGGACATAGCCAATTTTACACAGGGAAAAAGTGAGCGAGATATAGATATGTGGTGCACTGGGCGGGATCTAGGAGGCTTCTCACCATGGGCCGCGGCCCAGTCGAGGAGGCAGCTCGGGCCGGTTGATGCTAGGCTTGGGAGGCCGAGAAGCGGGGCCGGTGGAGCTGGGCCTCAGCCCAGGAGGCCGTGCCCACGCATGCGGAGGCGCTGGTCAAGGAGGATGGGCCCGGCGCTTGTGGCCTAGGAGGCCGGTCGGTTGGATCTGCGGGAAGGCCCACACACGGGATGAGCGGGTGCTCGTGCTCGTCCCCGTCCAGGGACACGGCGGCGGCGGGGAACAAGGCTTGCGGCGGCGGACGGGCTTGCGGTGGTTTGGCCGGCCGGACATTGGCAGATCCGGTCGCGGCAGCGCAGGAGCCGCAGGATCTGGGTGCCGCCGGCCCAGATCGGGGCTGAGGGGGAGCGACTAGCTCCGGCGGTGGAGCTCGCCAGCGAGCAGCAGGGCGCGGTGGCGCGGTGCCGGCGGACAAAGTTTGCGGCAGCGGAGGCTGGACGAGGCGAGGCTTGGGCGTCGGGCGCGGCTCCTCGAGCGGCTGCGGCCCCGGGCGAACGGCGGCGGCGCTTCGGGCCGGAAGGGCCCCGCACGGGCCTGGCGGGCCGCGGGGACGAGGAGAGAGAGAGAGGGTGAGGTGTCGGCGCGGGAGTGGCTGAGAGCGGCGGCGGGGTGACATGGCAGGCCGCGATTGGCCGGGGTGAGGTGGCCGGCTGGACATGTCCGGTGCAGGTGGACATGTCCGGTGGCGCGAGGTGGAAGAAGACTAGGGTTGCACCGCGAATTTCGGGGGGAGGCACATATTTATAGGTAGAAGAAGCTAGAAGTGTCCAATTGAGGAGCCGTTCGCGGCCACGCGATCGTGATCGAACGGCCAAGAGCATGGAGGGGTTAGAATGGGCTAGGTGGGCTGTGTGAAAGGGATACTGGGCCAAAAGACAAAAGGCCTCCGACGGTTAACACGGTTAACCGTTGGGCTATCAAACGAACTCCGAATGCGACGAAAATTGACATGCGGTCTACCTATGCTATAATAAGACCACACGCCAAGTTTCAACCCATTCTGAGAACATTTTCCGGCCACTCACAAAAAATAAATATACGGAGGTACCGTGGGTGCGTGCAAGTGTGTCTGGGCTCAGAACGGACAACGTAAAGGACGAGGAGACTCGGACGGATGCAAGTTTTGAAAACATGCTGATGCAACACACATGATGACAAGGCAAAAAGCAACAAGCAAGCAAGATGACATGGCAACGACGATGAATAACTGGCTGACACCTGGCGCACCGGTCTCGGGGTGTCACACCTTATAAAGATGTGCGATTCTCTCTCAACTTCCATGGTGGGACTAAACTTTAGTGCCACTCACTCCACTCACATGTGTGCATGAATGAGCCAAGAGAATTTCAGAATTTTAGTTGGGCTTTGGGCCAAAGGCCTACTAGCAAAATTCCAACAATATCATCATGAATAAATTTAAGTTAGGGTTCCGGTTCGTCTTGGCCTGGCTCTGCTTGCTTGCAGCACATGCATTTTGCATGATTTTGTTGCCTGGATATGCTTTATTTATTTGCAGGCATATGATTCGCTTGATTTTCTCAGTTGCATTATTATGCCCATCTCTGTGATTCACTGCATTTGCGTATTGGTTGTGCACAACAATGGTGGGGGTGGGGTGGGTAGCTAGGGAGTGCCCTTAAAACTATGGGGCCCACGTGGATAGATATGAACATGGAGCAGGGGGCAGACAATGCTGTAGCACCTGCACACAAACACAAGGAGTGTCATGTGTGTGTAGTTGTGGTACTGGTCGATGTTCTTCAGCCTGCCCTTGCTGGAAGCAAGACACCGAACTGATTTTCTGGAAGGTTGCATGCATGTTTGGTATGGACAGTGCTATGTATTGGCATGTTGCATTAACTAGATGATACCCCGCGCATTGCTGCGGGAATCATTGTAAAAATTTTATATAAAAAAATCTTAGTTTGGAAAAAGGGAGGTTTTCCGCAACAAAAAGGTAAAATAAAGGGAATTTAACATGTATAATGTAATAGTTGCATTATGAGATATCTTTTGTTTTATGTTATGTTCAGGAAGAAATCATTGCGAGATCAAACAAAGGTACCAGTTCGAGGCGAAGCGAGAAGAGAAAGGGTCGATGCCCTTGTAGATTTAATTATGATGACATGGATAGTTTGAATGGGAAGGAAAGATAGTTAGTGGGGATCAATTTTATTTTTATAGGATATGATATAGGGATTTTGTTGTGTTAAAATTGTGATGTATGCATGTGCCAGTGCATAATTGATCTCCAAAAAAAATTCATGTACAACGAAAGATAGTTGTAGGCTTTTTATATGAGCATAATTGATAGGTAAGAACAGTCCCAACTTGCATTAAAATAGTGTGACAGTCTGAACATTTTATTTTGGTGTAAAACATGAATTGTAGTTTATGATTCCACAATCAACATCACACAATGGGCACATCACTAAAGAAACGAACACTACGAAGGGCACAACCGAAGATAGTTGATCCAGATGGTAAGAACAATCTACACCTTGTCTCTTTTTTTCTGTCTCCTCTTATCCCACTATATTAAACAAAATATGAACTATAGAATATGATCCAAAGTGGAAAAAAGACATATTGGGCACATCAGTAGAGAAATGAACACTACCAATGGCAACCGAAATGAGCTGATATTTGCATACCTATGGCAATATATGTTAGAGCTTATTCGATGTAATGCAATGATATATCAATTTAGCAGGCATGACTGGATCGCCGGGATAATGTATAAGGTTGCTAAAAATTTAAAGTATCAATGTTTTAGAATAAAACTATATAGCATGATCAGACCAAGAATAGATGGTGATAATCATGCATCAATAAAAATTCGGGGCCAAAAAATTTAGGGGAAATTGTGAAAGACTAAAGCAATAGTGTATAAGCATCAATTTTCGAACAACATTATTTTCTTGCTAACTACGATTCTGGAAGCAAGTGAGATTTCTCTCGATCACGGAGTGAGCCATAGTATTTGATAGAACAATAGAACATAAACACACCTTGAACACCTTCTACCTCCCTGTCACTAGTAGTTGTTAGCTACCTTCTGAAATAGTGAACAACTAAAGCAACAATATATAAGCATTAATTTTTGACAACATTCTTTTCTTCCTAACTAATGTTGCACGAAGCAAAAGAGATGGCTTTGAATTACATAGTGAGCCATGTAATATTTGACAGAACAATGGAACATAGACACACCTTGCACATCTTGTACCTCCTAGTTGATGTCCTTATGGAGGCACCTGCAAGCATATGTGAAAACAAAGATCAACTACAACGGGGATAAGATAAACAAACACTAAAGGTACAACTCAACACGGGACACTACAAAGAGTTTAAAATAGAGGTACAGGCTAAGGGAAAAAATGGGAAAGAAAATAAAAGAAAAGGATGTTTTCAGCGGCAGGATATTTTTACCTATCTTTGATTAAGAAAGAGAATACGGTAGAAGTTGGCTTGCCTATAACCTTAAATCAGCTTACATAGTCTCTCTGTAAGACCAGTCATGTCACCAAAATTTGTATATGATCTTTGTATCTTACTGGTAATAAAAAGTACAGTGTTGATTTCAATAGAAATAATACAATGCAACCATACATGTTAATACAAAAATATTAGTAGGAAATAAGCACACTAATTAGAGAAGGAAAAAATAAAAAAAATTAATAGCATGGCATCATACAAAATATATGCGAAGACAATATTTAAAATACAATTTGTTTGCCTGCACCTTGAATAATGAACTCCCAGCTTTATTTTTTCTTGGGTACATGACTTGCTCAACCTACGTAGTGCTACGTATACATAGCATCCAGATTTCAAAACAATTTCAACGATTTCAAAGAGGTCCAACTCAAGCCGATGTTGGCTGGATCGAGACAAAGGATTAGAAGAGAGAATAAATATGCTGCTTTGTTCCCTGCTTGGTGGTATGCCTACAGCCAAGTGAGGCCAGTAAAAGTAGGCACGGGAGACATACAAAGGATTACTGATTTAAGATCCGAGCTTGTATGCTCTTTCTACTATGCGCAGCAGAATCAGCAGACATCATAGGTGGAGAACGCAGACTGAGGGCAACAGGGCGTCCTGGTGACAGTAACGTGGTGCGACGACCTGCTCCTGGCCTCCTGTACGTGGTAAAAAATTGGATAGCTGAGTATTGAGATTGAGATCCAGAGAGAGAGAGAGAGAGAGAGAGAGGTGATGCAAATAGGCGGAGGTAACCTCGTCCATCCATCATCACGTTCAGGAAGACAATCAGCTGGAAGCCCGGGGGCGGAGGGAGCACCTCGCCGTGGCCGGTTGAAGTGGACGCGTAAATAAGGAATTGGTTGACCGCCTAGTGGGGTAGGGGAAACGATGAGTTCCTGGGAAGGTCGTGCCCCCTCGGTTACAAACTACTGCAGCTCAGTTGCCATCCTCAGAAGACCGAGAGCCATATGGGTATACTGTACGACGCTATATTAGCGATTGAGTTCTCTAGTGGAAATAAATTCATGACATCAGTAGATGATGTGGATCATGTAGTGGGAAAATAAATGATATGGAAAATCATGTGGGGTCTATTTGATGATGTGGATAGCTTGCATGTCAAGAGAAATAGGATAATGGGGATGAACTATTTAGGTATTATAGATATAGCTCGTTAGTAGTATGATTTATTTATTTTTTCCAAAAAACTTTTGATATATTCATCAATAGTCATGACAGTACAAAGAACGTCAAAAGGTAAGAAAAATTACATCCAGGTCTATATATAACCTAGAGGCGACTATAATCACTGGAATGAGCCGAATGTGCGCCGCTATTATCATCCATCCGTTAACGCAGTTGAGCATATCTTGTTGTGTAGGCTGTCGGGACATTGTCGTGCTAAGGTGGTAAGGCCCAATGGGACAAACACATCAGATCAACAACCGTCACCAATGAAGAGAAGCGTATATCGAAAGTATCCAACATATATACACGCAGAACGTAGACGAACGAAGATCGGATCCAAGTAAATCCACTGAAGACAAACACCAGCTGAATCCTGAGAGATCCATCGGCATACGCTCACAAATGACGCTAGACGCCCCGTCGGGACATGATTTAACCTAATCTATTCTATCTCTTGTTTCTTTTGCCGATTAATTATTGGAGCATGTAGAATTATACGAAGAAGCACTTGATTGAGTTGAGCTTTGTAATGTTTTTGTGTCATGAGTGTAATGATTAGTAGCAAGGCCAATTGTGGAACAATAATGCTACACTTACGGAAGAGATACCGACGTTTTACACGCTGACTGGGATGTAGTCCGACGTGCTCGTAAGCCGAAAGGCAACATACGGTATTAACGAAAAAAGCAGAGCAGTCGCTGGGACTTCGTAGTTTCCAATTCACGAGACAGCCGCCTCCTGTTTTCCAGACGGCCGCTGGGATTCCAGGGCGAATGGTTGCCGCCGGCCTAAGCTGCTCTGGCTGCAGCCGGTCACTGCCTAACTTCGACGCCGCACAAACGTTTTGCTGGAGTACGTGTTCCTGGGAGCTCTTGGACAGGGGCAGCCGGAGCAGCCGAGGTTCTTCCCCAAAATTTTGTGATACTATGTTCAGTTTTTGCGTCTACAATATAGCTTTTCTTGATCAGGTCTAGTCCATTGCATGTTGATCTATTATTATTTCTTCTTTTCTTTTTGAATCTACAAAACTATAGCACATTATTCATGCTTTCCCCTCTGCTTCTGAATGTATAAATCTTGTCTAGTTCATGGTTCACACGCCAAATTTCACTGCAATAAGTCAACATATCAATTTAGTTGTCTTGCCTTTGACCATGAGCATTAATTTTTTTCATGATTTATAGGAATGAATGCTGAAACTTATGCTGCTCAAGAATCAAGTGATATGTCTATTTCAAGCGATGATGACGGCATTAAGCCACAAAAGGAAAGCAATGTGGAACTTGAACATGACCATGCTGAAGCTCAACCTAATGTGTTTCTTGGAGACCCCAAATTGGGGACAGCCTTTGATACAGAGAATGAGGTGCGAGCGTACTACAACAAATATGCTAAAGCAAATGGCTTTGGTGTGACGAGAAGAAGCTCGAATAATGATGATAATGGACAGTTCAGGTATCCTAGTTTCTCATTTTTTTCTAGTATAAGATGGAACAAGATGTCATTTTATTGCTTTATTTGGAGCAGGAACCATTTGACTTGGGCTTTACAATTGACAACTTACCCCAAGGGTCGACTGCAGTAGCATTTGGAGGTTCACCGACAATGGTTATGCCTCAAATTCTAGGAGAACATACAAGTATGTTGTTTCAAGTTTAACATGGATCAACAGTAGTGTTCAGTTCTCCAGAATTATACTTTGATGGAACTGGAGGGCTCAACATTGCTATGCATCAGAGTTAGACATGATTTATGTAGTTACCAGATGTTGGATGTAGTACTTTTGTTTGCACTTGTCAACTTTCATTCATGTAGTACCTTGATACATGATATGCAACAGGGCACTAGAGAGTAGATGTATTTATGTTTTGTCATCTTGTTTCTCCCCAAGATACATGAATTTACGTCTATCATCTGGTTTAAGTATCAGTTTATTTCTAGCTTGATACTATATATTTGTCACTTTGCAAGGTACAATAGTGGAGAGCAGCGGCAGAGCAACCCGTCCCCCGTGTCGCCCCCGCTAGGGCGGCTTGGGCGGAACCCTACCCCCAACGCCGCCGGGCTCCCAACCCCTCCCTCCCCTCCCCTTCGCCGTCGTTGGAGGAGGTCGTCGGGGAAAGCCCCGGGCGGCTGACAGCGGCAGCGGAGGCCTCCTTCCCTCCCGCGTTCCTTTGGGTGAGGCGGGTCACCCGGGCGCACGGGCCCTCCTCCCCGATCTGTGCCGTCGTCGCGGCAGCGCGACCGATCTGATCCGCCGACGGCGCCTTGGCGGCATGGTGATGTGAGGAGGCGGCAGAGCGACGGGCTTCGTGGAAGATCTGGTGGTGTCGGCTGCTCGGTGGGCTTGCTTGGTCATGGCGGCAGAGATCGCAGTGGCCGGTAGCGGAACATGGCCTATGGCAGCGGTGATGTTCTGTCTAGATCCCGAGGCGGCAACCCTGGATGGTGGCGGATGGTGAAGCTAGGGCCTCCGGCGGCGGCATGGCGTCGTGCAGTCCCTGTCCAAGGCGGATCTGTGATGGCGATTCGCTATGGATTGGTTTGGATTAGAGACGGTGACGAGCGTGCGTGATCCATCTCGGCGGCTTTCGTGGCTTGGGGAGGCGGGGTGGTAACCCTCCCTCTTAGGCTCCAGTGGTGGCACACTCAGGCAGTGGCCGGTGCGCCAGGGCTCCTACGGTGGCACTGTTGTTGCGGTTGGTCGCTGGATCTAGGCGGCTAGATCTGGGGCTTTGAAGGCGGTCGAGACGGTGCACACGTTGTCGGGTGGATTTCTTGGGACGGATCCGGGTGAAAACCTGGTTTTTGGTCCATGGCCGGAGCCGGTGATGACGATGACCCTATCATCGTTTCCTTCATGAAGGCATCATCGAGGTGAAACTCCCAACTCCACTCAACACCTCCGGGGGAAAACCTAGATCAGCTGATCGGATATTGGAGGCAAGCATGTGTCGTTACCCCCTTGGGGGCGGCATTCTTGGAGGTGCACTCGGTTTCGCGGGACCAAGGGATGGCATCTTTGGTGGAGCGGTGCTTCATCCTACACATTGATGGCGACGGATGTCGACGGCATGGTTCAGTGCAGATTCGGAGTTCAATGTGCGAGGATGGACTCGCGCAGGAGGACTCTGTCTAGCGTCGTGGTGGTGTCGATGGCAGAGGGACCTGGCATGGTAGATGCAACAGTACAACTCTGAAGATGGATTGGTGGTAGGTGGCGGCGGTGGCCTCATACCCAGCAGGTGTCCTTGTTGAGGAGTGCGCCGGACTGATAGGTGACCCATACCCGACAGGCGTCCTGGTTGGAACCTCAGGTCTTAGATGTTTATGTTTGGCTGCATTGTTTGTTTGGTATTAGGCCCAGGCTATCATCGCCCCTTCTTCAATTGGATAGGAGTAGCGACAGTTGCTGCTTAGACGGTGGCTTTAGTCTTACTGTTGTATGACTTTGTAAGGTCTTATGAGAATAATTAATAAAGTGTCCGCATGCATCGCCCAGATGCAGAGGCTGGAGGTCCTCCTCCATTTCTAAAAAAAACTCTGCATGGTACATGAATTTGTGTCTATCATCTGGTTTAAGTATCAGTTTATTTCCATCTTGATACTGTATATTTGTCACACTGCAAGGTACATGAATTTGTGTCCATCATCTGGTTCAAGTATCACACTAGTATCTCCCAGCTGCATACTGTATATTCCTCATTCTCAACAAACAATGACAAACCAACAACAATACATAAGGATGGGCAAATTTCTATTTCATGATTCCGTTTGCAAAAGTATGGACACAACATACAAGCTACAGCCAAACAATATTGCTAGAACTAAACGACCATGTAGACTGATTTTAGCATGTGTGTACGACACCTTCATTTCTTGGCATCTTGATAACCCTGCTCGCTTCACTTTGAGATGCTCTTCTTTCAGACAAAAGCCAGAACTGCTTCTCTTTTAGACAAAATGCAGGATCAGATTGAACTCTTTCCGAAAACTTTTTGGTCAACAAAGCACAATGGCTAGCGAGGGATTCACGATGCCATCTCGACGGTGCAATCCAGCGACACCGCGGATTATGAAGGAGAGCTCGCGCAGCACCCGCCGACTGCCAAGACCTCGCACGGCACCTGCCGCCGGCCAAGAGCTCCGTTTCCGTCGAGCGGGAGCTCATCGCGACGCTGCCGACGGGGAGAGCCTGCTATGTGCATCACCACATGTATCCTCTCCAGGCCGTCACAAAGGAGCTCAACCTGCCGCGCGGCCATGTGAGGAACTCACCGGCCGGGCTGCCTCGGAGGACCCTCGCCATGTCACACTGGCGCTGAACTACGGGAACGACCTCTCCGCCGTCGGCCGTCGGGCCGCCTGGGAGAGAAAGGGGATGGGGATTAGGGGCTGTTTGGTTTCCAACCACAGTTTGTCACACCTCACCTTAGGTAAGTTTGACCATGTTAGGTGGGTGTTTGGTTCTAGCCGCACCTAAGGCAAGATTTTTTTATGAGCAGTGAACCTCACATGTCATAGACATGAAAAGTGTGGCAAGATTCCCTTAGGCAAGCCAAAGTGTGGCTAACACATTTGAGCAACTCAAGTTAGGCAAGTGTGGCAAGTGTGGCAAAAAGTAATGTGGCAACATAAGGCAAACATAGTCACAATCCGAACAGCCCCTTAGTTTTCTGTGTGAGTCCATTTGTTTTCTGCGAGATAAAGGGATGGGGATGACGTGGACCAGGCACAGTCGCTTCCACATCAACGCGTAGCGCTTCGTTCGTAGTATGTGTTCGTAAGTATATCATTTGGTATTTTATTTACAATGACCCCATCACCATCAGGATGCATGGGGAGGTTTGTGTCAGAGGGAAACTTCCTCTAATGGAGAAGAGATGCAAACGCAGATACTCCTTAGCTAATTATTTAGTGCTAGCTAGCTACTTATGTTGTACACATTGTGAGTGCGATGTCTCATCTCATCTCTAGTTTTCCTTTTTTATGGTCAGGGAATGCCTCATCTAATCTTTCCCTAATAGTCTTTCTCTAATAATAAAGCGGCTATTGCTTCTGCCCGCTCACCGTGATAGTGTTTCTATAAAAAAGACCCTGCTATTCTAGTAACGAACCCGCAGCGTGTGTTTAAGTGCTTTTGATGGGCTCATCCGTCCCAAAAATCTGATAAAAATCATTGAACAGATAGTCCCACATCGTTTACTTCTGCACAATCCCACCAGTTCAAATATCTTTGCGAGTTAAAGACAACAAGCATCGGAGTTGCTTAAACAAAGAATTAAGGAGAGATTCGAGAGATCGGGTGGAGTTCCGAGGCTGGACATGGCCGGCAGGGACCAGCAGAGCTTCCATGTGGGTGGAGACTGGAGCGTTGGAGAAGAAAGGGCGCGACGCAGATCATCAACCCGGAGGTGGCCATGGTTGCGCATGGCCGACAACAAGGTGGACGAGCAGAGAGTTTGGAAAATAGTTTTAAAGTGAAGAAAGTTCCTATTGATTAATTTAAATGTGCTTAATCCATTTTGTGACACCCCGAGACCGATGGGCAAGGTGTCCTCCTCTTATTCATCGTCGTTGTCATGTCATCTGCTTGTGTGTTGCACTTTGCCTTGTCATCATGTGCATTTCATCTTCATAGTTTTCAAAACTTGCATCCGTTCGTAGTTGCCGTCTCCAGTTCTCTCTGTTGTCCGTTCTGAGCCTAGACACACTCGCACGTGCCCGCTACACCTCCGAAATATTATTTTATAAGTGGCCAAAAATGTTCTCGGAAAGGGTTGAAACTTGGCGTGCGGTCTTATTATAGTGTAGGTAGACCGACCGCCAAATTTCGTCGCATCCGGAGACCGTCTGATAGCCCGACCATTAAACAAAGAGCGGCACCATTACCGGACTAACGTCGGTCTCCGAAAACCGTTGTCGTGCCGCTCTATGTTCTCCTCTCAGCTTGAGGCCTTTATACACAGCCCACTAGTCCAATCTAACCCCCCTCGCGTCCTGAGTCGTTGGATCGCAATCGGACGGTCCGAAAATGGTCTCAAACCCCCTAACCCTAGCCATTTCCCTATATAAATACACCCCTAGTCCATTTTTGGACTAACCTAGCTTAACCTACCCCCTGACCTTCTCCTACCCGCACCCACCTTCCCCTCATCGCATTTCGCGCCGCTCCACCACGCTCTTGCCACTTGTCGCGCCCCCAATGGCCAGCGCCGCCACCTAGCGCCGCCCTGGCCAATATGCAGCCGCCACGTGGCAAAGCCACGTCGCCCCGCCGCCGTCCAGCGCCTCCACCGTGCCAGGCCCGTGGGAGCTCGCAGCCAGCACGCCGAGCCCATCTGTGGCCCGGGTTGGACCCGTGGGCGCCCCGCCGGACTCCGCGGCCCGTGCTCCTACGGTGCCCGCCCCGCCGAACTCCGCCGCCTGCGCCTCGCCGCCGCCCGACCCGGTCGTCAGCCTCCTCCCACGCGCCACCCCGCACATCCGCTCCCCGCTGCCGTTCACGTCCCGCAGCCAAGCACCGCCGCCGCGCCCTAGAATTGCCCCGTTGCCGCTCCGGCCAATAGGCCTCGCCGGAGCCCAGCCTCGCCGCCAGCACCGCTGTGATAGCCTAGCTTAATAGGGATGATAGACTATTCATATCAGTAAGGAATTCCTTCTTTTCCGGGAGCCCATTCGGATATAACTCCAAAGCTAAGCATGCTCAGCTTGGAGTAGTTTCAGGATGGGTGACCGACCGGGAAGTTGCTCCCGGGTGCGCACGAGTAAGGACAAAGTGCGCAGAAAAGACTAGTATTGATATACGAGGCCAGTTTAGATCCCGCCAGGAGTAACGACCACCGGCGGGTGTGTTCGGGGCGTTACAAGTTGGTATCAGAGCCAGGTTCTTGCGGTTACATGGATGTTTGCAGATAGGTGCTCGGTCATGTTGTTCATGACGTTTGTTACCCGTCGTGGCACACAGCACGACAGATGTATCGGACTCAGATTGGAGTAGTTTCAGGATGGGTGACCGACCAGGAAGTTGCTCCCGGGTGCGCACGAGTGAGGACATAGTGCGCAGAAAAGACTACTATTGATATGTGAGGCCGGTCTAGATCCCGCGTGGAGTAACAACCGCCGGCGGGTGTGTCCGGGGCGTTACAAGTTGGTATCAGAACCGACCCTCGCGGTTACACGAATGTTTGCAGATAGGTGCTCGGCCATGTTGTTCATGACATTTGTCACCCGTCATGTCACATGGCATGGCACATGTATCGTACTGGATGCACAAACGTTTGTGCCAAGAGGGAACGTTCCTGTGGCCCGACGAGGACGTCGGTTCCTCTAAGTGGGTGTGTATGTGATAGCCCAGCTTAATAGGGATGATAGACTACTCATATCAATAAGGAATTCCTTCTTTTCCGGGAGCACATTCGGACAGATCCAAAGTTAAGCGTGCTCAGCTTGGAGTAGTTTCAGGATGGGTGACCGACCGGGAAGTTGCTCCTGGGTGCGCACGAGTGATGACAAAGTGCGCAGAAAAGACTAGTATTGATATGTGAGGCCAGTCTAGATCTCTCCAGGAGTAACTTTCAATGTTATGTCTTGTGGTGAGTGCAACAAGCTTGTTAAGTGACCTACTTAATGTTTGTTGTTTTCCGAGACTTCGTAAAAACTACTTAGTCTGAATCTGTCATATTGTGATGCAATGTTTGCTTGATGCTACAGTCATATCCATGCACATTTGGAGATTTCCAATGATCATGTGTTGAAGTTCATGTTATGATCTATCCAACCATGCCCTTGTTTGCAATTATAAGTTGCTATAGCATGTCTCTTTCTTGCTCTCAAGTTGTCATCATGATAATTTAGTCATCCCGTCAACATCATGTTCCATTTGGCAAAGCTCCTTGTTATTAATCTAAGCATCTTATGGAGTTGTGCCAATGGAGTTATTCGGAGTATGGCATGCCTACTACATGTTCATAACCTTTGCACGCTCATTAGAATTTCTATGCTTGCTGTTATATGCCTCCAAAGTGAGCATCATAATGTTGTTGTGTGCATTCCCAGATTTTCACTAAGTCTGAGAATCTGCTATATCATGTTGGCATCAATGCTATGAACCTGTTGCTCTCATGTATGTGCCATGTTGTATTATTTGAGCTCTAGGTTATGTAATAGCATGCCATGCCTTTTGTTGCCATGTTCCAACACTGTAGCTTAATTATTTCTTGCCTCCAACATGTCATCATATTAATTCTGCTCATGTGTATGCCCAGTTTTTCACTAAGTCATAATCCGTGATATAAAGTTCGCTTGTTGCCTTGATCATGTTGGATTAATATTGATGCCTATGAACCTGAACCTTGATGATATCTGAAGCTTGTAATCTATACTTTGAGTGCATGCCATGTTTGTGCCTATCTTGTTCTTGTAGCATGTGTTTTGATGCTTGTAAGATGCCTAGTTGGTGCTTTGGGCAGATTGTGTTTTAAACTTATTTCTTGTGTATGAATTGAACCGTGGCTCCGTTTGGAGCATGATGTATATGAAATCTTCTTGGTTTTGCATGTATATGCATCATGTCATGTTGCATCCATGCTTTGAGTGTGTTTGCATGATGTTTGAATCCATTTTGCTTCAATGCCATGTGTAACTTGTTTTGCTCATATTTTCTAGGCCGTAGCTCCGAATTATATGAACTTTATATGTAACTTGACTAGAAAATCATGTAGATCATCATGGTGCATCTTAACTTGCTGTTTAACAATTATAACATAAGGTTTACTCAGATCTGAACCAATTTCGAAATTTGCATATGAGGACTTACCGGAATTGTTATATGTTGTTTCCGGCCTCACTTAAACTTGCTTGGTTGTATTGTTCTTGTATGCCACATCTATTGCCATGAGTAGCATCATGTAGCCTTGTCATGCATCAAACTTGGTTGAGCATCTTGTCTTGTTTATGTGGTGTGTGTTTACCATGTTGTTTGCTTCTTCTCGTTAGTTCCTGTTTCGTTGCGAATGTGAAGATTCGTTCAACTACGCTTGGTTCGTCTACGTGGCTTCGTCTTCTTCATGGACTCATTCTTCTTCCTAGTGGGATCTCAGGCAAGATGACCGTCACCTTGGATCTCTCTACTATCATTGCTATGCTAGTTGTCTCGATGCTATCGCTATATGGCGCGCTACCCACCACTTGTTTATCAAGCCTCCCATTATGCCATGAAACAACCTCTAACCTTTTTCCACCATCCTAGCAAACCATTGTTTGACTATGTTACTGCTTGCTCAGCCCCTCTTACAATGTTGTTAGTTGCAGGTGAAGATGAAGTTTGCTTCATGTCGGAACTTGGATATTGGAATATCACAATATTTATTACTATAATTAATGCATCTATATATTTGGCAATGGGTGGAAGGCTTGGCCTTTTGCTCGGTGTTTTGTTCCACTCATGCCGCCTTAAGAACCAATAAACCGGTGTTATGTTCCTTGATTTTGCGTTCCTAACGCGGTTGGGGTTATGCCCCCCCCCCTTGACAGTTCGCTTTGAATACAACTCATCAAGCAATGTCCAACTTTGGTTTTTAATTGCCAACATAATAAAACTATTTAATTAATTAATTTTGCATAGGGGGTCGCATCCCTGGGGATTCTTAATTCAACATAATACAGGGGGGCCGAGTGCTGATGGTGCTGGTCCAAACTAAAGCAATGTGCGGGCTACCTAGGGTAACCCAATGACTTCAGTACTGTACACGTAGCTCATCCGCCGTGCCCTAAGAAGGAGATACGCGGCTCCTATAGGGATTGTCGACACGTTTGGAGGTCTTGATGGACTTGTTTTACCATTGTCGAAATGTCTTGTGCACCGAGATTTCGAGTCTGACCAGGTTGTCCCTAAGATAAGAGGTTTTACCTCTGCTGATCATGAGAGCTTGTGATGGTCTAAGTTGGGACACCCCTGCAGGGTTATGATCTTTCGAAAGCCATGCCCGCGGTTATGTGGAAGATTGGAATTTGTTAATATCCGATTGTAGAGAAACTTGACAGAGGATCCAAAATAAAATACACCAACCACGTGAGTAACCGTGATCGTCTCTTTTCGAATAAGTTTGGGAAGAGAACACGGTGGGGTTATGTTTGACGCGTAGGTAGTCCAGGATCACTTAGTGATCATTACTAGTTTATGACCATGTGCGTAGCCTCTCATCTTTCTGTGGATTCGTAAGTTAGCCACCATACAATGCTTAGCCGCTGCTGCAACCTCACCACTTATCCTTTCCATACCCATTAAGCTTTGCCAGTCTTGATACCCATGGTTATGGGATTGCTAAGTGCTCGTGGCTCACACATACTACAACACCAGTTGCTGGTACATGTTTCCGTTGACTTAATATGAGAGCGATGTTTATTTGTGTTGGAGTTCTTTCTTTTTCTTCGTCGTCGATCTTGGGATAGGTTCCTGGTCGGCACCATGGGATAGCAGGATGGATGTCGTTGTGCTTTTCATGTGTTTTCATCAGTAGTCGGATGTATTATGTATGATGTGTTGTATTCATGTGGCAATTGTATGAGCTGTATGCATCCCCATCTATTTATGTAATGGTATCATGTAATGATATCCATCATGCTAAGCACCCGAAATGCGGTTGTGCCCCAATCACTAGCTCATCACGTGATCGAGATAGAATCGTATCTTGGGCGTGATACATTTACATAGGGATTTTTCATGATGGAAGAATTTGAATTCAAACTCATTAGAATTCAACTCAAATGGGTTAGAACGAGGAGCCGAGCCAAACACATACAAAAAATGGTATAAAACTCACAGGTGCTCACAACATAGCCTCATGCGGATGAGAAAATAAAATTAACTACACATTTTTGTTTTTTTTCTTACCAAAAAAATAAAATTAGGTGCAAACAATCAAAACATCTTTCCAAAATATAAAATTCGGTGCAGACAATCAAACATGTATGCTTTACATGCCAAAAAACCACACATTTGAGTGTTTGTTTTATTTTTGCCACAAACATTGTCATATTTCGGGTTCAATGACCAAGGATGATCATGTAAAATTAAGACTTTATTTTAGAAAATTAAATAAACTAACAATGATATTTTGAGTATTCATAAGAAAAAATAAATATGGGGTCACCTAAATGAATTATTAGCTTGTTAGATTCCACCAATTTAAAATTGTTGCAGCAGAATAATGTTCAAAATTTGAAATTTTGTTATAAATGTCATGAAATGAGATTTCGAATAGTCAAAATCTCTTATCCTATGCATGAAGGGTACAATTAGAAGCTCGAAAATCCAAACTAGCAATGCATATTCTATAGATATCAATCTATGTACAAAAACAATGCATGCCTTTGTAACTATTTTTGGCACTATTAAACTTGAACTGGAAAATTAAGATTTATTAGTAATTCATATTCACGGTTTATGATATTAGTGATTCTATGCCATGTTGAAATGGTGGGTGTGTACCTGTGTGGGGGGCTTGAAGCATTTTTATTAAGATTGAGATTTTTTCTCCCGTTGCAATGCACGGGCAATTGTGCTAGTAATAATAATGGAGCTATTGTTTCTGGTCGTCCGTTATGAAAATTACCCCTGAAATTGGCAATAATTACCCACTATGCCACCAGTAAGTGATAAAAACGTTTCATCATGGCTAAATCCACCTCGCCTTTGGTTCATGTTAGGTGACACCTTCAGGTAAAACAAGCAGGTGTACCTACCTGGTTGGCTGGAGCACACGTCTTGCATGCGGGAGGCCTAGGTTTGATTCCTGCTCGAACGTGTTTTATTTTCTATATCTCTGTTTAAATTTTTATAATAATAAAGTGATCGCACACGAACACGTCACCATGTACCCTCGGTATCGAGCGCAATACACAAGACACGCCGCCGAAGGAGGCTCACCGGAAGCGCGATACACAAGACAATCCAGTGAGCTCTTTTGAAGACCCGAAACCTCACACGGCCAGGAGAGACCCCGTCTAGACACACGGCAGTGATGGGATGCCCTAGGTTGGTTCGCCCACCCCTAGGACTTCGTAGATCGAAGCTCTCCAAAGCAAAGAACACCGATAAGCGAGAAGCAGAAAACTAGGGTAGGAGATGAAAGTTTGTAGATGGGTTTTGCGATTGTGTGTTGTTGTTCAAACGCCCGTCACCCCTTAGGTATATAAGAGGCGGTTGGACTTACCATGCAAGGAAAAGACTTGGATTCACGTCCAAAGTCCTAGTCAAATTCGGATTGGTTTTGTTTGAACTTTCCAAAATTAACCGAACTTGGATTTAGATAAGTCTGGGACAACAGTTCGGTTTTTAAGTCCCACAAGTCACAAACGACCTCGGATGAAGATGAGCCCAAAAGAAAACTTGACTGTTCCGACGAAGCAAACAACTTTCATCTTGAACGTTTTTCAATTCGAAGCCATATTCTCGGCCAAAACGGTAACGCAAAATATCTGTTCGCTCGCGCTACCCATCAGACATGGGTGTGGTGGAGCGCGCCACATCTCGCCCGATGACAGGGCTGCACTCCGATAGCTCTAAATTTTGCATACAAACTCGGATTGGGATGATTTTTATATCAGAATCAATCGTTTCGATGAGACGAAGACAATTCGTGTAGATCATGTTTCTATATGAGGCCGTCTTGGGTGTGTAATCAGCCGAATAGTGTTCTGAATACAAAATCTCGGTACTTCAAACCCAACTTCGGTCTTATATATATGATCGGAGGGCTATGGCCCAAATATCAAAGTTTCTCCTTTTGACGATACATAACTTTCTCACTTTGAGCACTTTTTAATTTGAGGCCATCTTAATTGTATTTCTGACCATGCCAAAATCTGATGTCAACACAAAGCAGCTTCGTTTCGAATGTAGCCACCAAAAAAGTGTTGGACAACATGGAATGAAGAACGAGCTTGCGACCTCTCTCTCTCTGTTTAACTTTTTTTAAATAATATAGCAGCTTACTGTTAATTGAGATCATTAATGCGTCTGCATGCATGCAAGGAAGAAATGAGAAGGAAGTAGTACATTATCATTATGACTACATGCATGCAAGTATTAAACAAGTTGGTAGCATGAGGAAACATCTTTAATTTTTGTCTCGATTACTGTTAGTGGCCTTGTATAGATGCAAAATGTATTTTTCATAGTGGCCTTGTATAAGGGAATGGAGGGAGTATAACACATGCGCATGTGATTTTTTTCCCTCCTGTTGCAACGCACGGACCCTTTTGTTTTATCTACTTATGGGCCAGCCCAATATTTTTTTTAGAAATTCGTAATAAATCCTAGAGGCCCACTTAGCTCATTCGTGCAAGGCAAGGGGCAATAGTAAAGTTCAATCCCACATTGCTAGTTTAGAGGGAGTTGGACCTCTTTATAAGGGAGGTTCTTTCCCCACTTGTACGAGCATGAGAACAAGAGGGACATCCACGTGCGCTCCTCCTCCGTCGCCCGCCTCGGCGCGGGTTGCGAGAATGAGCCGAGACGCACCAGAACTTCTTCTTCCACTCGCCACCAGTTCCAATCTCTGTGCTGCTGCTGTCTTCGTCATCCCGGCTTGCGCCGTGCGCCGTGGGTCGGGACAGTAAGCCTTCAAAATCGCACCTCTTTGAGTCCTTAACGGGAGAAGGGTGATAAGGTTTTGGGGGAGCGCTCAGCGCGACTACTGATCTTCGTCACGGACTCCTCGGAGTCCGACGACTTCTTCCCTGACGTCAACAACCTCTTCGACGACAAGACTGGCGAGGACATTGCACCCAAGACCGGGGCTTCTCCCCCTGCTGTGTATGTAGTCATATTCTCTCTTTTTGAAGTTTCGCTTCACTTTCTGGATCTAGTGCATGCTCTAGATATGTTTGATTCTAGTTCATATATGCAAATGCTATTTACCTTCTCTTTGTCAGATTGCATGGCTTGTTTTATCTCTTCTTTAATATTCATGTTTTATCTACTATTTATGTTAATAAAATCATTTGGTAAATTGCCCATACTTCCAACAATCCAAAAACTTATTATAGGAAATTTACCCCAGGTGGTTTTACTGCTTCCATGAGACCTCATGTGTTTGAGGGTATCCACTATAAGAGGTGATGTGTGAGAGCAGTCTTATGGTTTCAAACCATGAGTTGCTATGAGGCCACTCTGGCAAACCTGAAGGAGATTATGATGCTCAACAGGAACAAGTCTTGTAGAAAATGGATACCCTGTTTAAGGCCGCTCTCTTGAGTGTTCTTGGTGAGAACATAGTTGATGCTTATGCATCAATTGATAATGGAAAAGATATGTGTGTGCACTCGAGGCCAAGTTTGGGGTCTCGGATGCCGGCACTGAGCTGTACATCATGGAGCAATTCTATGATTACAGGATGACTGAAGAGCGCTTCGTGGTTGAGCCAGCTCATGAGATACAGTCATTTGCTAGAGAACTTAAGAACTTCAATTGTATGCTATCGGACAAGTTTGTTGCCGGGGGTATCATCACTAAGCTTCCTCCTTCGTGGAGGAACTTTGTATGACGCCCCGAGACTGATGCACCAGGTGTCTTCCAGTTATTCGCTACCGTTGCCACGTCATTTGCTTGTGTGTTGCATTTTCCATGTCATCATGTGCATTGCATCTGCATAGTTTTCAAAAATTGAATCCTTCGTAGTTGCCCGATACCCTCGTCCTTTCAATTATCCGCTCTGAGCCCAGACACACTCGCATGCGCCCGCGGCACCTTCGAATATTTGTTTTATAAGTGGCTAGAAAAAATGTTCTCGGAACGGGTTGAAACTTGACGTGCAGTCTTATTATAGTGTAGACAGACCGCCTGTCAAATTTGTCGCATTTGGAGTCCGTTTGATAGCCCAACCGTTAAACTATAGCGGCACTATCGCCAGACAAAGCGTCGGATGTTTTCGGTCGCCGAAAACGCCCACCGGGCCTCTCTCTCTTCTCTCCCCACAGCCCAATGCCTCTTCACAGCCCAGTAAGCCCACTAGGCCCAACTTAAAAACCCCTCACGTCCGGAGCCATTGGATCGTGGTCGGATGCTCCGAAACGCTCTCAGATCCCCCTAAACCCAATCCCTACCCTATATAAACAGCCCCTCCTTCAATTTTTGGACTACCCTAGTCTCCACCTACCTCCAGCCATCTCCCTCCTCAAATTCCATGCGCATCCAGCCCCCTCTGCCACTTGGCGCCGCCGGACACGTCGCCCCGGCCAATCGGGCGTCGCCACATCACCCTCCACCACCGCCCAGCCAACCGGAGCCCTCCAAGTGGCTGCGCCATGTCGCCGTGCCACCCTCCACCTCCCGCGGTCGCCGCATGCCTAGGCCAGGCCCTCCCCGGGCCGCACCGGGCCCCGCAGGCCCGCGCGTCGCCTGCTCGCCCGAGCCTTTTGCCCGCTCGCCCGATGCCCATGCTGCCCGACTGCGCCCGCTCGTCTTCTCCGCCGCCCATCGTCGTGCGCCGCCGCCGCGCCTTCCGGCGACCTTGGCACCACCGCACCCCATCACCACTGCCGACCACCGCATCGCCGAGCTCCGCCGCTGCCGAATCCCTTCGTGCCCCACGCCTCCACGCCGTATCCCTGCTCGCCACCGTGCGCCACCATCACCCCGTGATACGTCTCCAACGTATCTATAATTTTTGATTGTTCCATGCTATTATTTATGAAGTCTTGGATATTTAATGGGCTTTACCATTCACTTTTATATCATTTTTGGGACTAACCTACTAACCCAAAGGCCTAGTCCAGATTGTTGTTTTTTTTTGCCTATTTCAGGGTTTTGTAGAAAAGGAATATCAAACGGAATGAAACCTTCGCGAGAGATATTTTTGGAGGAAATCACGCACGGAAAGCGTCAGGACCAAGTCAGGGGACAGCTGGGGCTGCCCTCGAGGGTGGGGGCGCGCCCCCCTTCCCAGGGTGCGCCCCCCTGCCTCGAGGCTGGTCCACATGGCCCCCGGTGCCCTCCTTCTTCCTATATATACCTACGTACCCCAGAAACTCCATACGCAGAGAGAAAACCCTAATTCCACCGCCGTAGCTTCTGTTCCCGTGGAGATCCCATCTTGGAGCCTGTTCCGGGAGGGGGATCCATCACGGAGGCCTTCATCATCATCATCGCCCTCACCATGAGTTGTGAGTAGTTTACCACAGACCTTCGGGTCCATAGCTAGTATCTAGATGGCTTCTTCTCTCTCTTTGGATCTCAATACAAAGTTCTCCTCGGTCTTCGAGGAGATCTATTCGATGTAATCTCTTTTTGCGGTGTGTTTGTCAAGATCCGATGAATTGTGAGATTATGATCAAGGTTATCTATGAAAGATATTTGGTTCTTCTCTGAACTTTTTATGTGTGCTCATAATATCCTTGCAAGTCTCTTCGAATTACTGGTTTGGTTTGGCCTTTCCCAGTGACAGTAGGGGCATCAAGGCACGTATTGTATTGTTGCCATCGAGGATAAAAGATGGGGTTTGTATCATATTGCTTGAGTTTATCCCTCTACATCATGTCATCTTGCTTAAGGCGTTACTCTGTTCGTATGAACTCAATACACTAGATGCATGCTGGATAGCGGTCGATGTGTGGAGTAATAGTAGTAGATGCAGGCAGGAGTCTATCTACTTCTCTCGGACATGATGCCTATATACAATGATCATGCCTAGATAGTCTCATAATTATTCGCTTTTCTATCAATTGCTCGACAGTAATTTGTTTACCCGCCGTAGAATACCGCTATCACGAGAGAAGCCACTAGAGAAAACTATGGCCCCCGGGTCTATTCTCAACATATCAATCTACATCTACTTTACTTTTACCGCTTTTATTTGCTGTTTTATTAAACAAAAATACCAAAAATATAATTATCATCTCTACCAGATCTCACTCTCGTAAGTGACCATAAAGGGATTGACAACCCCTTATCACGTTGGCTGCGAAGTTCTTATTTGTTTGTGCAGGTACGAGGGACTCGCGCATGGTCTCCTACTGGATTGATACCTTGGTTCTCAAAAACTGAAGGAAATACTTACGCTACTGTGCTGCATCTCCCTTTCCTATTCAAGGGAATACAACACAAGCTCAAGAGGTAGCAAGAAGAATTTCTGGCACCGTTGACGGGGAGGCTTATGCAAAAGTCATATACCAAGTACCTATCACAAACCCTTATCCTTCGCATTACATTTTTTTGCCTCTCGTTTTCCTCTCCCCCACTTCACCCTTGCCGTTTTATTTGCCCTTCTTCCGCCGTGTATTTACCGTTCGCTTGCCTCTCGTTTGCTTGTGTTGCTATGTGCCCTCTATTAGCTTGCATCTTCGCTGGCTAAAGTATGGATCCTCATCAACTTGCTAATATCTTTAAGAGATCCAATTATGTTGAACCTATTGCTAGTGAGTTGCGTGCACTAGATTATCTTTATGTGGTTTTTCTTGAAATTTATGAATATGAAAATTGTGAGGAATTGTTAAAAGAAAAAGTGATTCATGATAGCTTGTTAAATAAAAAGCATTATTGCAATGATGTTATTATAAATTATATTAATGTCAATTGTGCTAATGATATGCAAAACCCTAAGCTTGGGGATGCTAGTATTGCTATGTCCAGTATTTGTTGCAATGATCATGATTGGGGTGATTCTTCTTACGATCTTGAAAATTTATTTGATCCCCATGATGAATATAAGATTGATCATAATGTTTGCATTAATAGTGAAAGTGGGTTTGGAAGAGTGTCAACTCTATATCCCACATACTTGGAGAATGTTCAATGTTATGAAACTTTTGATAAAAGTTGGTTTGGAGAGGTTATGACTTTAGTTAATGTTAATCCCACTATTTTGGAAGAGTGTCAACTTTGCATGCATGTGGATCATGTTGAAAATATTTTATGTGATAGCTATTTTGTTGAATTTGATCATGATCCTACATGCAATTATTATGAGAGAGGGAAATATGGTTGTAGAAATTTTTATGTTACTAAATTACCTCTCGTTATGTTGAGATTGCTATTGTTTCTTTCTCCTCCCTTACATATGCTAGATCTTGCTTGTCTTGGTAATTTGTTTTCCTACAAGATGCCTATGCATAGGAAGTATGTTAGACTTATATGTGTTTGTCACATATCTTATGATGCTCTCTTTGTGCTTCAATCTTTGTCTTTCATATGAGCATCATTGAAATATCGTGCCTAGCTAGGGGCATAAAACGATAGCGCTTATTGGGAGGCAACCCAACATTATATATTTTTTGTTTTTGTTGCTGTTAGGGAATAAATATTGCATCTAGCCTCTGATTAGATGTGTTTTCATGTTTTGTTTAGTGTTTGAGCCAAGTAGAACCTTTGGTAAGACTTGTGTGAAGTTTATATGATCTTGCTGTGAAAACCAGAATCGTTAGCACTCGCTAAAGTAGTCGTGGGATTTTACTGGAGCGAGATTTTTAGTTGATTCTTTTTGCTGATGATTGGTAGACAAATTGCGCAAATTACCAATTTAGTTTGAATTTTTTGGAGTTCCAGAAGTAGGCGAACCCTGCAGATTACTACAGACTGTTCTGTCTTTGACATATTCTGTTTTTCTTGTGTTGTTTGCTTATTCTGATGCATCTATGAGTAATATTGGAGGATATGAACCATAGAGAACTTGGAGTATAGTAGGTTTAACACCTTTGAGTACTGGTTTGTTTTCTCTTACTAACGGAGCTCACGAGAATTTTTGTCTAAGTTTTTTGTTGTGAAGTTCTCAAGTTTTGAGTATTGCTTTGATGGACTATGGAACAAGGAGTAGCAAAGGCCTAAGCTTGGGTATGCCCATGGCACCCCAAGTAAATTCAAGATAATAAAAAGCCTAAGCTTGGGGATGCCCCGGGAAGGCATCCCCTCTTTCGTCTTCATCCATCGGTAACTATACTTGGAGCTATATTTTTATTCGCAACATGTTATGTGTTTTGCTTGGAGCATCTTGTATAATTTGAGTCTTTGCTTGTTAGTTTGCCAGAATCATCCTTGCTGGACACACCTATTTGAGAGAGTTAAATATGGCCTAGAAATTGTTAAAACACTCTATGTGCTTCACTTATATCTTTTGAGTTGATTAGTTTTTGCTCTAGTGCTTCACTTATATCTTTTAGAGCATGGTGGTGGTAATATTTTGTAGAAATTGTTGAACTCTCATGCTTCACTTATATCTATTTGAGAGTCTATTAATAAAGCATGGTAAAGTGTTTAGGCTAAAGAAACTAGTCTTCACATGATAAACATCCAATGTCAATGTTGTAAAAAAATTCACATCAAGTGCATTGAATAGAAAGAGATGTTGGATGCTTGATAATTGTTTTGAGACATGAGGATAGTGATATTAGAGTCATGCTAGTGGAGTTATTATGAAATTGAGAAATACTGGTATTAAGGTTATTGATTCCCGTAGCATGCAAGTATGGTGAACCGTTGTGTGACTAAGTTAAAGCATGGGGTATTTGTAGAGTGTCAACCTTTGTGTGGAGGTGGTTAACTCCTACCAACCTCCCCCTAGGGGCATGCATTGATTGCTTTGTTTTGATGACTCGTACATTTTTGTAATAAGTATATGAGTTCTTATGACTAATGTTGAGTCCATGGATTATACGCACTCTCACCCTTCCACCATTGCTAGCCTCTCTTATACCGCGCAACTTTTGCCGGTGCCATAAACCCACTATATATCCTTCCTCAAAACAGCCACCATATTGTTCCTCAAAACAGCCACCATACCTACCTATCATGGCGTTTCCATAGCCATTCTGAGATCTATTGCCATGCAACTTTCCACCGTTCCGTTTATATGACACGCATCATATTGTCATATTGTCATGCATGATCATGTAGTTGACATCGTATTCGTGGCAAGGCCACCATGCATAATCTTTTCATACATGTCACTCTTTTTTCATTGCACATACCGGTACACCGCCGGAGGCATTCATGTAGAGTCATACTTTGTTGTTGTAGTATCGAGTTGTGATTTCGTGTTGTAATGAAAGTGTGATGATCATCATTATTAGAGCATTGTCCCATAGCAGGAAAGGCTAAATCTATAAAAGCCCCTCCGCAAAAAAAAGGAAGAAAAAAAAATGGCCAAAGAAAAAAAAAGAATGGCCCAAAAAAAGAAAAAAAGGAAAAGAAAAGGGACAATTGGTACTATCTTTTTCCACACTTGTGCTTCAAAGTAGCACCATGATTTTCATTGTAGAGAGTCTCATGCTTAGTCACTTTCATATACTAGTGGGAATTTTCGTTATAGAACTTGGCTTGTATATTCCAACGATGGGCTTCCTCAAATGCCCTAGGTCTTCGTGAGCAAGCAAGTTGGATGCACACCCACTAGTTTCTTTTGTTGAGCTTTCATTCATATTTAGCTCTAGTGCATCCGTTTCATGGCAATCCCTACTCACTCACATTGATATCTATTGATGGGCATCTCCATAGCCCGTTGATACGCCTAGTCGATGTGAGATTATCTCCCTCTTTTTGTCTTCTTCGCAACCATCTCTATTCCACCCATAGTGCTATATCCATGGCTCACGCTCAAGTATTGCATGAAAGTTGAAAGGTTTGAAAAGATAGATCATGAAAACAAAAGCTTGGCTGAAATTGGGGTTGTGCATAATATGAATATTTTTGTGTGATAACAAGGGAGCATAGCCAACACTATATGATTTCGTAGGGATAACTTTCTTTAGCTATAGTATTTTGAGAAGACATGATTGCTTTGTTAGTATTGCTTGAAGTATTGTTATTTCTTATGTCAATATACACTTTTGTCTTGAATCTTTGAGATCTGAACATTCATGTCACAACTAAGAGAATTACATTGAAAAACTATATTGGTTAGCATTCCACATCAAAAATTCTTTCTTTATCATTTACCTACTCGAGGATGAGCAGGAATTAAGCTTGGGGATGCTTGATACGTCTCCAACGTATCTATAATTTTTGATTGTTCCATGCTATTATTTATGAAGTCTTGGATGTTTAATGGGCTTTATCATTCACTTTTATATCAATTTTGGGACTAACCTACTAACCCGAAGGCCCAGTCCAGATTGTTGTTTTTTTGCCTATTTCAGGGTTTTGCAGAAAAGGAATATCAAACGGAGTCCAAACGGAATGAAACCTTAGCGAGAGATATTTTAGGAGGAAATCACGCACGGAAAGCGTCAGGACCAAGTCAGGGGACAGCTGGGCTACACTCGAGGGTGGGGGCGCGCCCCCTGCCTCGAGGCTGGCCCACACGGCCCCCGGTGCCCTCCTTCTTCCTATATATACCTACGTACCCCAGAAACTCCATACGCAGAGAGAAAACCCTAATTCCACCGCCGTAGCTTCTGTTCCCGTGGAGATCCCATCTTGGAGCCTATTTCGGGAGGGGGATCCATCACGGAGGCCTTCATCATCATCATCATCGCCCTGACCATGAGTTGTGAGTAGTTTACCATAGACCTTTGGGTCCATAGCTAGTATCTAGATGGCTTCTTCTCTCTCTCTGGATCTCAATACAAAGTTCTCATCGGTCTTCGAGGAGATCTATTCGATGTAATCTCTTTTTGCGGTGTGTTTGTTGAGATCCGATGAATTATGAGTTTATGATCAAGGTTATCTATGAAAGATATTTGGTTCTTCTCTGAACTTTTTATGTGTGCTCATAATATCCTTGCAAGTCTCTTCGAATTATTGGTTTGGTTTGGCCTACTAGATCTATAGTTCTTGCAATGGGAGAAGTGCTTGGCTTTGGGTTCAATCTTGCGGTGTCGTTTCCCAGTGACAGTAGGGGTAGCAAGGCACGTATTGTATTGTTGCCATCGAGGATAAAAAGATAGGGTTTATATCATATTGCTTGAGTTTATCCCTCTACATCATGTCATCTTGCTTAAGGCGTTACTCTGTTCGTATGAACTCAATACACTAGATGCATGCTGGATAGCGGTCGATGTGTGGAGTAATAGTAGTAGATGCAGGCAGGAGTCGGTCTACTTGTCTCGGACATGATGCCTATATACAATGATCATGCCTAGATAGTCTCATAATTATTCGCTATTCTATCAATTGCTCGACAGTAATTTGTTTACCCGCTGTAGAATACCACTATCATGAGAGAAGCCACTAGAGAAAACTATGGCCCCCGGGTCTATCCTCAACATATCAATCTACATCTACTTTACTTTTACCGCTTTTATTTGCTGGTTTATTAAACTAAAAATACCAAAAATATAATTATCATCTCTATCAGATCTCACTCTCGTAAGTGACCGTAAAGGGATTGACAATCCCTTATCGCGTTGGCTGCAAAGTTCGTATTTTTTTGTGCAGGTGCGAGGGAATCGCGCGTGGTCTCCTACTGGATTGATACCTTGGTTCTCAAAAACTGAGGGAAATACTTACGCTACTATGCTGCATCTCCCTTTCCCCTTCGAGGGAATACAACGCAAGCTCAAGAGGTAGCACCCTGCCGGTCCGGACCCATCCGCCGCACCGCCCCTCGCCCCGTGCCGGATCCGGCGAGATCCGACCGGAGGAGGCCCCCTCGCGCCAGATCCAGCCGAGCCCTGCCCGGATCCATCCTCACCTGCATCCCGTCGCCACGCCGGACATCCTCCCGGCGAGGATCGATCACGTCGTCGCTTGTATGCCCCTGCCAGGTGGGCCCGCGCACGCTCACCAACGGATATGTCCACCCCGAGACGGACAATTTCCGCCCAGATCCGCCCGAGGTTGTTTTTTCCTAAGACCCTAAGAAAATCATGTCAAGTGTCCATATTGTATTGGGTGTAACTTTGTGCATGTATGTCCAAATGAAGCATATGATATGTCAAAATATTCGTCTCTTTGTGCCCTACATGATGGTGACATTTGCATACATATTAGTATTCATCTTGCCTTGTTAACCTCTGCTGAAAAAGTGCTAAGTGATGTTAACTGCTGAAACTTGACATAACTTGCTGTTTTGTCGTTTTCATATATTTTTGTGTGATTTTTGTTTGAGCATCATGTCAACATGTCTTAGGAGCACAATCCCGTTATCTTTGCTGTGGTGCAATCCACTTTTCATGTTATGCCTTGTGGTGAGTGAAACAAGCTTATTAAGTGCCCTACTTGGTGTTTGCTGATTTCTGAGACTTGTTGAAAACTGCTAAGTCTAAAACTGTTATATTGTGACGCCATGTTTGCTTGATGCTGCAGTCATATCCATGAATGTTTTGGAATGTCCAGTGATCATGTCTTGAAGTCCATGTTATGCTCTATCCATCCATGCCCTTGTTTGCAATTATATGTTGGTGTAGCTTGTCTCTTTCTTGCTCTCAAATTGCATTGTAATGTTTCTGTCAGCCTGTTATCAGTAAGTTCAGTTTTGCCATGTGAATACCTAGTGTTCTATGCATCCTATGACCATGTTGTTGCCATGAGTAGCTGCATAGACATGTCTTCTTGCTATTGGCTATATTCACATGCCATGATATGCTTTGAGATGAGTTTCACAAGCTTGCAAACATGCCTACTTGTCGTTGTTGCTGCCATGTTCAGTTTATTTCACTAAGTCTGTGAAAATGTTATCATTTGCAATCTTGCCATGATGTTTCGAACATGTTCTAGTGGGGTTTGGCAATAGCTCAGTGATCATGTTTGTAGTGCTTGACATGTACATGCTTCCCTTGCCCTTTGATGCCATGAAATGTTCCTGTAGCATGTTGTTTTGATGATTGCAAAGTGCTTACTTGCTCTTTTGGGACATGTTGTTGTTATGTCTTATTTCATGTGTATGTGTTGTACCGTTGCTCCATTTTGAGCATGCTCTATATGAAACTTGCTTGTTTTTGCATGTAGATGCATCATATCATGTTATATACATGTTTGGAGTGTGTTTGCTTGATGTTTTAATACATTTTACATCAATGCCATGCTTGACTTATTTTGCTCATATCTTCTAGGCCATAGCTCCGAATTAAATGAACCTTATATGTAACTTGACTAGAATTTCGAGTAGATCATCATGGTGCATGTTAACTTGATGTTTAACAACTTTAACATAAGGTTTGTCCAGATCTGGACCAATTTTGAAATTGACATATGAGGGCTTACCGGAATTGGTATATGTTGTTTCCCGCCTCATTTAAACTTGCATTGTTTATTGTTCTTGTTTGCATCATCCCTTACCAAGAGTAGTATCATGTAGCTTGTCATGCATCATACTTGGTTGAGCATCTTGTCTTCTTTATGTGTGGTGTGTTTACCATGTTGTTTGCTTCTTCTCGATAGTTCCTGTTTCGTTACGATCATGAGGATTCGTTCGTCTAAAGTTAGTTCGTCTACGTGGCTTCGCCTTCTTCATGGACTCTATCTTCTTCCTTGTGGGATCTCAGGCAAGATGACGTCACCTTGGATACCTTTACTATCATTGTTATGCTAGTTGTCTCGATGCTATCGCTATATGTCGCTCAACCTATCTATTTGTTGTCAGCCTCTCCTTGTGGCCATGAAACACCCTCTAACCTTTGACACCATCCTAGCAAACCATTATTTGGCTATGTTACCGCTTGCTCAGCCCCTCTTATAACGTTGTTAGTTGCAGGTGAAGATGAAGATTGCTCCATGTCGGAACTTGGATATTTTGGGAATATCACAATATATCTTACTATAATTAACACAGATATATACTTGGCAATTGGTGGAAGGCTTGGCCTTTTGCTCGGTGTTTTGTTCCATTCATGCTGCCTTAAGAATCGATAAACCAGTGTTATGTTCCTTGATTTTGCGTTCCTAACACGGTTGGGGGTATGGGACCCCCTTGACATTTCGCTTTGAATAAAACTCCTCCAGCAAGGCCCAACTTTGGTTTTACCATTTGCCTCATAATAAAAACTTAATTAATAAATTTGCATAGGGGGTCACGTCCCCGGGTTCTTAATTCCACATAACAGGGGGCCAGTGCTGATGGTGTTGGTCCCAAACTAGAGCCACTTGCGGTGCCACCCATTTACTGGGGCTTCCGGTTGCTGTACGTAATGCTCACCCGAACGTGGCCTGAGACGAGATACGCGCGGCTACTATCAGGGTGTCGGCACGCCGGGAGGTCTTGCTGGACTTTTTTTACCATTTTCGAAATATCTTATGCACCATGATTCCGAGTCTGACAGGGTTGTCCCTAAGATAAGGGGTTTTTACCTCTGTTGATCATGAGAGCTTGTGATTGGCTAAGTTGGGACACGCCTGTAGGGTTATGATATTTCGAAAGCCGTGCCCACAGTTATGTGGCAGATTGGAATTTTTTAATGTCTAGTTGTAGAAAACTTGACAGAGGATTCGAAATAAAATACACCAACCGCGTGAATAACCGTGACCGTCTCTTCTCAATTGAGAAGAGAACACGGTGGGGTTATGTTTGACTCGTAGGTAGTTCAGGATCTCTTAGCGATCATTACTAGTTTGCGACCGTTTGTGTAGATGCTCATCTTATTCTTGTACTCATAAGTTAGCCACCATATTATGCTTAGCCGCTACTGAAACCTCACCACTTAACCTCTCCATACCCATTAAGCTTTGCTAGTCTTGATACCCATGGTTATATGATTGCCGAGTCCTCGTGGCTCAGAGATACTACAACACCAGTTGCAGGTACAGGTTTCCAATGAATTGACGTGAGAGCGATGTTTACTTGTGTTGGAGTTCTTCTTCTTCTTCATCAGTCTTGGGTTAGGTTCCTGGTCGGTAGCCTGGGATAGCAGGATGGATGTCGTTGTGTTTTTCATGTTTTCATCTGTAGTCGGATGTCTTGTGTATGATGTGTTGTATTCATGTGACTATTGTATGACTTGTATGTATCCCTACCTATTTATGTAATGGTACGATGTAATGATAACCATCTTGCTAAGCACCCGAAATGCGGTTGTGCCCCAATCACGAGGTGTTCACGTGATCGGGATAGAATCACATCTTGGGTTGACACTTTGCTACCTTACTGAAGCATAAGAGGCAGGAGTTTTCCGTTCCGGATCTCATTGGTACTCTTGATGTGGAAGAAAAGGCGATAGAAAAGGACACACGTGCTTGAGGTATTGAGGGATGATCTAGTGCCAATATGGTACAGAAGAAAAACTTCCGGTCCACAAGTTCAAGAACAAGGACAAGTTTGATGGTAAAGCAAAGTTTGATGGGAAGAACAAGGCTGTACAACACACGAACTTTAAGAAGAAGAATGACAATAGGAAATGTGTTTGTCATGTGTGTGGAGATCCTGATCATTGGGCTCCTAGTTGCCCCAATCGCTATGACAATCGTCATCTTAGGAAAGGAGGCAAGACCGCTAGTGTCGTCATTGGAGAGACTGGCGTGAAGGATGATGGGTACGACATATTTCCCACTATTCTTTCACTATGTCATTCTCCTGATTGGTTGATTGACACGAGTGCTAATGTGCATGTATGCAGTGATATTTCCATGTTTTCTTCTTATCAGGCCGCATGGACTTTCACTGTGCTGATAGGCAATGGTTCAAGTGCTTCTATTCGTGGTGTTGGCATGGCCGGTCTGAAGTTTACTTCGGGGAAGATCATGCGACTGAAAAACGTGCATTATGTCCCCACCGTCAATAAAAATATTGTTAGCGAATCTCTTCTGTGTAGAGATGTCTACAAGCTTGTTTTCGAGTCAAATAAATTTGTAATATCCAAGTATGGAATGTTTGTTGGCAAAGGCTGTGAGTCAGGAAGCCTATTTCCTTTATCCTTGTCAGATGTTTGCAATAAAGTTGTTAATCATGTTTGCAACAACAGTGAATCAAATGTATAGCAACATTCACGTCTCTGTCATGTTAACTTTGGTTGCATGTCGCGACTAGCCAAATTGAACTTAATCCCTAGTTTCACCACTGTCAAGGGATCTAAATGTCAAGTTTGTGCGCAAGCTAAGCAACCTCGTAAGTCTCACACGACTGCGGAAACGAGAAATCTTGCACCACTAGAGCTCATATATTCAGATCTATGTGAAATGAATGGTGTTTTTACAAAAGGTGGAAATAAATATTTCATGACGTTAATTGATGACCCCACTAGATGATGTCATGTGTACCTTATGAAATCTAAAGATGAGGCTTTGGACTGTTTCAAGATCTATAAAGCTGAAGTGGAAAACCAACTTGATCATAAAATTAAGAGGCTTAGGTCCGACCATGGTGGAGAGTATTTTTCCAATGAATTAGATTTATTTTGTGAGGAACATGGTATAATCCATGAGATGACGCCTCCCTATTCACCCCAGT
>LR738715.1:506696336-506745050 GCA_902687465.1 Secale cereale
AAGACTAGAACGGAACTCCTCAAATGACACCATAGGCAAGCCCTTGGTCGTCGAGGGAGTCCTGTATTCAGGGGTCCTCAAGCGTCCGGGTCGATGAAGCTGGACCGTATTGATGGGCCAAGAAAGTATAAGCAGAAGACTCTCCCTCGTATTCGGTCAGGACTCTATGTACGTAGAAAGGCAAGCGTAATGTCCGGATGTATCTATTACTTCCTCCCCTAGTCACCTTTGTAACCCTAGGCCCCCACTGGCGTGTATATAAGCCGGAGGGTTTAGTCTGTATAGGGGAACATTAGAACCATAACATCCTCATAGGCTAGGCTTTAGGGTTTACCCATTACGATCTCAAGGTAGATCAACTCTTGTAACACATATTCATCATGATCAATCAAGAAGGAAGTAGGGTATTACGTCGATCAAGAGGGCCTGGACCTGGGTAAACATCGTGTCCCCAGTCTCTTGTTACCATCGATCCTTAAACGCATATCTTGGGCCCCCTTACCCGAGATCTGCCGGTTTTGACATCGACAATGGTGCTTTCATTGAGAGCTCCACTGTGCGCTCGTGATAAGCGATAGATGGCTCGGCTCATCATCAACGATGAGATCACCCACAGAAACAACTTGGCCATTGGCCAGGTTCTCCAGCTCGGCGGGTTCGCTATATGCGCCCGCGTGGACTCTGGTGTCAGGCCCAAGATGCGATTCAATCCCGATCACGTGATGAACTCGTGATTGGGGCACAACCGCATTTCGGGTGCTTAGGAAGATGTATATCATTACATCGTACCATTACATAAATAGATGGGGATACATACAAGCCATACAATTCCACATGAATACAAGACAGCATACACAAGACATCCAACTACTGATGAAAACACATGAAAGGCACACAACATCCATCCTGCTATTCCAGGCTGCCGACCAGGAACCTATCCTAAGACTGACAAAGAAGAAGGAGGAAGAACTCCAACACAAGTAAACAACGCTCTCACGTCAAGTCATCGGAAACCTGCACCTGCAACTGTTGTTATAGTATCTGTGAGCCATGAGGACTCAGCAATCCCATAACCATGGGCATCAAGACTAGCAAAGCTTAGTGGGTATGGAAAGGATAGTGGTGAGATTGCAGCAGGGGCTAATCATTGTATGGTGGCTAACTTACGAGTACAAGAATAAGATGAGCGTCTATGCAAACGTTCGCAAACTAGTAATGATCATTAAGAGACCATGAACTACCTACGATTCAAACATAACCCCACCGTGTTCTTTTCTCAAAATGAAAAGGACGGTCACGGTTACTCACGCGGTTGGTGTATTTTATTTCGGATCCTTTGTCAAGTTTTCTACATCCGAACATTAACAAATGCCAATCTGCCACATAACTGCGGCCACAGCTTTCAAAAGATCATAACCCTGCAGGGGTGTCCCAACTTAGCCCATCACAAGCTCTTATGATCTGGAGAGGTAAAAAAACGTTATCTTAGTGAAGACCCGATCAGACTCGGAATCCCGGTGCACAAGACATTTCAACAATGGTAAAACAAGTCCAGCAAGACCTCCTAGCATGCCGACACCCTGATAGTAGCCACGCGTATCTCGTCTCAGGCCACGTCCGGATTGGCTAAGTTTCCGGCTGGCACACCCGTTGGTGGCTCCGGCTACTGCCATTTTGGACCAACACTCATGAGGAGCACCGGCCTGGATTGTAAATTAAGTCCTCGGGGTTCGAAAAGTCCCAATGCAAGTTATTTAGTAATGGCAAATGGTAAAACCAAAGTGGGGCCTTGCTAGAGGAGTTTTATTCAAAGCGAACTTTCAAGGAGGTCCCATAACCCCCAACCGTGTTAGGAACACAAACTCAAGGAACATAACACCGGTTTATCGGTTCTTAAGGCGGCATGAGTGGAACAAAACACCGAGCAAAAGGCCAAGCCTTCCACCCATTGCCAAGTATATATGTGCATTAATTAATTAAGAGATATTGTGATATTCCAAAACCATGATCCGACATGGAGCAATCTTCATCTTCAACTGCAACTAACAATGCTATAAGAGGGGCTGAGCAAGCGATAACATAGCCAAACAACGGTTTGCTGGGATGGTGTCAAAGGTTAGAGGTTTCATGGATACAATGAGAGGCTGGCAACAAAAGATAGGTAGCGCGACATATAGGGATAGCATCGAGATAACTAGCATAGCAATGATAGTAATGAGATCCAAGGTGATAATCATCTTGCCTAAGATCCCGCAAGGAAGAAGAACGAGTCCATGAAGAAGAAGAAGCCACGTAGACGAACCAAGCGTAGTCGAACGAATCCTCACGTTCGCAACGAAACAGGAACTAACGGGAAGAAGCAAACAACACACAACATATAACAAGACATGATGCTCAACCAAGTATGATGCATTACAAGCTACATGATGCAAAACATGGCAAAAGATGAAGCATACAAGACATCACATCAAAGCAAGTTTAAATGAGGCCGGAAACAACATTGTCACATCCCTAGTTAGCACTTGCATTAGGGTTAGTTGGTGTGTGCATCATGTTTAATTCTCAAAGAATTTTGAAATGGGAATGACAGAAACCCCAGCACCCCTCTTCTAACAACTAGGGTTTGATAAAATATTTTCCAATGTACCCAAAATGCCCTTCAAAAATGTTCATCATTTCTGCCTTGGTCTCAAACCTTTGCTAAAAATGGTGCACAATTTTCTAGGACACTCAAGGGCTTTGGATTAAATCATATGGTAATTGTATTTGGGCATTTAAATATTTTTAAATATTTTAAATGCTCAAATAATCATGAACTATAATGTTTCCTACTGTTCATATTATATACAGTAGGTATGACAAGTTTCATGAGTTATAAAAATGCTCTAGCATTTTTATTAATTAAACAAAGCTGCAAAAGAAATGGAACAGAAAAGTAAATAGAAAGAAAAATAGGAAGAAGCAGTTTTACCTGAGCCCACTTACCTGCTGGCCCAGACGGCCCAGCCCACCAGGGGCATCCCCGTCTTCTTCGCCGCGCCAGCGCACGAAGCAACTCGGTGGCGAGCGCCGCCGACGCGCCGGCCACCTCCTGCCTGCCTGGCTGGCCCCTCGATCCTCTGGATGGACCTGGACGACGCCACACAGACCCCTCGACCGTTTCCCCTCTCCCATGTGTCCTTCCCCTCCTCTCTCCCTTCCGCCGAGCTCCACCGAGCGAGCTCGTCGCCGTCGATCGCTGCCACCACGCCCTACGCCACTCCCTCGCCTCCCCGATGCACCACTAGCCCCGCCGCATCACCCCGAAGCTCCCCACCGACGCACACGACGCCAGAAGCCCCGCAACGCCCTCCCCGCCGTCGTCTTCAACCTTCGGCACCGGAGATCGCCGCCGCCCGTACGCCGCCGTCCGACCTTCCCCGAGCTCGCTTCGACGCCCTCTGCGACCGCTGTGAGCTCACGCTTCGAACCCCCCTCTCCACAGGCCCGTTTATGCCTTGTAGCCGCCGCCCCCTTTGCTGACTGAAGATCACCGCCACCGGCCAACTCGCCGCCGTGGCCACAGGCACCGTGCCTCGTGGCTGAGCACGCCATTAGGATCAGTAGATCACCAGCAAGCTAACGCCAGCTTTAACTCCTCCTACCGTGCACCACAACACCATCCCGGCCAACTCCGTGCGAGCACCGCCGCGGACGAGCTCGTCGCCGTCGACTCTGGCGACCTTTCGTCCAACCAGTGGCACCGTTGGATGCGGTGCATCACCAGGAGCACACAGAGCCCATCCGCGCGGCAAATGGTTGCCGGAACAAGGATTCCGACGAGTCACCGCCGTGCGAAATGGTCGCCCCGGCCAAACTCCGGCGGGCTGACGTGGCCTGTTACTTAGGAGCTAACAGTAATTAGATTAATCACCACAGTCACTGACAGTGGGCCCCTTTGTTTAGTCAAACCCAGTCAACCCTAGTTATGACCGGAATTAGCTCCTGAGACACTGACATGAGGGACCCACCGGTCAGGTTTGACTTGGACTGGCCCTGTTGACTGACTGACATCAGCATGATGTCATGCTGACGCAGTAAAGGTTTTTCTAGGATTTTTAGGTTTATAAATAATTCAGGAAATTCCAGAAAATACCCAAAACTTCTAAAAATCATATAAAATCAACCATAGCTCAGATGGAAAAGATTTATATATGAAAAATGATCAGAAAAATCCAATCTTTCCAATGGCACTGGTTTCATGCATGTTTGAACAAGTTAACTTGCTGTATACATCAAAATAATGATAATGCACTTATTTAAATAATAGTTTGAACTCCAATTTGAATCTTTGATTCAAATAGGTTCAAACCCTTCTGGTTTTAGTTGCATTAGCCAACACACATGCATATTGCCATGTCATGAGCATGCATCATATTGTTGCATTTGTTTGTTAATGATTGTATCGCCGGTATTCTCTGTGTTAGGTCCGGCTCCCGAGGATACTGCTGCGTATCCAGTTGAAGAGCAGTACCCAACAACTACTTTTTCAGGCAAGCCATCATTGATCATTCCGATACAAACCCAATCTTCTCGCTCCTGCTCTCTTTTACTGCAATAAGGCAACAGCGTGTGAACTGCTACTTGCTGCGGTAGTTGAACCCTATCCCTTGCATGACCTGTCATTGCCACAGTAAATAGTTGAAACCCACTAGCATGTGTAGGAGTTGATTGAGCCATGTGATGTGTGATCCACCATGCTATTTTTTTATGTTGCCTGCTATGCTTAGAGTTGTGTCTGGTCTGGTTCATCTGGGTGATGGATCAGAGTGAAATGATCATACCGATAAAGTGAGGGAAGTGTGGAACACGCTTGGTAAAGGTATCGATGAAAGGCCATGTAGGAGTACATGGTGGGTTGTTTCATTGGAATCGTCCATAGGATCTGAGATCTGTATGTGCGATTCAAGTTGCAGTTACTACCATACATTGGGCCCGAAACCAATGGACCCTCTCGGCTTATTAATTACCCTCGATCCCTGTCCAGGAGTTGCAACTAGTTTCTGGTGTTTATAGCTTACTGGAGGTCGTGCACAACGCTGACCCTCGAGGTGGGTTGTGATGTGACAGGTACGTGGCACGGTGTATCGGTTGCCCGTTTGGTGACTCGGGAACCCTGTACACATCGTTTGGGGCCGTGAGCGACACCCCGGCCGGATCTCCCCACGGATGGAACCCAAATAGGCGATAAACCTGGACGAGAGACTTGAGTAGTTAGTCAGGTCGTGGCCGACACCCCCGCTGGGCTTCCGCTTGAAGAATGCCGAGTACACGCCGAGTAAACGGCGATAAGTGGTGAAAGCGTGTGTGAAGAGGTACACCCCTGCAGGGTTATCAAACTATTCGAATAGCCGTTGTTCGCGGTACAGACTACTTGGTTGCTCTTACAGTTCATAGACAAGTTGATGGATACTACTAAAAGCCTCAAGATAAGTGTGAGTGCCGTGGATGGCCCTTCCGTAGGATGACGGAAGAGGATCCTCGGTAGTGTAATGATGTGGTGAGTAGTGGACTCGTGTTCGTAATAACATCTTGCAATCTGTTGAGAGTTGTAGTATAGGATAGCCAAGGTCAAAGCCAGCATTCTGCTATGAACTCCACTACCCCCCCCCCTTGATAATGTTGCATGTATGATAGGTTCTGTGGTAAGACTTGCTGAGTACCTTTGTACTCATGTTTGCTTAATAACTGTTGCAGAGGAGAACCCTGCCCCTGCTGATGGGTTCTACATAGACGTTGACGTCGACGAGTAGCTTGACACCTAGATGGAGATCTGGAGCTTGTGAAGGGCCTTGTAGATAGTCAGGCTACCCCAAGCCTGTTTTATTTTCTAAGTTGTCTGTACTCAGACATGTAGCTTCCGCTTGTGCTTGTATGACTGTATGACTTGAGTGTTGGGTCATGTGACCCTACCTGTATGGATATGTTATGTATGGCTCTTGGAGCCTTTTAAATAAAGTACTTTGAGTCATAGAGTTCTGTTTTGATGCAATGTTGTATTTGCACATATTGAGCATATTGCGTGTATGATTGAAATGCTTGGTATGTGTGGGATCCGACACCTAGTTGTTTTCCTTTGGTAGCCTATCTTACAGGGAAATGCCTCCTAGTGATTCCAATGAGCCTTGGTAGCTTGCTACTGCTCGGAACACGTAGGCTGGCCGGCATGTGTCCTTCTTCGTTCATGTGTCTGTCCCTTAGGGGAAATGTCACGCGTTGTTCCTTTAAGTCCATGTAGCTTGCTACGACTTGGGTTCATACGTTGATGACCGACACGTTCGTTGCTGGGTCATGGATGCCTGTCTCTGTAATTTAGTGCCACTTTTTGTTATAACTAGCCATGTCGGCCCGGGTTCTCTGTCATATGGATGCTAGCGACACTGTCATATACGTGTGCCAAAATGCGCAAACGGTCCCGGGCCAGGTAAGGTGGCACCCGTGGGGTTACCGTGCGTGAGGCCGCAAAGTGATATGACGTGTTACAGCTAGATCGGTGTGACTTAGGATCGGGGTCCTGACAGCGTTGGCATCAGAGCTGGACTGCCTGTAGGTTTCTCAAGCCAAACTGGTCGATGTTGAGTCTAGAAAAATTCTTTGTTATATGTAGTGGAATTGATTGTGGAAGGGAACGTAAGGATCTTTTACTCCTTTACCTTATGCCCTTCTGATCTGAGTCAGTCTATTCTTTCTACGGGGATTTAGGACTAGGCCTCTTATCCTTACTAGGTTCACGTGTTACTAATCCGTAGACTCTTAGGATTGTTGGTTTCAAGCCTCAGTTCAGTTTCTATCCTTTTAGTATGATGATTGTTGGACCGGAACCTTGATATGGATTGCTGAGTGGCTATGCTATCATTTGTATGATGTCTCAAATCTTTGTTTGAGCATTTACAGTTGTTATGCTGCCCGATTTCTTCGGGAAACACTAATGCCTTTGCATTATTCCGTGTTTCAGATGTCTGGCCGCATCCCTCACCAAGTGGTTTGTTTGACTCGGTGCATTAATGTGCCCGGTCACACGGCCATGCTAGTCCGTGTGCTGACTGAGACCGGTTATCGCTGGTATCCTGAGTACACCGTGGAGGAACAGTACCGGGATTTCAATCAGAGTCAGTATTTCTGCACGGTCCGGATATACCCCTCATATACTGGAGCTAATGATCCCATCCATTGGTCTTATGGACTCGGGATTACCATCGAGATGGCAGTGCAGGATGCCGCTTATTCGATGATGACCATTCTCCGTGCTAGGCATGCCCTGTTGCTGAACACTGAGTTCTGTTACATGCCAGCCTCACTTCCCGGGGAGGAAGGCTACTACACTGGTTTGTATACTGATGCTGCTCATGAAGAGCCACTGCTTCAGACTACTGTTCAGATGTTGGAGGATAGGGACCGTGAGGTCCGTGTGTAATGCCCAGGATGGGACTATACCTCCTACATGTCGAGGCACGACTTAAAGGTATAAGCCCATCCTAGAATGATCTCATGTTTGGTATCTTTGCACGACTCATGTAAAAGAGGGATTAAATTGCAAAAGGAGATAGTTGGCTTACACTCGCCACTTCACACAATACATTACATAAACAATCATCATTCAAAACATCACAACCCGACTACGGGTGAAGATCCAAAAGAAAGATACCAAAACAACATAAAGCCACAGGTCCTAGATCGAATCCTAGTAGAAACCACTACTGATCGTCGAAAAATAACAAGCATACGGCCAAACTCTTCATCGAGCTCCAAGTGAAGAATTGATCCAACTCCTGCTTCAAACTCGGCTGAACCTGCATCTGGTGTGGTGAAGTAACTGTGAGCCACAGAGGACTCAGCAATCCCGTTCCCGGGTAACAAGACTATTTAAGCCTTGGGTGGGGACAAGGCTGAAGAACGAACGAGAGGTGAAGGAACAACAAGAGTCTGCAGCAGCAACTAGCACTAACTTACGCAATAGAGAGCGAGAAGAGAAGAGCATCGGTTGAAAGATGATCACGAAGTGATACTAACTAGAGCCGGTCAAACATAACCCCACCGTGTTCAACTCCCGAATCCCTATTCGGAAATTGATAGCCATGGTACACACGCTGGTAGTGTATTGTAACATTGTGTCAAGTTATCTACAACCGGATATTAACAAGCTCCCATCTGCCACATAACAGCGGGCACGGCTTTCGAAAGTTCAAACCCTGCAGGGGTGTTTCAACTTGGCCCATTACAAGCCCACGATCCGCGAAGTCGCAACTCCATAGGTGGGAAGACCCGAGTATTCTCGGAATCTCGTGCTCAAGTTAAACCGAACTAAGGTAAGGCTAATCCAGCAAATCCTCCCGGCGTGTCGACACCCTGATAGTAGCCGCGCGTATCTAAGTCTCAGGACACGACCGGATGGGCGATGCTACAGGACCCAATCCTCGAGTTTCCCCGTGGTGGTTCCCGCAGGACCCCCGTTTGGGACCAACACCATCAGCACTGGCCCCCCTGCTATGTAGAATTAAGGATCCTCGAGGGAGCGACCCCCTATGCAAATTTAATTAATTAATTAAGTTGTTATTATGAGGCAAATAGTACCAAATGTTGGGACTTGCTGGAAAAGGCTTAGCACTTAGCGGTTTATCAAGGGGGTCCCATACACCCCAACCGTGTTAGGAACGCATAATCAAGGAACATAACACCGGTTTATACGGTTCCTAACGGCATGAGTGGAACAAAACACCAAGCAAAAGGCTTAGCCTTCCACCCTTGCCAATATATAGATGATTTCATTTAAGCATTTATATAGTGTGATATAACCCAACCAAACTTCAACATGAAGCAAGCATCTTCAATCTTCACCTGCAACTAACAATGCTATAAGAGGGGCTGAGCGAGCCTACGTATAGCCAAACAACGGTTTGCATAGGTAGGGTGGTTAAACAGGTTCATGGTTAGAATAGGAGGCTGACAGGAAGACATGGGCATCGAGGCAAAACTATAGATCGAGACTTCTAGCAAGAGGCAAAAATAGTAATGGTATCCGGGTTCGGTCATCTTGCCTGGGATTCCACAGAGGAGAAGAACGGATCCAAGAAGAAGACGGAGCAACAGTCGAGCGGATCCTCACAACTCCGGAACGGAACCGAAGCTAACAAGAGAAGCAACCGGAAAGAAAGAACAACACGGTAAACACACACATCATAAACATGGCATACGATGCACATCCAAATATGAGGCATGTCCGGTTTAAATATGCATGGCATGGCAAAGTGCACAAACAACACTACAAGTTAAGTGGAGCTCAATATGCAACGAGTTGCATATTGACGAAACACCACCTATTAATTATTTAGTTGACTCTCGTTATTTACAAGACAAGATTAAAATGTTGGTTAACATGGCAAGAGGTGAAGCATAATAAAACTACACTAATAAGACATTTTAAATGAGGCCGGAAATAACAACAACATATCCGGAAAATCCCCATGAGCATGTTTAGTAATTATAAGCAAGCAACAATTAAACATTTAAGTGTTGTTAACATGATGCGGATGACATGATTAAGTTTATGCAAGTTTTATTAAAAGGTTGACGAGAAGAAGATAAGAAACATTTGTCACCGTGGTGGAAAGAAAAGAGTGCCATGGCAACGATTCCGAAAATGATGCCACGGCAACATATCGGTTCCGGTAACTCGGTGAGAGACCGGTGCAAAAGGTAAGGTGGGCGACCTGGCGGCGGAGGGCCTAAGGGCCGGCGCCCTGATAGCTGGCCGCTGGAGGCGCGGTCGCGCGGCGCACCGGAGGGAAGCGCTCCTGGCCGCGGTTCCTGGCGCGGAGGGACGGAAGGGGCGCTCCTGGAGGCGCTGGGGATGCGCGAGGACGGAGGGAGCCGAGGGGAGTGGCGCCTCGGCGAGGCGAGAACCCGGCGAGGCGAGTCCCTGGAGGGCGCGCTCGGGGAGCTGCTGCCTCGGAGATGGGGCGAGGGGAGTCGGGGTGAGCGAGGCGCTGCGGGGTGAGCGAGAGAGGGGATCAGGACTTGTGCGAGTGAGGGAGGAGGGAAATCGGGAGAGGAGCGGGGAGCGGGGTCGAGAGGTGGCGGCGGCGCACAGGGAGGAAAAGGGAGAGAGCGTCGGGATGAGGGGCTGAGCGCTCGGGGGTTAGGGTTTGGTTGCCTGGCGGCTGGGCCAAATGGGCCTGAGGCCTGGGCCAGGAGGAGAGGGAGGTGGCCTGGAGGAGTTTTCTTTCTTTTTTATTTCTTAGCAGAAACAAAAGAGAAGAACGAAAAAAAGGAGGGGGTTAGGGAAAAGATAGCACACGGGAGCATTTTTCTCGGGCATCATAAAAATGAGCACGACCGGAGAAAAATATAAAAGGCCAGATCGGAAAAAATAACTCAAACATATTTGAATTTAATTCAAATAGGTTTGAACTAAGACGAGATTATTGAAGTGTCCAAAAATGTTCAAATTTTTGGAGGAACCTCGAAACAACGGAAAAGAATTATAGGGAGGGTTTTGACGGGGAAACTCGAAGTGAAAAGACATGGGGAAATATTGCAAGTGTGTTACGATGATTCCGAAGCAATGGAATATTTATTAATATAGCTCCATAATATTGAGAGGCTTTTATATGTTATAAAGAGAAGTCACCTTCCCTCGATTTAAATGGACCGAAGGTCCACACGATTTATTTAAGTTGAGATGCAAAATAAAAAGACATGATGGCACGATGACATGATGCAATGCGAAAAATAAATAACACAATCACAAAAGAACACACGGGCAGCCCGGAACATCTGGAATCTTCTGGAATCTTCTGGGACGTCGGTCTCGGGCGTCACAACTCTCCCACACTAACAGAGGATCTCGACCCGAGATCCTAGATTTAGCACCGGGTAAAAAAACGGAAGAGGAAGAGGTAAAACAAAGTTGCTTCTTTGACAGACGAGTGAAACCAAAGAACCTTGAGAGGTTAAACAAGTTGAATAAGAATACAACGGAGATGAACGAAGACGAAAACACTCCGTTAGAAAAGAGGGACAAGGAGCATTATGAGAACCTTGAAGGTTGAAAGACATGAACAAGAGCTCATGAACCAAAAGAATATGAAACCGCAATGGTATAACCAAGGAATAAGAATGACAGAATTTGGACAGCACTCTGTCTGAAAATGGAAGGAATTGAACATGAACTTGAGGAGATGGGAAGATACTTGATGAAATCAACAGCATATTGCCTCCGAAACAATTAAAAGAATGGCACAAGGGTTAAGAAAGATTTAGACAGCACTCCGGTTGAAAAGAGAGGTAAAACTTGATAAGATGGCGGAACTTGAATGAAGAATACAACACTCCGGTTAAAATGATAAGCAAGGGAGAATATGATCTTGAAAAAACGAGATGATGGTCCAAAGAGCAATATCACAAAACCTCCTGAATGAAAGAATAGAGAATATAGTTCAATGAAAGAAAAAGAATGGAGAAAAGTATGACAACTTCTCTCAAAATTGAATTTGAAAGAGCATCCTTACGAAGAAGGGTTGAACGGAGTTGTTGGAAAAAATCAACAACGAAAAGAATAAGCTCGTTGTGGGCTTATGGATAACATCTCAAAATTAAGAGGTGACAACCAGCCACTAACGGAAACATTTGATTGGATTGAGATCAACAAGGAGACGAAAAACTTATTTCACCGGAATGATAAATGAAGAACTTGGGTCATTTATAAGCACCATAACAGCAGAAATTCTCAGGGAAAGCTTTTAGGTGAAATATAACCCAAGATAACTCCAAGAGATAAATTGAATGGTTGGAAAGATCTCCTGAACAAAGAAAATGATGGGTTTAAATATCTCATTCTTGATAACTCATGACTCATGAAACATGGAGGAAAATTATCAAGAATGGCATAACAACACCTAAACAGATAAGGGAGCAAGAATTGCACTTGGAATGCATGATGAAAATGCTTGAGCTCGAACAAGAATGTTGATGAAGACTTCAAGGATGAATTAAAATATGATGAACCACCATGAAGAACTCCGGTAATGAAAACAAGAGAAGTGAAAGATGAAAAGAATAAGATTCAAAGGCCTGCGATGAATTAGATGGAGGTTTGAAATGATAATAGAAATAACTTGGAGCTCCGGAAAACAAGATGAACAACTTAGAAGCGAGAATATGATATGATGAACAAGCTCCAGACAAAAGAATTAAACCACCTTGAAGGAATAAGAATAAGAATTATGTCATGCATCTCCTTCACCAATTTAAATTGATGACAACCAAAGGATTTGGCATACGACTTATTCTCGTTGGAAAGAATTAAAGAGAGATCTAGCACAACCTTGGATAAAACTTCAACGAACCACCGGTAGGATTATGAAAGAACAAATGAATTGATACGAAAACAAGGAAGAGTAATCTTGAACGAGCCACCGTAAGAATATGGAGACGAACGAAGAGACATCAATGAAGAATATTGGGAGGACGAAGTTGAAAACTGAGAACGAAGAAATCTTCTGAAATGATGGCCTTCGGAGGATCACAAGGAAAAGAATTCATGAAATGCTTCGGGTGGGTATGAAAAGAATTCCTCACAATCGGAACAATAAAGAGGATGACATGAAGCTAGAACCACAACTCAACATGAGAACGGGCCAAGATTTAAGAGAAACACTTCTCCGATCTTCAAATGTTGAGAATGAAGACGAGAAATGCCATGAAGAATTGTTGAGCACTCCGGAATGAAGAATTAAAAAGGTTGAACCAATGATGAAAAGAATTTGGAAGCGATCTTGGAGAAGGCATGTGACTGATGTAAATCATTCTTACGTCACCTTTGAAAAGAATTTGGGTATAACTCCAGAAAATAGAAGAGTCAGGTAAGATCCTGGAAAAAGACCTGTGGGTTAGGGCCCACTCAAAGAAATCACCGTTGGAAAAGATTGCTTAAGAGATATTGCACCGATTGAATTAAATGGCTTGGATGAGATATCAATCTTCAAAAATAGCTTGAAATGATTAAGAATGGAATTATGAATCTTCAGCACTCCGGATATGAATAGCAAGAGGAGAATGATTAATTGGGGCACCGGAATAAGAAAGCATTGTGAAAAGAGGAAAAAGGATAAGATCAACACCGAAATCTTGAATTACATCCACCGGAAGAATTAGAGAACAAAAGAATGATGAACTTGAAGCTCTCGAGCATCTTCACGATAATTCACCGGATAAGAACATTGAAGGAAAAGAATGACGAAATATCACATGAATAAAATGGATATTTCATTTGAGAATTGCTGGCTCCAAGAAGAAGAAGGGTGGGAGGGTGGGGAAACAAGACAACTTGAGACGAACAAGATGGACACCGGTTGAAAAAAGAATTTAACATAACCATCTTGATGATTAAGAAGGACTAGCACTCCCATAGAAATATGAGAACACCGATTAGGAAAAGGTATGGAATCAACATTTGACATCGAAGCAACTCGAATACCAGAATCAAAACAAAAACAAAGGGTAGATGTTGCAGAAAGAATCTTCACAATATCATCCGAACAGAGGATTGAACGGATGAATTCTGTAGGTACAACAGCTTGACGAGAAGCCACTCGAAGAACAGAAGGTAAATAAAAAGGAACAAGGATCAGATAGAACAAATACAAGATAGAAGTTTCGTTCGACATCTTCGTGCTGAAAGCTCATGGAACGTGTTACAAAAGGGTTTTGTCATCCCCGGATCAGCATAGCCAAGGACCCTTCAAGATGCAACTCCCGATCGGAACAAGTCCATAAAACCACTTCACTCAATGTGGAACCCCAAACTTCATATCGAGCATCCGTTGGAAGAATGCCTAGAACTACTTGATGAACCCACCTATAGATTTCCGAAAGATTCCAGTTATGCAATCAGGTGTTGGGGATACATGGGAAGCACCGCGCAATCAACTCTAAACCTACATCCAGGTGTATCCATCCTTCAACACATAACCAGTCTTTCTCGGAAACTGTGTACCTCGGACCTTCGAAAAGCATCCACTATAACAAGCTATGGCAATACTCTCGAACTACCTCCCCAGTACTGGGTGATGTCGGGGTTATCTTGCCACTGGCCGTATAGGAGAGATTTTCGATGTCGGCCGTCTTAAGTATTTAGTACTGCCGCGATATGCTTGCGACAATGATACCCCGAAGCTCAACTCCTCGGTAACAGGAGGCATCGAGAACAATATCCTTGTCACAAGAACATCGAAACAATCCCAGAATACTCGCGAGATCCTAAAAAAAATTGGTGCATTTTTTTGAAAGTAGAAGAGGCAAGAGTAATCGTCAGGAGTCCTCACCAGAGAGAAAGGGGATGAGAAGCAAACAGAAATCCTACTCTCCGATATAAATATAGGACTCAAAACATTTTCAGTGTGTGCCTAGACTCAACCGTCAACGATTCGATCAATCAGTGGGGGCTTCTAGGTCAGAGAAGGCTCTGAATACCAACTTGAAATGCCCAGGATGGGACTATACCTCCTACGTGTCGAGGCACGACTTAAAGGTATAAGCCCATCCTAGAATGATCTCAAGTTTGGTATCTTTGCACGACTCATGTAAAAGAGGGATTAAATTGCAAAAGGAGATAGTTGGCTTACACTCGCCACTTCACACAATACATTACATAAACAATCATCATTCAAAACATCACAACCCGACTACGGGTGAAGATCCAAAAGAAAGATACCAAAACAACATAAAGCCACGGGTCCTAGATCGAATCCTAGTAGAAACCACTACTGATCGTCGAAACATAACAAGCATACGGCCAAACTCTTCATCGAGCTCCAAGTGAAGAATTGATCCAACTCCTGCTTCAAACTCGGCTGAACCTGCATCTGGTGTGGTGAAGTAACTGTGAGCCACAGAGGACTGAGCAATCCCGTTCCCGGGTAACAAGACTATTTAAGCCTTGGGTGGGGACAAGGCTGAAGAACGAACGAGAGGTGAAGGAACAACAAGAGTCTGCAGCAGCAACTAGCACTAACTTACGCAATAGAGAGCGAGAAGAGAAGAGCATCGGTCGAAAGATGATCACGAAGTGATCCTAACTAGAGCCGGTCAAACATAACCCCACCGTGTTCAACTCCCGAATCCCTATTCGGAAATTGACAGCCACGGTACACACGCTGGTAGTGTATTGTAACATTGTGTCAAGTTATCTACAACCGGATATTAACAAGCTCCCATCTGCCACATAACCGCGGGCACGGCTTTCGAAAGTTCAAACCCTGCAGGGGTGTTCCAACTTGGCCCATTACAAGCCCACGATCCGCGAAGTCGCAACTCCATAGGTGGGAAGACCCGAGTATTCTCGGAATCCCGTGCTCAAGTTAAACCGAACTAAGGTAAGGCTAATCCAGCAAATCCTCCCGGCGTGTCGACACCCTGATAGTAGCCGCGCGTATCTAAGTCTCAGGACACGACCGGATGGGCGATGCTACAGGACCCAATCCTCGAGTTTCCCCGTGGTGGTTCCCGCAGGACCCCCGTTTGGAACCAACACCATCAGCACTGGCCCCCCCTGCTATGTAGAATTAAGGATCCTCGAGGGAGCGACCCGCTATGCAAATTTAATTAATTAATTAAGTTGTTATTATGAGGCAAATAGTACCAAATGTTGGGACTTGCTGGAAAAGACTTAGCACTTAGCGGTTTATCAAGGGGGTCCCATACACCCCAACCGTGTTAGGAACGCATAATCAAGGAACATAACACCGGTTTATACGGTTCCTAACGGCATGAGTGGAACAAAACACCAAGCAAAAGGCTTAGCCTTCCACCCTTGCCAATATATAGATGATTTCATTTAAGCATTTATATAGTGTGATATAACCCAACCAAACTTCAACATGAAGCAAGCATCTTCAATCTCCACCTGCAACTAACAATGCTATAAGAGGGGCTGAGCGAGCCTACGTATAGCCAAACAACGGTTTGCATAGGTAGGGTGGTTAAACAGGTTCATGGTTACAATAGGAGGCTGACAGGAAGACATGGGCATCGAGGCAAAACTATAGATCGAGACTTCTAGCAAGAGGCAAAAATAGTAATGGTATCCGGGTTCGGTCATCTTGCCTGGGATTCCACAGAGGAGAAGAACGGATCCAAGAAGAAGACGGAGCAACAGTCGAGCGGATCCTCACAACTCCGGAACGGAACTGAAGCTAACAAGAGAAGCAACCGGAAAGAAAGAACAACATGGTAAACACACACATCATAAACATGGCATACGATGCACATCCAAATATGATGCATGTCCGGTTTAAATATGCATGGCATGGCAAAGTGCACAAACAACACTACAAGTTAAGTGGAGCTCAATATGCAACGAGTTGCATATTGACGAAACACCACCTATTAATTATTTAGTTGACTCTCGTTATTTACAAGACAAGATTAAAATGTTGGTTAACATGGCAAGAGGTGAAGCATAATAAAACTACAATAATAAGACATTTTAAATGAGGCCGGAAATAACAACAACATATCCGGAAAATCCCCATGAGCATGTTTAGTAATTATAAGCAAGCAACAATTAAACATTTAAGTGTTGTTAACATGATGCGGATGACATGATTAAGTTTATGCAAGTTTTATTAAAAGGTTGACAAGAAGAAGATAAGAAACATTTGTCACCGTGGTGGAAAGAAAAGAGTGCCACGGCAACGATTCCGAAAATGATGCCACGGCAATATATCGGTTCCGGTAACTCGGTGAGAGACCGGTGCAAAAGGTAAGATGGCGTGAGCGAGTCAAACAAGATGAAAGGTGGGGGCGATCCCGTTACCGGGTTCCCACGGGTCGGCGACGAGGCAACCGAGGAACATGACAAACGGACGAAACGGTGCGGTGCACACAAGGGAAGCACTTCATACAACCACAACAAGCAACATTCGTTCACGGGCACGTCTCGGGGTTATACCTTCGGGACACACGTTTCGGGGCGGTTCGAGTTCGAAGAGGGACGTAGCCATAGTAGTGGAAGTAGTGGTACACGAGTCGTGGTACACGGGGCGACGGTAGTCGAACTTGACATCGGGCGTCGAGGTACTCGTTCATGTAGTAGTCGGACTTGACGGGTCCCGTGAAGTAGTCGAACTTGGAGCTCGTTTTTCCCGTAGAGGTTCGGGTCGTCGTGGTACTTGGGTCTTCCGGCGAGGGTAGTTGTTCGGGCGTCGATCTCGTACACGGTTCGTAGAGGTTCGGGCCGTAGATGTACTTGCCAAACTCGGTTCTCGCAACGAGTTCGTAGAGGTACTTCTCCGAAGGGGTACTTGTTGTTTCATCGTGTAGTCGAACTTGCCGATACTTGAGGTCCTCTGCACTTGACGAAAACGAAAAAAAACAGCAGCCGTACAACAAAACAAGAACAGGGCGGAGGAAGGTTCGCGGGCGAGGTGGCTGGACTCGCAGCTCCTGGGGCGCCGATCTGCTGGAGACGGCCGGCTCGCGGGCGAGGCACGGCTGCAAGGCGCGTTGTCGAGGCGCTGGACGGGGAGGACGGGCGCGGGAGGAAGGAGGCGAGGCCGGGCGACCTGGCGGCGGAGGGCCTGAGGGCCGGCGCCCTGATAGCTGGCCGCCGGAGGCGCGGTCGCGCGGCGCACCGGAGGGAAGCGCTCCTGGCCGCGGTTCCTGGCGCGGAGGGACGGAAGGGGCGCTCCTGGAGGCGCTGGGGATGCGCGAGGACGGAGGGAGCCGAGGGGAGTGGCGCCACGGCGAGGCGAGAACCAGGCGAGGCGAGGCCCTGGAGGGCGCGCTCGGGGAGCTGCTGCCTCGGAGATGGGGCGAGGGCGAGTCGGGGTGAGCGAGGCGCTGCGGGGTGAGCGAGAGAGGGGATCGGGACTTGTGCGAGCGAGGGAGGAGGGAAATCGGGAGAGGGGCGGGGAGCGGGGTCGAGAGGTGGCGGCGGCGCACAGGGAGGAAAAGGGAGAGAGCGTCGGGATGAGGGGCTGAGCGCTCGGGGGTTAGGGTTTGGTCGCCTGGCGGCTGGGCCAAATGGGCCTGAGGCCTGGGCCAGGAGGAGAGGGAGGTGGCCTGGAGGAGTTTTCTTTCTTTTTTATTTCTTAGCAGAAACAAAAGAGAAGAACGAAAAAAAGGAGGGGGTTAGGGAAAAGATAGCACACGGGAGCATTTTTCTCGGGCATCATAAAAATGAGCACGACCGGAGAAAAATTATAAAAGGCCAGATCGGAAAAAATAACTCAAACATATTTGAATTTAATTCAAATAGGTTTGAACTAAGACGAGATTATTGAAGTGTCCAAAAATGTTCAAATTTTTGGAGGAACCTCGAAACAACGGAAAAGAATTATACGGAGGGTTTTGACGGGGAAACTCGAAGTGAAAAGACATGGGGAAATATTGCAAGTGTGTTACGATGATTCCGAAGCAATGGAATATTTATTAATATAGCTCCATAATATTGAGAGGCTTTTATATGTTATAAAGAGAAGTCGCCTTCCCTCGATTTAAATGGACCGAAGGTCCACACGATTTATTTAAGTTGAGATGCAAAATAAAAAGACATGATGGCATGATGACATGATGCAATGCGAAAAATAAATAACACAATCACAAAAGAACACACGGGCAGCCCGGAACATCTGGAATCTTCTGGAATCTTCTGGGACGTCGGTCTCGGGCGTCACACCGTGCCCTCCGAATGGAGCTGTATAACACCCGAGCCGCTCACTGGACTACTTTGACACGGCTTGCACCTGCTGTGCACGCCAGATATCTGGACATGCGGGATTTGTACCCCGTGCGGACTCGTCTGCCTGATCGCATGGATTGGCGTGACGTTGGGGGTATTACGCCTCCACGTGGGCGTTGGTTACCACCAGCATCGGGACCGAGACCACATCCATGTCCCTATGGTCCACAGCCTTCGAGTGCTCACGAGTTCCAAGATCCATCTGTTCCACTTCCAGGCTACGGTGGTAATCTTTACGAGGATTACTACGCGAATGTCTGAGCTAGGCCATGGTTGTAGTATTATTGTAGTAGTTGTATTTCCACAGTCCTGCGCGTCTTGTGGAATATGACATAGTGTGTACTGAGTTCCGGAGGTGTAGTTAAATAATGTATAGGAGCCTGGAATGCCTCTGATGGGATGTATCGTCTTTCACCGCAGTTGTACTTTAGCCTTGGCTTGTACTAAACTTTGTATGGTGTGTATGACCACTGGTGTATATATAGCAGTTTCTATATTACCATGTCGTACGGATGAACATCTTTGCATTCCGTGTCATCCATTACATTATGCACTTCTATGTCAAATTTTGCCATCCTTGTCTAAACCGTTGTTTTGTTTTCCTAGGATGGTCAACACTCGCAGCACTCCTGCTGCTCAGGAGCAGGGTGATGCTAGTGGGGCTAGAGATGGGAATCTGCCCCAGCCACCCTCCTTGGCGGAAGTTATGCTTGAAGCAGAACGGAACAAGAGAGAGACCAACCGTCTACTGGAACGTATAGAGCAGAACACTGGGTTCCGTCAGAGGAATGATGTGGTGTCAATCCATGATTTTATCAAGATGTGTCCACCGAAGTTCCATCACTCCACTGAACCTCTGGATGCTGATGACTGGCTACGTAGTATCACCCACAAGCTACACTCTGCCCGTGTGGCCGAAGCTGACAAGGTTATCTACACCGCCTACCATCTTGAGGGCCCTGTGATACAGGGTGGAACCCTAATCAGCGGATCTTTCACGTTTGGAGGTTGGCACACGATGAACACGGGGAATCACAAGGGAAAGATGGGGGAAACACAAGAGGAAAACACTCAATCAACACGAAAGCAATCACACAAATGCTAGATTCGCGATACAAGGTTGAGATCCATGATCCAAGGTCAACAACGGTGATACAGATAGTCTTCTCCCGGAGGAGGTCTTGATATCCCGGGGGATCTTCTCCGATGAAGGAGGTCCTGAATCCGAAGTGGATCTTCTCCGTAGAGGCGCACCGTCTCGTGGGAGAAATCCACACAAGTATCAAATGAGCTAAACCACAGCTCACCCTAAACGGAATGAGGAGGGGAGTATATATAGTCTACGGGCGAAGGGGATACACGGGCCTCGGCCCAAGTGATGCGCGCAGGCATATCAGGGGCCGGACGTCCGGGCGTCGAGCCGGATGTCCGGGGCTTCGCGGGACGCCGGATGTCCGGGGCCATGGGCCGGATGTCCGGGGCCATGGGCCGGATGTCCGGGCTGGAGTGGGCGCGCCTCGGGTGCTCTCTGGACAGAGGCGCCGGATTTCCGGGCCCGAGGCCGGATGTCCGGGCCGTGCCTGGCCGGATGTCCGGGCCCTGGCCGGATGTCCGGGCCCTGTAGCTTCGGCTGCTGCTGGCCTTCTATAGCTGATCGTCCAGGGGCCGGATGTCCGGGCCAGGGGGCCGGATGTCCGGGGCCTGGAGCTGCTTTCTGGTCCTCTTGTTGCATCAGCTCGTCCATGACCTTGGGGACTTGTCCATCTTCAAGCTCTTCTCCGATGTGGTCTCCTTCACACCTGAGCACACAAAGCACACCCGTCTGAGGTAGCAACCATGTCTCGCAAGATTCATAAGGAAGTATGGCTAGGAGTGACGTCACCTCGGTCTCGAAAGCTCTAGCACGAGCACGTGTCATCGGTCCTTGAGGCACTTGAGGGGGTGAAGGAGGGTCCATGGTGATGGCCCTAGGATACACCGTATCATCTCCCCTCCCCTTGGGAAAGATCCGACCTCGGATCGAAATCTTCATCACCATGGAAAGGAGAGAGGTCCTTGATGTTGAAAGTATCGCTCACGGAGTACTTGTGGCGTGGGATGTCGATCTTGTAGGCGTTGTCGTTGTAGCGTGCTAGCACCTTGAAGGGTCCGTCGGCGCGAGGTAGAAGCTTGGACTTGCGCTCGTGTGGGAAGCGTTCCTTGCGAAGGTGAAGCCAAACAAGATCTCCCGGGTTGAACACCATCGGTGCCTTGTTGACGTTGAACTTGGTGGCGCGACGGTGGACTTGTCGCTCGATCATCGCCCTTGTGTCTTCGTGCACCTTCTTGAGATAAGTTGCCCTTGCACTTGCGTCCATGTTCGTGCGCTCTTGGAGAGGAAGAGGTAGGATGTCCAAAGGCGACAACGGGTTGAAGCCGTAGACGATCTCGAAGGGGGACTTGCCTGTTGTGGAGTGTCTTGCGCGGTTGTAGGCGAACTCGGCGATTGGCAAGCACTGCTCCCATTCTCGGATGTTCCTCTTGATCAACACACGAAGAAGAGTGGAGAGCGTGCGGTTAGTCACCTTCGTCTGGCCGTCCGTTTGTGGATGGTACGCCGAAGAAAAGAGAAGCTTGATTCCGAGCTTGGCACATAGTGTTTTCCAAAAGTAACTCAAGAACTTGATGTCCCGGTCTGAGACGATCGTTTTGGGCACGCTGTGTAGACGAAGTATCTCCCTGCAAAAGAGAGTTGCAACATGTGAAGCATCGTCTATCTTGTTACAAGGAATGAAATGAGCCATTTTGGAGAATCTATCTACCACTAAAAGCACGGAATCTTTTCCATTTTGAGTTCTAGGCAAGCCAAGTATGAAATCCATGCTTATGTCTTCCCATGGGTGGTATGGAATAGGTAGAGGCATATAAAGACCATAAGATTGAGCTTTGGACTTAGCTTTGCGGCATGTAGAACATCGGTTTGTGAAGCGTGAGACGTCACGAAGCATCTTGGGCCAAAAATAGTTCTTAGAGAGTGTAGCAAACGTCTTGTCTCGTCCAAAGTGTCCCATGAGTCCTCCTCCATGCGATTCCTGCAAAAGGAGCAAACGAAGCGAAGACTTGGGAATGCAAAGTTTGTTAGCTCTCATAAGATATCCATCTTTGATGTAGTAATGCTCCCAAGAAGTGTGAGTCAAGCATTTAGCATAGGCATTTGCAAAGAAAGGATCATGCTCATATAAATCTTTAATATGCTCAAAGCCAATCACATTCAACTCAAGTTGTGTAACAAGCATGTATTTGCGGGAAAGCGCGTCCGCCACAACATTTTCTTTGCCCTTGATGTATTTGATGACATAGGGAAAAGACTCAATGAACTCACTCCATTTAGCATGACGCTTGTTCAACTTGGTTTGACCTTTGAGATACTTGAGTGTCTCATGGTCCGTATGAAGAATGAATTCATGAGGTCTAAGATAGTGTTCCCAAACACGTAGAACTCTCACCAAGGCATAAAGCTCTTTATCATAGATAGGATAGTTAAGTTGCGCTCCCGATAGCTTCTCGCTAAAGTACGCAATTGGGCGCTTTTCTTGCATTAGCACGCCACCTATGCCGGTACCACTAGCATCACAATGAATCTCAAAAGGTTTGTCAAAGTTGGGTAAGGCTAGAAGTGGTGCGTGCGTGAGCAAGCTCTTAAGCTCATTGAACGCGGTGTCTTGCGAAGGACCCCAAATGAAGGGTGCGTTCTTCTTGCTCAAAGCGTGTAGAGGCATAGCAATGGTGCTAAAGTCCTTCACAAAGCGTCTATAGAAACCGGCTAAACCAAGGAAACTACGCACTTGCATGAGATTCTTAGGTTGAGGCCAGGTTTTAATTGCTTCAATTTTAGTTTCATCAACGTGAACACCTTGAGAAGACACGACAAATCCTAGAAAGACAACCTTGTCAACGCCAAAAGTGCATTTTTCCATATTAGCATACAATTGTTGTTTGCGAAGTGCTTGCAAAACTAGTTGGACATGGTCAACATGTTCTTCAAGCGACTTGCTAAACACGAGAATGTCATCAAAATAAACCACGACAAAGACACCTATGTAGGGTCTAAGAACAAAGTGCATAAGACGCACAAAAGTGCCGGGTGCTTCCGATAAGCCCATTGGCATGACAAGCCACTCATATAACCCAAACTTGGTTTTGAAAGCAGTTTTCCACTCATCACCCTCTTGAATGCGAATTTGGTAGTAACCACTTTTAAGATCAATTTTTGAAAAGATGGTGGCACCACAAAGTTCATCAAGCATGTCATCTAAGCGAAGAATAGGGTGACGATATCTAACGGTGATAGCATTTATCGGGCGGCAATCGGAACACATGCGAAAAGTTCCGTCTTTCTTAGGCACGAGAATAACGGGAACGGCACAAGGGCTTAAACTTTCACGTACATGACCCTTGTCGATGAGATTTTGCACTTGCCGTTGTGACTCCTTCGTTTCCTCGGGGTTGACGCGGTAAGGAGCTTTGTTTGGAAGTGGAGCACCGGGTACGAGGTCGATGCGGTGTTCTATCCCTCGAAGTGGAGGTAGACCCGATGGTAGCTCATCCGGAAAGACGTCCGAGAATTCCTGCAACAATTTAGACAACACAAAAGGTGGAGGTGGTGAAATGTTAGGAGGTTTGGCTTCCCCTTTGCATAAGAGCACAAGGTGGAAGACGCTTGATGGGTTCTCACACACTTCTCTCATCTCACGTTTGGTAGCAAATAGCACGAGTTGCTTCTTGTCGTTCATCGTGGAGTCGCTTATATTTGGCTTGTGTCTCTCGCTCTCTTTTTGGTGGCTCGCTCTCTCACCATTCTCTCCATGATGGGTGGTAGGTAAAAGCTTGTCGTCGGCTACTTGACTTGGAGTCATTGGTCGTAGCATGAATTCCTTGCCCTTCATCTTGAAGTGATAGTGATTCGTCCGTCCATTGTGTGTGACTCCACGATCATATTGCCATGGTCGTCCAAGAATAAGGTGGCACACGGACATGGGTATCACATCACACTCAAGAGTGTCCTCGTAAGCGCCAATCTTGAAAGAGACTTGCACGGTGTGCTCGACTCGAAGAATTCCGGCGTCGTTGAGCCATTGGACCTTGTAGGGGTGAGGATGCTTCGTCTTGACCAAATGAAGCTTGTCGCATAGCTCTTCACTTGCCAAGTTGTGGCAACTTCCGCCATCGATGATAACCTTGACGGAGCGTCCATTGATGCCGGCCTTCGTATGGAAAATATGGCATCGTTGGTCGTCATCTTGTTGATGTTGGAGTGTCAAGACTTTAGAGACAACTAGGTTGGGGCTTGAGTCATTGTCGCAAAACACTTGATTGTCTTCTTCTTCATTGACTTGGCGATGCATAGCGACATGCTCAAGTGCTTCCATCTCATCATCGCTCATGGAGTCATAAGATCCGTCGTCATTGATGATCATGGTGCGAACGGTCTTGCACTCAAATGACTTGTGGCCTCGTCCTTGGCACTTGAAGCATTTGATGGAGCTCGTCTTGTTGTTATCTTCGGTTGGAGGTGTGGTTGGGGAAGCTCTTGGCTTGAAGTTGTTGGTAGAAGGTGGACGACTCGAGGTAGTCGCATTCTTGTAGCTTGACTTGTCACCGAAGTTTGTAGAAGGCTTGGTAGAGGTAGGAGGAGTAGCCGAAGTCGATGAAGCTTGGTTGTAGGAGCCGAAGTTCTTGGAGTTGAACTTGGAGTACTTGTAGTCCTCTTGAACTTGTCGCTCCGCTTTGGTTGCTTGGTGTACTAGCTCGAGGAGATTGTTGTATGGTTGGAAGTCCGCAATCTTCTTGATGGGATAGTTGAGTCCATTCAAGAATCTCGCCATAGTTTGCTCTTCATCTTCCGTGATGTTTGCTCGTATCATGGCAATCTCCATCTCCTTGTAGTACTCTTCAACGGACTTGGTACCTTGCTTGAGGAGTTGTAGCTTCTTGAACAAGTCACGGTTGTAGTGTGTAGGCACGAAACGTGCTCTCATCACTTCCTTCATTTGAGCCCAAGTGGTGATATGAGGTTTGCCTTTGGCTTCTCTTCTCTCTATGATTTGCTCCCACCAAATGAGAACATAGTCTTGGAACTCAAGGGATGCCATTGCGATCTTCTTCTCTTCATCGAAGTTGTGAAGGCGAAAGATCTTGTCAACTTTCAATGCCCATGAGAGGTAGTCTTCGGGATCGATGCTTCCGGAGAACTTAGGCATGGTGAACTTGAGCTTGCCATAGCGATGCTCGTCATTGTTTCCTTGCCTATTGGGAGGATGATCTCGATTTTGTCGGTTTGCCATATCATGTTGCTCTTGAGGATGTAGATGTTCTTGTTGGGTTTGTTGCTCTTGCCGCGCTTGAGGAGGAGCTTCTTCTTGTATTCTTGCTTGGTGTCGCCTTTCTTGCATCTCATCTCGAAGGAAATCCTGTTCTTGACGAGTGTGTCGATTGCGGGCGGCCACATTGCGATGTGCATCTTGTAAAGCACGTTGCGCCTCCATAGCTTGAGCTTCTCGACGTTGTTGTGCTTGGCGGTTAGCCTCGGCATCTTGTTCTTCTTGATATTGGCGAGCTCGCTCTTGTTGTTGTTGGCGTAGTCGTTGCCGTTCTTGTGCTTGCTCAAGTGTAGCTTGGTTTTGACGACGTCGATTTTCTTGTTCGTCTAATAGCTCTTGAGAACTCTTGTCATGTAGAGGTTGCCGATGTTCATGTCGAGCTTGACGTGCGGCTTGACGAAGAGTGTGTGACGTAGGTGTACTTGAGTCATTCGTTGAGTCGGTGTGTCGACTTGAGCGGCTACGTCTTTGAGATGATGTTGAGGAAGAACGTCAGTTGATGATCAATGTCCGGAGCTCATTGTATTGAGTAGACATGTTGGTGTTGATGAGGTCGATTTGCTCCTTGGTACTTTGTTGGAATTGTCGCGCGTCCTCGGCGACTTGACCAATGTACTCTCGCATAGCTTCACTCTCTTGATGTAGAGCTCGTTGGACACCGAGTAGATGTAGTTTGGTGACGTAGTTGTTCGCTTCTTGAGGATCGTCGAAGATCGGGTTGGTAGATGAACCTGGCCTATCCATCATCACAAGCAAGTATGTGAGTGGGAGAAAGGAGAAGACAATATCAATGTACCTTAACCGAGGTTGAAAATGGATCAATGATCACTCAACAATGTAACCCGGAAATAGCACTATTGGTATCACTTCGTGTCGATTCTCACACCTACACAAGTAAAGCTTTGAGAGGAGCTTGGTTAGGATGTGGCACAAATTCAATGCAATCGTCAAAATGACTCAAAGATGTTGAAAATGGTTCACAAATTTGCTCATGCAACATGTAGATCACTAGCAAAGAGTAGCACACGGAACACACGCACGGATAGATAAATGTGGTTGTGCAACCAAGGATGAGCGAAAATTGTGGTAAACCACGGAAAATGCTCGTGTTGCACAACGCTAGAGAGACGCTAACCGATTGCTTAATAGGCGGATACGCACTTGTGCACGACCTATAGGGGCAAAACGTAACGACTATCTATCACAAGTATGCTATGAGTGTATGATGTGCCGATGCTTGAGCACAAAATGGTGTTGCTATGTATGATCTCTTTGGATGCAAGGCGTATGATGCTATTGTTTCTTTGCTTGGAATGGCTCTTTTGCTTAAAAGCTTTTGAGCTCTTTCTTTGGGCACATATGCATTCTTCTCGAATCGAGGTAGCTATTGTGTATGCGGAGCACTCTTGTGGCACACGGGGATATGCAAGATACCAAGATGATGTGATGTTACTCACAATGATGTAGTATGCAATATCTATCACTATCACTAATGTGCACAAGTGTCGTGGCCCGGCAATACTCAAATGGCTAGTCTCAATGGGAAAGCTACGCAAAGATGGTTCATAGGGTGACAATGCAATTGCAAGATAGAATGATCGAAGTGTCGTCGATGTTACCGTCCTTGCCGAAGTTGAGCGGTGGTGTTGTCGAAGTCTTGCCGTCCCAAGGTAGCCTAAACATCCAAGGAAACGGTGAAACCACAACTCAAGTATCCACGGCAAATGGAGACAAATTTTCCAAACTCGAAGCGGGTAAGCGATGGTGGATGCGGAAAAGGTGGTGGTATGCGGAAGAAATGGTGGAGCACCGAACGAAAATGGCGGAGAGGTGGGGAAATGGCTGCGGGAGGCCGGATGTCCGGGCCAAAGGCCGGATGTCCGGGCTGGGCCGGATGTCCGGGGCACGGGCCGGATGTCCGGGGTGCCCGAGCCAGCAAGAACACGATGCAACGGTGGTTTCGGGGCAAAATTCGACGGATTTTGCGGATGAAAATTGGGGAAAATTGGGGGAAAAGCTAGATCCACACGTGGCACAGCAAATCCATGGAACAAATTCAACAAAATCTTGCCAAATCAACAGATCACAGAAAATTTTTGGGGCTCTTTTTGTGGGGAATTTTTCGAAATTAGGAAGAACACGACAAAAACAGGCTAGAAAACGACGTGTGGGGCTCCAAAATCGTGAGAAACCTTTGCTCTAGATACCATATGATACAGGGTGGAACCCTAATCAGCGGATCTTTCACGTTTGGAGGTTGGCACACGATGAACACGGGGAATCACAAGGGAAAGATGGGGAAACACAAGAGGAAAACACTCAATCAACACGAAAGCAATCACACAAATGCTAGATTCGCGATACAAGGTCGAGATACATGATCCAAAGTCAACGCCGGTGATACAAAGATAGTCTTCTCCCGGAGGAGGTCTTGGAATCCCGTGGGATCTTCCCGTTAGGGGTCTTGAATCCAGAGGTGGATCTTCTCCGTAGAGGCGCACCGGTCTCGTGGGAGAAATCCACACAAGTGTCAAATGAGCTAAACCACAGCTGCCTCTAAAGGGAGGAGGTCAACAGTATTTATATTACACACGCGGTCGCCGTCGTAGCGGACGTCCGGGGGTTACCGGACGTCCGGTGGTTCCGGAGGGACCGGACGTCCGGTAATCCTCGGATTTCCGCTATTTAGCTTCTGTTGCCGAAGTCACGGACGTCCGGTGGCTTCCGGTCGTCCGGTCGTCTGGGAGGGGCCGGACGTCCGGTGTTTTCCGGTCGTCCGGTGCCTGGGAGTCGCCGGTCGTCCGGTGCAGGCCGGACGTCCGGTGCCTGTAGCATCTTCAGCATTCCTTCTTCTTGTCTCGAGCACTTATCGGTCCTGTCCTCTTGAGCATCATGTAGAGCTGTCCCGCGGCCTTCGTCCAAGTACCTGAGTATGCATAGAGTCTCTGATGAAGGTAGAGGCCGTACCTCAAGTGAATCCGAAAGATGTAAAGAGAGGAGCGAGGTCACCTCGGTCTCAAAAGCTCTTGCACGTGCTCTAGTCATGGGTCCTTTGGGCACTTGGTGAGACGATGAAGGGTCCATGGTGATGGCCCTAGGATACACCGTATCAGTTCTTCTTGATATTGACGAGCTCGCTCTTGTTGTTGTTGGCGTAGTCGTTGCCGTTCTTGTGCTTGCTCAAGTGTAGCTTGGTTGTGACGACGTCGATTTTCTTGTTCGTCGAATAGCTCTTGGGAACTCTTGTCATGTAGAGGTTGCCGATGTTCATGTCGAGCTTGACGTGCGGCTTGACGAAGAGTGTTTGACGTAGGTGTACTTGAGTCTTGCGTTGAGTCGGTATGTCGACTTGAGCGGCTTCGTCGATGAGATGATGTTGAGGAAGAACGTCGGTTGATGATCAATGTCCGTAGCTCATTGTATTGAGTAGACATGTTGGTGTTGATGAGGTCGATTTGCTCCTTGGTGCTTTGTTGGAATTGTCGCGCGTCCTCGGCAACTTGACCAATGTACTCTCGCATAGCTTCACTCTCTTGATGTAGAGCTCGTTGGACACCGAATAGATGTAGTTTGGTGACGTAGTTGTTCGCTTCTTGAGTGTCATCGGAGATCGGGTTGGTAGATGAACTTGGCCTATCCATCATCACAAGCAAGTAAGTGAGTGGAGAAAGGAGAAGACAATATCAATGTACCTTAACCGAGGTTGAAAATGGATCAATGATCACTCAACAATGTAACCCGGAAATAGCACTATTGGTATCACTTCGTGTCGATTCTCACACCTACACAAGTAAAGCTTTGAGAGGAGCTTGGTTAGGATGTGGCACAAATTCAATGCAATCGTCAAAATGACTCAAAGATGTTGAAAATGGTTCACAAATTTGCTCATGCAACAAGTAGATCACTAGCAAAGAGTAGCACACGGAACACACGCACGGATAGATAAATGTGGTTGTGCAACCAAGGATGAGCGAAAATTGTGGTAAACCACGGAAAATGCTCGTGTTGCACAACGCTAGAGAGACGCTAACCGATTGCTTAATAGGCGGATACGCACTTGTGCACGACCTATAGGGGCAAAACGTAACGACTATCTATCACAAGTATGCTATGAGTGTATGATGTGCCGATGCTTGAGCACAAGATGGTGTTGCTATGTATGATCTCTTTGGATGCAAGGCGTATGATGCTATTGTTTCTTTGCTTGGAATGGCTCTTTTGCTTAAAAGCTTTTGAGCTCTTTCTTTGGGCACATATGCATTCTTCTCGAATCGAGGTAGCTATTGTGTATGCGGAGCACTCTTGTGGCACACGGGGATATGCAAGATACCAAGATGATGTGATGTTACTCACAATCATGTAGTATGCAATATCTATCACTATCACTAATGTGCACAAGTGTCGTGGCCCGGCAATACTCAAATGGCTAGTCTCAATGGGAAATCTACGCAAAGATGGTTCATAGGGTGACAATGCAATTGCAAGATAGAATGAGCGAAGTGTCGTCGATGTTATCGTCCTTGCCGAAGTTGAGCGGTGGTGTTGTCGAAGTCTTGCCGTCCCAAGGTAGCCTAAACATCCAAGGAAACGGTGAAACCACAACTCAAGTATCCACGGCAAATGGAGACAAATTTTCCAAACTCGAAGCGGGTAAACGATGGTGGTTGTTGCGGAAGATTGGTGGTGGTTTGCGGAAGGATGGGTGGATTGGTGGAGAACTGGCTGCGGGAGGCCGGATGTCCGGGCCAAAGGCCGGATGTCCGGGCCGGGCCGGATGTCCGGGCCGGGCCGGATGTCCGGGCCGGGCCGGATGTCCGGGGCACGAGCCGGATGTCCGGGGTGCCCGAGCCAGGAAAAACACGTTGCAAACGGTGGTTTCGGGGCAAAAATTCGGCGGATTTTTCGGATGAAATTTGGGGAAAAGTGGAGGAAAAGCTAGATCCACACGTGGCACAGCAAATGCATGGAACAAATTCAACAAAATCTTGCCAAATCAACAGATCACAGAAATTTTTTGGGGCTCTTTTTGTGGGGAATTTTTCGAAATTGGGAAGAACACGACAAAAACAAGCTAGAAAACAAAGTGTGGGGCTCCAAAATCGTGAGAAACCTTTGCTCTTGATACCATATGATACAGGGTGGAACCCTAATCAGCGGATCTTTCACGTTTGGAGGTTGGCACACGATGAACACGGGGAATCACAAGGGAAAGATGGGGGAAACACAAGAGGAAAACACTCAATCAACACGAAAGCAATCACACAAATGCTAGATTCGCGATACAAGGTTGAGATCCATGATCCAAGGTCAACAACGGTGATACAGATAGTCTTCTCCCGGAGGAGGTCTTGATATCCCGGGGGATCTTCTCCGATGAAGGAGGTCCTGAATCCGAAGTGGATCTTCTCCGTAGAGGCGCACCGTCTCGTGGGAGAAATCCACACAAGTATCAAATGAGCTAAACCACAGCTCACCCTAAACGGAATGAGGAGGGGAGTATATATAGTCTACGGGCGAAGGGGATACACGGGCCTCGGCCCAAGTGATGCGCGCAGGCATATCAGGGGCCGGACGTCCGGGCGTCGAGCCGGATGTCCGGGGCTTCGCGGGACGCCGGATGTCCGGGGCCATGGGCCGGATGTCGGGCTGGAGTGGGCGCGCCTCGGGTGCTCTCTGGACAGAGGCGCCGGATTTCCGGGCCCGAGGCCGGATGTCCGGGCCGTGCCTGTCCGGATGTCCGGGCCCTGGCCGGATGTCCGGGCCCTGTAGCTTCGGCTGCTGCTGGCCTTCTGTAGCTGATTGTCCAGGGGCCGGATGTCCGGGCCAGGGGGCCGGATGTCCGGGGCCTGGAGCTGCTTTCTGGTCCTCTTGTTGCATCAGCTCGTCCATGACCTTGGGGACTTGTCCATCTTCAAGCTCTTCTCCGATGTGGTCTCCTTCACACCTGAGCACACAAAGCACAACCGTCTGAGGTAGCAACCATGTCTCGCAAGATTCATAAGGAAGTAGGGCTAGGAGTGACGTCACCTCGGTCTCGAAAGCTCTAGCACGAGCACGTGTGATCGGTCCTTGAGGCACTTGAGGGGGTGAAGGAGGGTCCATGGTGATGGCCCTAGGATACACCGTATCACCCTGCCAGTCTTTGGTGGGAAAACTTTGAAGCTATACGTCCTGCTGGCCAAGTCACTACCTGGGTTGAGTTCAGTGAGGCATTCCGTGAACATCACATTCCGAAAGGTCTCATGGATCGCAAGCGGGAGGAATTCTGCAATTTCACCCAGGGCCGTTTAACTGTGGATGGCTATAGTCGCGAGTTTGGTAACCTGGCACGCTATGCACCTGAAGAAGTATCCACCGATGCCAAGAAGCAGGCGAGGTTTCGCAAGGGACTCAGCCCCGAACTCCGCCGAGATCTACGTCTGCACGAGTGCACTTCCTTCCAGAAGTTGGTTAACAAGGCTATCAGTGCTGAAACAGGCCAGGCCGACTTCGAGGCCACCCGCAAGCATACTCGAGATTTTGGATCCTCATCCGGCTCTGGCTCTCACAAGCGCCGTGTGTGGGTTCCTAACACTGCTCTGCCACCCAAGTACACACCGAGGCCATCCTATGAGGCGCCTCGCCCAACTCAACAGTTTGCACCTGCTAAGACTTATGGAGGACCACCTTCCAACTTTGCTCCACGCACCACCACTGTGACATGTTTCAAGTGTGGAGAACCGGGACACTACATGCGTGATTGTCCCCAAAACCAGCCAGAAAAAACCGTTGGCCGTGGTAAGCCAACCGGCAAGGTGAATTATGTCAAGCCAATCCCCACTGCACGTGGTCATGTCAACTATGTCTCTGCTGAGGAAGCTCATGAGGATCCTAACGTCGTCCTTGGTACTCTTCTCGTCAACTGCCATCCGGCATCTGTTCTTTTCGATACTGGAGCATCCCATTCGTTCATATCTGAGAGCTATGCTCGATTGCACAACATGACTTTTTGTGACATGCCTACTTCCATGGTTATTCAAACTCCTGGATCAAAGTGGCAAACCTCTAGGGTAAGCCATGGAAACAAAATCCTTGTCGATAGACTTGTTTTCCTAGCATCTTTAATCGCTCTCAAGTCCTCGGACATAAACATCATTTTGGGTATGGATTGGATGACAACTCATTACGCCAAAATCGATTGCCTTACTAGGACCGTTCAACTTACACATCCATCCGGCAAGATAGTCAATGTCTTGACTCGAATGGCTGAGCGTCAGCTCTACTCTCTTAATGCCAGCCCTCTACCAGAACTCGAAGATATCCCGGTAGTCCATGACTTCCCGGATGTTTTTCCAGAAGAACTGCCAGGAATTCCACCTGACAGAGATGTCGAGTTCGTGATAGATCTTATCCCTGGAACTGTCCCAATCTCTAGGAGACCTTATAAGATGGCACCACTAGAATTAGCTGAGCTAAAGAAACAACTCGATGAGTCTTTGCAAAAAGGTTTCATCCGTCCTAGTTCTTCCCCTTGGGCTTGCCCCGTCCTCTTCGTTAAGAAGAAGGATGGAACGGAGCGGATGGTTGTAGATTACCGACCTGTCAATCTGGTCACCATAAAGAATAAGTATCCGCTCCCCAGGATCAATGACCTGTATGATCAGCTCGCTGGATCCTCAGTCTTCTCTAAGATGGATTTGAGGTTGGGTTACCATCAAATCAAAATCAAGAACGGGGACATTCCTAAAACGGCTTTTGTTACTCGTTATGGCCAATATGAGTACACCGTTATGTCCTTTGGGTTAACCAATGCCCCAGCTACCTTCTCTCGATTAATGAATTCTATATTCATGGAGTATTTGGATAAATTCGTCGATACCTCGATGATATACTCATCTATTCCAAGAACAAGGAAGATCATGCCGAGCATTTAAGGCTGGTATTGACGAAACTTCGAGAGCACCGCCTTTATGCCAAATTCTCTAAATGTGAATTTTGGTTGCCAGAAGTAACCTATCTAGGTCATGTGATCTCTGGCAAGGGTATTGCTGTCAATCCCGAGCGAGTTCAAGCCATACTTGATTGGACTCCCCCTGAATCGGTCAAGCAAGTTAGGAGTTTTCATGGCTTAGCGAGCTATTGCCGACGTTTCGTCGAGAATTTCTCCAAGGTTGCTAAACCTTTAACCGAACTCCTCAAGAAAGATAAAAAGTTTGAGTGGACCCCATAGTGCGAGTCCAGTTTTCAGGAACTGAAAAGACGCCTGACATCTGCACCTGTACTGGTACCACCAGATTTTTCCAAGGATTTTATAATCTACTGCGACGCCTCGCGACAAGGTCTAGGTTGCATACTCATGCAAGATCGTCAAGTGATTGTATACGCATTTCGACAGTTGCGTCCACACGAGGATAACTATCCTACTCATGATCTAGAGCTTGCAGCTGTAGTCTATGCACTCAAAACATGGCGACATTACCTTCTTGGTAATCGCTGTGAAATCTTCACTGATCATCAAAGTTTGAAGTATATCTTCACCCAACCGGATTTGAATCTCAGGCAAAGACGTTGGGTTGAGTTGCTCACCGACTACGACTTAGGAATCACTTACACCCCTGGAAAGGCCAATGTCATGGCTGATGCACTAAGTCGTAAGTCATATTGTAACAACTTAATGTTACAACAAAGTCAACCACTTCTCCACGAGGAATTTTGTAAGCTTAACCTTCACATTGTTCCTCGAGGATTCCTTTCCACCTTGGTGGCGAAACCTACCCTTATGGATCAGGTCATCAAAGCACAGAAGGTTGAACCCGGAATCTCCCGTATTAAGAGGAACATCAAGAAAGGAGTTGCAGGATGTTTCTCAATTGATGATCAAGGAGTCGTATTCTTTAGCAACCGTTTAGTGGTTCCTAAAGTCCGAAACCTAAGACGTTTGATCCTTAAGGAGGCTCATGAATCTCCTCTCACGATTCATCCCGGTAGTACTAAAATGTATCAGGATCTACGTCAGAGATTCTGGTGGACTAGGATGAAGAGAGAAGTCGCTCAATTCATTACTAACTGCGACGTTTGTCGTCGGGTTAAAGCAGAGCATCAACGGCCTGCTGGCACCCTTCAACCTTTAGCTATTCCTGAATGGAAATGGGATAAAGTCGGTATGGACTTCATTACCGGTTTTCCCAGGACCAGGAAAGGGAATAATGCTATCTTCGTCGTTATCGACCGCCTCTCTAAAGTAGCTCATTTCCTGCCTGTTCGAGAGAGTATTACCGCTAGCCACCTAGCAGACTTATATGTCTCTCGAATAGTATCACTTCATGGTGTGCCGTTGGAGATTAACTCGGACCATGGAAGTCTTTTCACTTCCCGATTTTGGGAAAGTTTCCAGAATGCTATGGGAACTCATCTCTCCTTCAGTACCGCCTTCCATCCCCAGTCAAGTGGTCAAGTGGAACGAGTCAATCAAATTCTGGAAGACATGCTTCGAGCCTCTGTCATTTCTTTAGGTATGGAATGGGAAAAATGTCTTCCATTTGCCGAATTTGCTTATAACAATAGTTATCAAGCCAACTTGGGCAAAGCTCCCTTCGAAGTTCTATATGGACGAAGGTGTCGAACACCTCTTAACTGGTCAGAGACCGGGGAAAGACAATTCTTTGGCCCGGATATGATCCAGGAAGCAGAGGAACAAGTTCGCATCGTTCATGAGAGATTGAAAACAGCCCAGTCTCGCCAGAAGAGCCAATATGATAGTCATCATAAGGCTGTGACTTTTGAAGTCGGCGATAAGGCTTACCTTCGGGTTACTCCTCTTAAGGGAACCCATCGCTTCGGTATCAAAGGCAAATTGGCCCCTCGTTATATCGGTCCTTTTCACATTCTTGCCAAACGAGGAGAAGTTGCCTACCAGTTGGAACTACTTCCGCACCTCTCCAGAGTTCATGATGTTTTCCACGTTTCTCAACTCAGGCGTTGCTTCTCGGATCCTATCCGCGGAGTGGACCACGAAACGCTTGATCTCCAGGACAATCTCACATATCGAGAATACCCTGTTCGTATTCTTGATCAAACCGAGCGCACCACTCGACGCCACAATATCAAGTTTCTCAAGGTTCAATGGTCACATCATTCCGAGAGTGAAGCTACTTGGGAAAGGGAGGATCGTCTTCGACTTGAGTACCCCACCCTCTTTCCGGAGGAACCCGAATCTCGGGACGCGATTTTTTTAAGTGGGGGTGAGTTGTCACATCCCTAGTTAGCACTTGCATTAGGGTTAGTTGGTGTGTGCATCATGTTTAATTCTCAAAGAATTTTAAAATGGGAATGACAGAAACCCCAGCACCCCTCTTCTAACAACTAGGGTTTGATAAAATATTTTCCAATGTACCCAAAATGCCCTTCAAAAATGTTCATCATTTCTGCCTTGGTCTCAAACCTTTGCTAAAAATGGTGCACAATTTTCTAGGACACTCAAGGGCTTTGGATTAAATCATATGGTAATTGTATTTGGGCATTTAAATATTTTTAAATATTTTAAATGCTCAAATAATCATGAACTATAATGTTTCCTACTGTTCATATTATATACAGTAGGTATGACAAGTTTCATGAGTTATAAAAATGCTCTAGCATTTTTATTAATTAAACAAAGCTGCAAAAGAAATGGAACATAAAAGTAAATAGAAAGAAAAGTAGGAAGAAGCAGTTTTACCTGAGCCCACTTACCTGCTGGCCCAGACGGCCCAGCCCACCAGGGGCATCCCCGTCTTCTTCGCCGCGCCAGCGCACGAAGCAGCTCGGTGGCGAGCGCCGCCGAAGCGCCGGCCACCTCCTGCCTGCCTGGCTGGCCCCTCGACCCTCTGGATGGACCTGGACGACGCCACGTAGACCCCTCGACCGTTTCCCCTCTCCCCTGTGTCCTTCCCCCTCCTCTCTACCTTCCGCCGAGCTCCACCGAGCGAGCTCGTCGCCGTCGATCGCTGCCACCGCGCCCTACGCCACTCCCTCGCCTCCCCGATGCACCACTAGCTCCGCCGCATCGCCCCGAAGCTCCCCACCGACGCACACGACGCCAGAAGCCCCGCAACGCCCTCCCCGCCGTCGTCTTCAACCTTCGGCACCGGAGATCGCCGCCGCCCGTACGCCGCCGTCCGACCTTCCCCGAGCTCGCTTCGACGCCCTCTGCGACCGCTGTGAGCTCACGCTTCAAACCCCCCTCTCCACGGGCCCGTTTATGCCTTGTAGCCGCCGCCCCCTTTGCTTACCGAAGATCACCGCCGCCGGCCAACTCGCCGCCGTGGCCACAGGCACCGTGCCTCGTGGCTGAGCACGCCATTAGGATCAGTAGATCACCAGCAAGCTAACGCCAGCTTTAACTCCTCCTATCGTGCACCACAACACCATCCCGGCCAACTCCGTGCGAGCACCGCCGCGGACGAGCTCGTCGCCGTCGACTCCGGCGACCTTTCGTCCAACCAGTGGCACCGTTGGATGCGGTGCATCACCAGGAGCACACAGAGCCCATCCGCGCGGCAAATGGTTGCCGGAACAAGGATTCCGACGAGTCACCGCCGTGCGAAATGGTCGCCGCCGGCCAAACTCCGGCGGGCTGACGTGGCCTGTTAGTTAGGAGCTAACAATAATTAGATTAATCACCAGAGTCACTGACAGTGGGCCCCTTTGTTTAGTCAAACCCAGTCAACCCTAGTTATGACTGGAATTAGCTCCTAAGACACTGACATGAGGGACCCACCGGTCAGGTTTGACTTGGACTGGCCCTGTTGACTGACTGACGTCAGCATGATGTCATGCTGACGCAGTAAAGGTTTTTCTGGGATTTTTAGGTTTATAAATAATTCAGGAAATTCCAGAAAATACCCAAAACTTCTAAAAATCATATAAAATCAACCATAGCTCAGATGGAAAAGATTTATATATGAAAAATGATCAGAAAAATCCAATCTTTCCAATGGCACTAGTTTCAGGCATGTTTGAACAAGTTAACTTGCTGTATACATCAAAAACATGATAATGCACTTATTTAAATAATAGTTTGAACTCCAATTTGAATCTTTGATTCAAATAGGTTCAAACCCTTCTGGTTTTAGTTGCATTAGCCAACACACATGCATCTTATCATGTCATGAGCATGCATCATATTGTTGCATTTGTTTGTTAATGATTGTATCGCCGGTATTCTCTGTGTTAGGTCCTGCTCCCGAGGATACTGCTGCGTATCCAGTTGAAGAGCAGTACCCAACAACTACTTTGTCAGGCAAGAAATCATTGATCATTCCGATACAAACCCAATCTTCTCGCTCCTGTTCTCTTTTACTGCATTAAGGCAACAGCGTGTGAACTGCTACTTGCTGCGGTAGTTGAACCCTATCCCTTGCATGACCTGTCATTACCACAGTAAATAGTTGAAACCCACTAGCATGTGTAGGAGTTGATTGAGCCATGTGATGTGTGATCCACCATGGTATTTGTTTATGTTGCCTGCTATGCTTAGAGTTGTGTCTGGTCTGGTTCATCTGGGTGATGGATCAGAGTGAAATGATCATACTGATAAAGAGAGGGAAGTGTGGAACACGCTTGGTAAAGGTATCGATGAAAGGCCATGTAGGAGTACATGGTGGGTTGTTTCATTGAAATCGTCCATAGGATCTGAGATCTGTATGTGCGATTCAAGTTGCAGTTACTACCATACATTGGGCCCGAAACCAATGGACCCTCTCGGCTTATTAATTACCCTCGATCCCTGTCCAGGAGTTGCAACTAGTTTCTGGTGTTTATAGCTTACTGGAGGTCATGCACAACGCTGACCCTCGGGGTGGGTTGTGATGCGACAGGTACGTGGCACGGTGTACCGGTTGCCCGTTTGGTGACTCGGGAACCCTGTACACATCGTTTGGGGCCGTGAGCGACACCCCGGCCGGATCTCCCCACGGATGGAACCCAAATAGGCGATAAACCTGGACGAGAGACTTGAGTAGTTAGTCAGGTCGTGGCCGACACCCCCGCTGGGCTTCCTCTTGAAGGTTGCCGAGTACACGCCGAGTAAACGGCGATAAGTGGTGAAAGCGTGTGTGAAGAGGTACACCCCTGCAGGGTTATCAAACTATTCGAATAGCCGTTGTTCACGGTACGGACTACTTGGTTGCTCTTACAGTTCATAGACAAGTTGATGGATACTACTAAAAGCCTCAAGATAAGTGTGAGTGCCGTGGATGGCCCTTCCGTAGGATGACGGAAGAGGATCCTCGGTAGTGTATTGATGTGGTGAGTAGTGGACTCGTGTTCGTAATAACATCTTGCAATCTAATGAGAGTTGTAGTATAGGATAGCCAAGGTCAAAGCCGGCATTCTGCTACGAACTCCACTACCCCCCCCCCCTTGATAATGTTGCATGTATGATAGGTTCTGTGGTAAGACTTGCTGAGTACCTTTGTACTCATGTTTGCTTAATAACTGTTGCAAAGGAGAACCCTGCCCCTGCTGATGGGTTCTACATAGACGTTGACGTCGACGAGTAGCTTGACACCTAGACGGAGATCTGGAGCTTGTGAAGGGCCTTGTAGATAGTCAGGCTACCCCAAGCCTGTTTTATTTTCTAAGTTGACTGTACTTAGACATGTAGCTTCCGCTTGTGCTTGTATGACTTGAGTGTTGGGTCATGTGACCCTACCTGTATGGATATGTTATGTATGGCTCTTGGAGCCTTTTAAATAAAGTACTTTGAGTCATAGAGTTCTGTTGTGATGCAATGTTGTATTTGCACATATTGAGCATATTGCGTGTATGATTGAAATGCTTGGTATGTGTGGGATCCGACACCTAGTTGTTTTCCTTTGGTAGCCTATCTTACAGGGAAATTCCTCCAAGTGATTCCAATGAGCCTTGGTAGCTTGCTACTGCTCGGAACACGTAGGCTGGCCGGCATGTGTCCTTCTTCGTTCCTGTGTCTGTCCCTTAGGGGAAATGTCACGCGTTGTTCCTTTAAGTCCATGTAGCTTGCTACGACTTGGGTTCATACGTTGATGACCGACACGTTCGTTGCTGGGTCATGGATGCCTATCTCTGTAATTTAGTGCCACTTTTGGTTTATAACTAGCCATGTCGGCCCGGGTTCTCTGTCATATGGATGCTAGCGACACTGTCATATATGTGTGCCAAAATGCGCAAACGGTCCCGGGCCAGGTAAGGTGGCACCCGTGGGGTTACCGTGCGTGAGGCCGCAAAGTGATATGACGTGTTACAGCTAGATCGGTGTGACTTAGGATCGGGGTCCTAACAAACATATAACAATTCCGGTAAGTACTCATATGTAAATTTCGAAATTGGTTCAGATCTGAACAAACCTTATGTTAAAGTTGTTAAACAACAAGTTAACATGCACCATGATGATCTACACGAATTTCTAGTCGAGTTAGATATAAAGTTCATTTAATTCGGAGCTTCGACCTAGAAAATATGAGCAAAACAAGTTACACATGGCAAAGATGCAAGATGCATTCAAATATCAAGCAAACACACTCCAAACATGTATACAACATGATATGCTGCATCTACATGCAAAAACAAGCTAGTTTCATATAGAGCACGTTCAAAACGGAGTAACGATTCAACACATACACACGAAACAAGATATAACAACAATCTGTCTCAAAACAATAGCTAGCCACTTGCAATCATCAAAACAATATGCTACAAGAACATTTCATGACATCAAAGGGCATGGCAAGCATGTACATGTCAAGCACTACAAACATTATCACTGAGATACTACCAAACACCTCTAGAAAATGCTCAAAATATCATGGCAATATTGCAAATGATAACAGTTTCACAGACTTAGTGAAATAAACTGAACATGGCAGAAACAACGACAAGTAGGCATGTTTGCAGGCTTGTGAAACTCATATCAAAGCATATAATGGCATGTGAATATAACCAACATCAAGAAGACATGTTTATGCAGCTACTCACGACAAAAAAATGGTCATAGGATGCATTGAACACTAGGTATTTACATGGCAAAACTGAACTTACTGATAACAGGCTGACAGAAACATTATATAGCAATTCGAGAGCAAGAAAGAGACAAGCTACAACAACCTATAATTGCAAACAAGGACATGGATGGATAGATCATAACATGGACTTAAAGGCATGGTCATTGTACATTCCAAAACATGCATGGATTTGACTATAGCGTCAAGCAAACATGGCATCACAATATAACCGTTTCAGACTTAGCAGTTTTTCAACTAGTCTCAGGAAACAACAACAACAATTAGGTCACTTAACAAGCTTGTTTCACTCACCACAAGGCCTAACATGAAAAGTGGATTGCACCACAGCAAACATGAGATGGTTGTGCTCCTAACACATGTTGACATGATGCTCAAACAAAAATCACACAAAAAGATATGAAAAAGACAAATCAGCAACTTATAACAGTTTTCGGCACTTAACAGCCACTTGCACTTTTGCAATGATGATTAACATGTCCAAATGCAACCTATCATTAATGCAAACTATACCAATATGTAAAGCATCAAGAGATGAACATTTTGACATATCATACATTCCAAACGGCTGAACATGCACAAAGATACATCAAGTCAAAGATGCCAATATGATGTATGAAAAAAAGACTTAGCCATTTAAGCAAAATAAATGCAAGCAACATTTTAAGTGTTTCTTTACATGTATGAGGATGCCATGGCAAGTCATATGCAATTTATGAAAACTTTGGCATGAAGGTGATAGAGTATTTCGTCACTGTGGTGGGAAGTAAAAGGGGTGCCACGGCAGCAAATCCGAAAATGATGCCGCAATCACATTTCGGTACCGACAACTCATTGAGATGTCGACGCAAAAGAAGGGTGGCATGAGCGAGTCATGCAAAAGATGGTGGGGTGATCCTGGTTATCAGGTTCCCATGGGTCGACGACATGGCAAACGAGGATGGACGTGCACGAGAAAAATCAAACATGATGCAAACACGAGCATCTCATACAACACACATGCATTCGTCCACGGGCATCGTCTTGGGGTTATACCTTCGGAGCATGCATTCGAGGTGGTTCGAGTTCGTCGAGGGAACTAGTCGTACATGGGCGCCATGGGTAGTAGTCATTCTCGGAAGTCATGGAAGTAGTGGTACTCTCGGTCATGATGACGGAAGTGGAAGTGGTGGTACAAGTTCATCTCAGAAAGGTACTTGACGAATACAATGTCTTCCGGGCGACGGTAGTTGTACACATTTCGTTGTTGTTCGGGGTCACGGCGAGGAACTTTACGTTTTGGTATGTAGTCGTTCGGGTGTCGGTCTTGCCGGTGGGGTACTTAGCAATTGTAGTGGTACACGGTCGTTGTACACATTCGTCTTGATGGAACTTGGCGAAATCATCGAAGACGGAGCTTGATCCGGGTACGGGTCCTGGTAGCGACATAGCGATCAACGATCTTCAAGGCCACTGTTACGAGCTGAGGCTTCACACAACCGAGTAGCAATGGCATGGTTCGCGACCAGAGGAGGTGTTGCTGGGCACTGACCATGGTGGAGCAGGGGAGCAGAGGTAGATAAGAGGTCGGGCATGAACTCATGCGCCCGAAGCGATCAGAGGAGGATGCAGGCGAGGAAGGAGAAAGCAGCGCAAAATTGAGGCAGCGGAGGAGCTCCGAGCTCGGCTCCATGGCGGCAGCTGCAGGCGGCAACGGAGCAAGGCGGTGGCGGTAATAGTGCCGATGCAAAGGAATCTAGGAAGGAGGAGGCCGAGCGCTGCTGCTGCTACCGCCGGCGGCGACAAGCTTCACTGCGGGCGGAGGGGAGATGACGCGGCAGCGAGGCGGCGGCTTCCTGGTGGTTGTCGACGGCGGCGGGAGGAAGCAGGGAGGTGGGATGGCGATGGAGGTCGCCGGCGCGGAGGAAGTCGGGCGATGGGGCCAGATCAGCCGACGGCGGTCGTGGGGCGAGCCGGCGATGGGCTCCGGCGGCTTTGATGTGGGAGGAGAGAGGAGGGGCGAGATGGTGTGGCGACGGGGATTGGGTCGAAGGGCTCTGCCCTGTCGGCGCAAGCGAGGGAGACGTCGCTGGAAGGACGAGGGAGAGAGCGAGAGGAGCGGGTCAGGGCTAGGGTTAGGACAGGGGGTCTGGGCCTTAGGTGTAGATGGGCTGGTGGCTGTTGGGCTTGCTTCTCTCTTCAAAATAGAAAAAATGAGTAATAAGAAAAGGGCAGAAAAGAAAATAGAAAAAGGGGTTAGGCAAAAAAATATGCAACATTTTTGTGGGACTTACTGGAGCAAAACCAAGCCAACAAAGACAGTTGCAACAATTCGAAAAATGTTTAAATTCAATATAATTGAATTTAAACCAAATGAGTTGGAAGTGGACGTAGGAGTTAGAAGTCTCCAAAATGACGAACATTTGGTGGAGCTTGGGTAGGTGACAAAGAATTACAGGAAAAGTCTGGGGACCAAACTTGAAGCGGAAAAGGACATGTGATTATTTTTGCAAGTGTGTTACGGTTAATTCCAAAAGAATCAAATATTTATTATAGCTCCATAATTATTATGAGGATATGTTATAAAGAGAAATCACCATGTGAATTCCCTTGATTTAAATAGATCAAAAGATCTATGCAATTTATTTAGTTGAGTTTTTACAAAATTAAATGACATGATGCAATGCAAAAATAAATAGAGCAAGCAAAATGAAACACGCGGTGACATCGAAATATATGGAAGTCTTACGGAGCTTCGGTCTCGGGGTGTCACAACACTCCCCTACTAACAAGAGATCTCGTCCCAAGATCTTAGGAACGAGGCGGAAGAGGAATAAGAAGAACAAGTTCTTCTTGTAGAAAAGAGTGAAACAAAAGAATCTTGAGATGTTGAACCACTTGAAAGGAAGAATACAACGGAGATAAATGAGATTGAGAAGCTCTGGTAACAAGAGGAAACAAGGCATACGACTGATGGAATCCATTCTTAGGTCACACTTGAAAACATTTTGGGAATGACTCCAGAAATATTAGAAGAGTCATGTAAGATCCTGGGAAAGACCTATGGGTTATGAGGCCACCGAAGAAAAACACCATTGGAAAATGATTATTCAAGTGAGAAATGATGCACCGGAACAATTGAAAGACTCGAATGAGGTGACAACCTTGACTAAATTGGAACACAGATGAATCTCCTGAGATGTCTTCAGAACTCCAGAACGATTAAATGGCGAGAGGGAAACGAGCAAGGGGAAACATCTGACTTGAGGAAAGAATATGAAGAACACCGAAAACTTGAATTGAATCCACCAGAAAAAAGGAAGAGATGAAGAAGGATGAACTAGACGAGAATTCATCAGTTGAAATAATTAAGGAAAGAATTCAAAGACTTCGCACGAGTTGGATGAATATTCGATTAAGGACTCCGATAAGAGAAAAGGGTGGGCGGGTGGGAAAAGAAAGACCACTTCAGATGGGGAAAAAGACGTCGGTTGGAAAGAACAGAGGATTGAACATATAAAGATGAAGAGGATCATATCAACTCGAAGAGAAGTGCACCGGATGAAAAGAGTTGACATCGCAACAATCGGAAACTAACTGCGTGATCCTAAAAAAATTGAAGGGGAAGAGGAGTAACTCAAAACACCAATGTCAAGATTCCTCACCAGAGCGACGAAGGGGCTGAGGAGTAAAAAGAATTCCTACTCTCCGATATAACTAGACTGCGAAAAAAGTTTTCTTCTAGACTCGACAACGGCCAAGCTACGATCAATCAAGGGGGCACCTATGGTCGGTCGAGGCTCTGATACCAACTTATCACGCCCAAGATGCGATTCTATCCCGATCACGTGATGAACTTGTTATTGGGGCACAACCGCATTTCGGGCACTTAGCAAGATGGATATCATTACATCGTACCATTACATAATTAGATGGGGATACATACAAGTCATACAATTCCACATGAATACAACACATCATACACAAGACATCCAACTACGAATGAAAACACATGAAAGGCACACGATATCCATCCTGCTATCCCAGGCTGCCGACCAGGAACCTATCCCAAGACTGGCGAAGAAGGAGGAAGAACTCCAACACAAGTAAACAACGCTCTCACGTCAAGTTGTCGGAAACCTGCACCTACAACTATTGTTGTAGTATCTGTGAGCCATGAGGACTCAGCAATCCCATAACCATGGGTATCAAGACTAACAAAACATAGTGGGAATTGAAAGGATATTGGTGAGGTTGCAGCAGCGACTAAGCATTGTATGCTGGCTAAATTACGAGTACAAGAATAAGATGAGCATCTACGTAAACGGTCGCAAACTAGTAATGATTGCTAAGAGATCATGAACTACCTATGAGTCAAACATTAACCCACCGTGTTCTCTTCTCAAAATGAAAAAAGACAGTTACTCACGCCATTGGTGTATTTTATTTCGGATCCTCTTTCAAGTTTTCTACAACCGGACATTAACAAATTCCAATCTGCCACAAAACCGCGGGCATGGCTTTCGAAAGATCATAACCCTGCAGGGGTGTACCAACTTAGCCCATCACAAGCTCTCATGATCAGCAGAGGTAAAAAAACCCTTATCTTATGGAAGACCCAATCAGACTCGGAATCCTGGTGCACAAGACATTTCGACAATGGTAAAACAAGTCCAGCAAGACCTCCCGGCGTGCCGACACCCTGATAGTAGCCGCGCATATCTCGTCTCAGGCCACGTCTGGATTGGCTATGTTTCCGGCTGGCACACCCGTTGGTGGCCTCGGCTACTGCCATTTTGGACCAACACTCATGAGGAGCACTGGCTCAGGTTGTAAATTAAGTCCTCAGGGTCCGGAAAGTCCCTATGCAAGTTATTTAGATATGGCAAATGGTAAACTAAAGTTGGGCCTTGCCGGAGGAGTTTTATTCAAAGCAAACTTTCAAGGGAGTCCCATAACCCCCAACCATGTTAGGAACGCAAACTCAAGGAAGATAACACCGGTTTATCGGTTCTTAAGGCAGCATGAGTGGAACAAAACAACGAGCAAAAGGCCAAGCCTTCCACCCATTGCCAAGTATATATGTGCATTAATTAATTAAGAGATATTGTGATATTCCAAAACCAAGATCCGACATGGAGCAATCTTCATCTTCACCTACAACTAACAACGCCATAAGAGGGGCCGAGCAAGCGGTAATATAGCCAAACAACGGTTCGCTGGGATGGTGTCTAAGGTTAGAGGTTTCATGGGAACAATGAAAGGCTGACAACAAAAGATATGCAGCGCGACACATAGCGATAGCATCGAGACAACTAGCATAGCAATGATAGTAATGATATCCAAGGTGACGATCATCTTGCCTGAGATCCCGCAAGGATGAAGAACGAGTCCATGAAGAATAAGAAGCCACGTAGACGAACCAAGCGTAGACGAACGAATCCTCACTATCGCAACGAAACATGAACTAACGGGAAGAAGCAAACAACACGATAAACACACAACATATAACAAGACATGATGCTCAACCAATTGTCTTGCATTACAAGCTACATGATGCAAAACATGGCAAGAGATGAAGCATACAAGACATCACATCAAAGCAAGTTTAAATGAGGCCCTAAACAACATATAACAATACCGGTAAGTCCTCATATGCAAATTTCGAAATTGGTTCAGATATGAACAAACCTTATGTTAAAGTTGTTAAACAGAAAGTTAATATGCACCATGATGGTCTACACGAAATTATAGTCGAGTTACATATAAAGTTCATTTAATTCGGAGCTACGGCCTAGAAGATATGAGCAAAACAAGTTACACATGGCTAAGATGCAAGATGCATTCAAACATCAAGCAAACACACTCCAAACATGTATACAACATGATATGATGCATCTACAAGCAAAAACAAGCAAGTTTCACATAGAGCATACTCAAAACGGAGCAACAGTGCAACACATACACACGAAACAAGATATAACAACAATCTGTCCCAAAACAACAACTAGCCAGTTTGCAATCATCAAAACAATATTCTACAAGAACATTTCATGGCATCAAAGGGCATGGAAAGCATGTAAATGTCAAGCACTACAAATATGATCACTGAGCTACTGCCAAACACGTTTATAACATGCTCAAAACAGAATGGAAAGATTGCAAATGGTAATAGTTTAACAGACTTAGTCAAATAAACTGAACATGGCAGCAACAACGACAAGTATGCATGTATGCAAGCTTGTGAAACTCATATCAAAGCATATAATGGCAAGAGAATATAACCAACATCAAGAAGACATGTTTATGCAGCTACTCATGGCAAGAAAATGGTCATAGGATGCATAGAACACTAGGTATTCACATGGCAAAACTGAACTTACTGATAACAGGCTGACAGAAACATTATATAGCAATTTGTGAGCAAGAAAGAGACAAGCTACAGCAACCTATAATTGCAAACAAGGACATGGATGGATAGAGCATAACATGAACTTCAAGGCATGGTCATTGGACATTCCAAAACATGCATGGATTTGACTATAGCGTCAAGCAAACATGGCATCACAATATAACCGTCTCAAACTTAGCAGTTTTTCAACTAGTCTCAGGAAACAACAACAACAACACCTACGTCACTTAACAATCTTGTTTCACTCACCACAAGGCATAACATGAAAAGTGGATTGCAGCACACCAAATATAAGATGATTGTGCTCCTAACACATGTTGACATGATGGTCAAACAAAAATCACACAAAAAGATATGTAAAAGACAAATAAGCAACTTATAACAGTTTTCAGCACTTAACAGCCGCTTGCACTTTTGGAATAATGATTAACATGTCCAAATGCAACCTATCATGAATGAAAACTATACCAACATGTAAAGCATCAAGAGATGAACATTTTGACATATCAAACACTAAAAATGGTTGAACATGCACAATGATACATCAAGTAAACATGCCAATATGATGTATGAAACAAGGACTTAGCCGTTTAAGAAAAATAAATGCAAGCAACATTTTAAGTGTTTCTATACATGTATGAGGATGCCATGGCAAGTCATATGCAATTTTAAGAAAACTTTGGCATGAAGATGATATAGAGTATTTCGTCACCGTGGTGGAAAGGAAAAGGGGTGCCACGGCAGCGAATCCGAAAATGATGCCGCAACAACATTTCGGTACCGACAACTCGTTGAGATGTCGATGCAAAAGAAGGGTGGCGTGAGCGAGTCATGCAAAAGATGGTGGGGTGATCCCGGTTATCGAGTTCGCACGGGTCGACGACATGGCAGATGAGGATGGACGTGCACGAGACAAATCGAACACGATGCAAACAAGAGCATCTCATACTACACACATGCATCGTCTCGGGGTTATACCTTCGGAACATGCATTCGAGGTGGTTCGAGTTCGTCAAGGGAAGTAGTCATACACGGGCGCCGTGGGTAGTAGTCGTTCTCGGAAGTCGTGGAAGTAGTGGTACTCTCGGTCATGACGACGGAAGTGGAAGTAGTGGTACATGTTCGTTTCGAGAGGTACTTGACGAATCCAACATCTTCCGGGCGACGGTAGTTGTACACATTCCGTAGTTGTTCGGGGTCACGGCGAGGAACTTGACGTTCTGGTATGTAGTCGTTCGGGCGTCGGTCTTGCCGGTGGGGTACTTGGCAATAGTAGTGGTACACGGTCTTCGTACACATTCGACTTGATGGAACTCGGCGAAATCATCGAAGACGAAGCTCGATTCGGGTACGGGTCTATGCAGCGACATAGCGATCATCGGTCGTCAAGGCCAATGTTACGAGCTGAGGCTGCACACAACCGAGTAGCAGCGGTAGGGTTCGCGGCCAGAGGAGGTGTTTCTGGGCACTGACCATGGTGGAGCAGGGAAGCAGAGGCGGACAAGAGGTTGGGCACGAGCTCATTCGCCCGAAGCGAGCAGAGGAGGATGCAGACGGGGAAGGAGAAAGCGGCGCAGAATCGAGGCAGCGGCGGAGCTCCGAGCTCGGCTCCATGGCGGCAGCTGCAGGCGGCAACGGAGCAAGGCGGTGGCGGCTACAGTGCCGATGCAAAGGAATCCAGGAAGGAGGAGGCCGAGCGCTGCTCCTGCTATCGCCGACGGCGACAAGCTTCACTGCGGGCGGAGGGGAGATGGCGCGGCAGCGAGGCGGCGGCTTCCTGGTTGTTGTCGACGGCGGCGGGAGGAAGCAGGGCGGCGACGGAGGTCGACGGCGCGGACGAAGTCAGGCGACGGGGCCAGATCAGCCGGCGGCAATCACGGGGCGAGCTAGCGATGAGCTCGGGCGGCCGCGCTGTGGGAAGAGAGAGGAGGGGCGAGGTGGTGTGGTGACGGGGATTGGGTCGAAGGGCTCTGTCGTCGCAGCGGAAGCAAGGGAGGCCAAGGAGAGGGAGACATCGCTGGAAGGACGAGGGAGAGAGCGAGAGGAGCGGGTCAGGGCTAGGGTTAAGACAGGGGGTCTGGGCCTTAGGTGTAGATGGGCCGGTGGCTGCTGGGCTTGCTTCTCTCTTCAAAACAGAAAAATGAGTAATAAGAAAAGGGCAAAAAAGAA
>LR738715.1:506755671-506777842 GCA_902687465.1 Secale cereale
CACTAGAGCAACTGATAAACTACTCCAAAAAGATATAAGTGAATATTAATGAGTAGTGAAATAATTAACTAGCTAGAGAAGACCCTCAAATCTTAAGTACTTTATTCAAATAGCAAGCAAAACAAAATAAAGCAACATTGCAAGGATAGCACATATCATGTGAAGAAGCAAAAACTTAGGCTCAACCAATACTAACCGATAATTGTTGATGAAGAAAGGTGGGATGCCTACCGGGGCATCCCTAAGATTAGATGCTTGAGACTTCTTAAAATCCTAACATGGGATGCCTTGGGCATCCCCTAGCTTGAAATTTTGTGTCTCCTTAATTATTCTCATGTCGCGGTTTCCCTAAATCTCAAAAACTTCATCCACACAAAACTCAACAAGAACTCGTGAGATAAGTTAGTATAAATCAACTCAAAACCTTATCATTCCGTACTGTAGAAAATCAGTAAAATTATAATTTGACATTGCATACTAAATGCCTCTGGATATTTAATACTCCTATCCTCTAATAGAATCATTAAACACACAAACATATGCAAACAATGCAAACATAACAGCAATCTGTCTAAACAGGACAGTTTGTAAAGATTAGAATTGTGCTCATACTTCCATAACTAAAAATATTCTGAATAATTACCACGTCACATAGAACTTATTCATGTTCACTGTGTAAAAATTTCAAGAATTTACCATGTTCTAATTATCCAGAAGAATTCAGATAATGATAGAAAACTTTCTGTTTTCAAACAGCAACATATATACTTGCAAAATAAGCATGGTAAAGGCTATACTTGACACTTTTATTGAAATAAAAGATACTAAAACTTATTCTAAATAACATCAAGCAAACCTAAACAAAATAAAATGATGCTCCAAGCAAAACACATATCATGTGACGAATAAAAATATAGTTCCAAGCGAGGTTGCTGATAATGTCGAAGAGGAAAGAGGGGATGCCTTCCGGGGCGTCCCCAAGCTTACTTGCTTGGATCTTCCTTGAATATTACCTTGGGGTGCCTTGGGCATCCCCAAGCTTAGTTTCTTTCCACTCCTTATTCTCCTCATATCGATATCTCACCTAAAACTTGAAAACTTCGATCACACAAAACTTCGGAACTTCGTGAGATGCATTAGTATAGTAAAGCAAATCATTCACTTGGGTACTGTCAAAGACAAGATTCGTAATTGTTCTCACACAATGCCTACTGTAGCTTATCATTTCCACAATTTATATCACTTCATATAAGCTATGGAAACACTAAAACAAGAAAACTATGCATTGAAAACAGAATCTGTCAAAAACAGAACAGTCTATAATGATCTGGACAACCACCATACTTCTGAAACTCTAAAAAACCTAAAACATTAGGACAACATAGGAAATTTGTATATCAACCATTTGTAAAACTTTTAGCTAATTATCACGGTCTATTGATTTATTAAATTTTCTGCACTGGACGCAAAACTTTCTATTTTTGCACAAAATCAAATCAACTATCATCCACACTATCCCAAAGGCTTTACTTGGCACTTTATTGAAACAAAAGCTATAAAACATGATTACTACAGTATCTTAATCGTGTGAACGCACAAAAATAGTAGGTACAAATATTGGGTTGTCTCCCAACAAGCACTTTTCTTTAACACCTTTTTACCTAGGCATGAAGATTTCAATGATGCTCACATAAAAGTAAAGAATTGAAACACAAAAAGAGCATCATGAATCACATGGAAAGAACATTTAAGTCTAACCCACTTCCTATGCATGGGGATTTTTTTAGCAAACAATTTATGGGAACAAGAATCAACTAGCATAGGAAGGCAAAACAAGCATGACTTCAAAACTTTCAACACATAGAGAGGAAACTTGATATTGTTGCAATACTTAAAAGCATATGTTACTCTCTCATAATAACTTTCAGTAGCATCATGAATGAATTCAACAATATAGCTATCACATAAAGCATTCTTTTCATGATTCATAAGCATAAAAAAATTACTACTCTCCACATAAGAAATATTCTTCTCATTCATAGTAGTGGGAGGAGCAAATTCAACAAAATAACTATCATGAGATACTTGATTAAAATCTTGATGACAAGTTTCATGGTTATTACTATTCTTTATAACATAGGTGTCATTACAATAATCATCATAACTAGGAGGAATGCTTTCATCATAAGAAATTTGCTCATCAAAACTTGGGGACTAAACATATCATCTCCATCAAACATAGCATCCCCAAGATTATGGCTTTGCATATAATTAGCATCATGGATATTCAAAGAATGCATACTAACAACATTGCAATCATGCTCATCTTCAAAAATTTAGTGCCAAGCATTTTATTGACTTCTTCTTCTATCAATTGAGCACAATTTTTCTTTCCATCATTTTCACAAAAGATATTATAGAGATGAATAATATGAGGCAACCTCAATTCCATTTTTTGTAGTTTTATTTTATAGACTAAACTAATGACAAAACAAGAAACTAAAATATGAGATTGCAAGATCTAAAGATATACCTTCAAGCACTCACCTCCCCGGTAACAACGCAAGAAAAGAGCTTGATGTCTACTACACAACCTTCTTCTTGTAGACTCGTGTTGGGCCTCCAAGCGCAGAGTTTTGTAGGACAGTAGTAATTTTCCCTCAAGTGGATGACCTAAGGTTTAGAATCCATGGGAGGGATAGGATGAAGATGGTCTCTCTCAAACAACCCTGCAACCAAATGACAAAGAATCTCTTGTGTCCCCAACACACCCAATACAATGGTAAATTGTATAGGTGCACTAGTTCGGCGAAGAGATGGTGATACAAGTGTAATATGGATGGTAGATATGGGTTTTTGTAATATGAAATTGTAAAAACAACAAGGTACCTAATGATAAAAGTGAGCACAAACGGTATTGCAATGCTTGCTAACAAGGCCTAGGGTTCATACTTTCACTAGTGCAAGTTCTCTCAACAATGATAACATAACTGGATCATATAACAATCCCTCACCATCCAACAAAGAGTCACTTGAAAATTCCTATCACAGAGAACATAAGATGAAATTGCTTGTAGGGTACAAAACCACTTCAAAGTTATTCTTTTTGATCAATCTATTGAGCTATTCCTATAAGTGTCACAAACAGCCCTAGAGTTTGTACTAGACTAACACCACGTAACACGCATCAATCAATCCTAATGTCACCTAGATACTCCAATGTCACCACAAGTATCCATGGGCTAATTATACGATATGCATCACACAATTTCATATTCATAATATTCAATCCAACACAAAGAACTTCAAGAGCATCCCGAGATTTCTATCGGAGAAAAGAATAGAAAAACACATTCCAACCCCTATGCATAGATTACCCCAATGTCACCATGGGAATCCGCAAGTTGATAACCAAAACATACATTAAGTGGATCAACAGAACATCCCATTGTCACGACAGATATCCCATCGCAAGACATACATCAAGTGCTCTCACATCCAAAGATTCAATCTGACATAACAAAACCTCAATGGAAAAGACTCAATTCATCACAAGGTAGAGAGGGGGAGAAACATCATATGATTCAACTATAGTAAGAAAGCTCAGGGTACATCAAGATCGTGCCAAATCAACAACACGAGAGAGAGAGAGAGAGATCAAACACATAGCTACTGGTACATGCCCTCAGCCCCGAGGGTGAACTACTCCCTCCTCGCCATGGAGACCACCGGGATGATGAAGATGGCCACGGAGATGATTTCCCCCTCCGGTGGGGTACCAGAACGGGCTCCCTATTGGTTTTTCGTGGCTATAGAGGCTTGCGGCAGCGGAATTCCCGATCTAGGTTTATTTTTGGGGTTTTCCCTATTTATAATATTTTTTGGCGTCGGGGACAAGTTAGGGGGACCCACGAGGCAACGACAAGGTAGGGGGCATGCCCTAGGGGGTGGGCACGCCCCCCATCCTTGTGGCTGCCTGGTGGCTCTTCTGGTCCATCTCCGGCACTCCGTGGGGTTCTTTTGGTCCATAAAAAATCATCGTGAAGCTTCATCTCGATTGGACTCTGTTTGGTATTCCTTTTCTGTAAAACTCAAAAACAAGGAAAAAAACAGGAACAGGAACTGGCACTGGGCTCTAGGTTAATAGGTTAGTCCCAAAAATAATATAAAATAGCATATAAATGCATATAAAACATCCAAGATGGATAATATAATAGCATGGAACAATAAAAAATTATAGATACGTTGGAGACGTATCAACAAGCAAGATGACATACTCTTTAGATGCAACTCCATTTGATGATGAATTAATGGTGTGTTCCACCGAACTGCTTGGGTGCATACACATGCTACTACTATATGACCCTGGAGGACTAGATCATCGCCGAGATGGGATTGGATGCATTCATGATTCAAGCTTATCATCATCGGCTTGGGGGCAAACCGAATTTCAAGGGCGCGAGAGTGTAACACTCCCTCTATGGGTTGTTACTATATGGTTTGTAAAATTGACATGGGCCATGAGATGGGCCAGCAGGTACCAGTGTGTGTGTGTCGTAGGAGGTGTGTATATACCAGGCTTGTAACCCCCAAGGGACTCGTGTTGCAGATGAATGAACTCTAAAGCTTTCTCACCTCCCGTTCTCTTGTTCCTCGGACCCTTCTATGATTCCTCTTCCTAATGCTCCTCGAATTATCCCAAACTACCAAGGTACTCAGGTGATTTGTCGGATCTCGATCCATTCCACGATTAGGTCTTGACAGGTTATGACCAAGAATTTGCATTTTCATCTTATGCTTCCAACTAGCAAAAATTATACCATCAAAGTAAGGACCTCTATGGTGATATCTTCCCTCGCTAGACGCCATACTCCCCTAGGTTGTGAAACCAAGGCTATGATCACCAAAGCTATAATAATCAAGGTTAATGGTGACCAAAGCTCTGATACCACTTGTAGGATTGAAATTATGTCTAGAGGGGGTGATTAGACTACTTGACCAAATAAAAATATTTCATTTTCGCAATTTTAGTTGTTGGCAAATTTTAGCAATTAGTACAAGTCAGGCAATCAACCTACACATGCAATTCTAAGAGTATAGCGATGGAAATTAAAATATTGCACCTGAAGGTAAAGGGACGGGTTTGGAGATGGCAAATGGAATGGATACACAGAGATTTTGGCGTGGTTTGGATAGGTGGCGCTATCGTACGTCCACGTTGATGGAGACTTCAACCCACGAAGGGTAACGGTTGCGTGAGTCCATGGAGGGATCCACCCATGAAGGGTCCACGAAGATGCAACCTTGTTTATCCCACCATGGTCATTGCCCATGAAGGACTTTCCTCACTAGGGTAGATCTTCACGAAGTAGGTGATCTCCTTGCCCTTACAAACTTCTTGGTTCAACTCCACATGTAACATCCCAAATTTTCAATTTGGAATGTTATACATAGATCATAATTGCATTTCATGTTTTTGCATTTTTGTTCGTGGAGTTCCTCGAAATTCTAATCAACTCAAGGACCTACGGAGAGAGTTGGGAATTTTACCGTTTTCGTGTTTGAATTCGCTCGAATACCGGTACGAGGATAGTGTGATTCTAATTATTTTTCTCCCCTGAGAATATTTCTAAAAACAAAATATGAGCGGAGATAATATGACTTCTCCAAAATAACAGAAATATTGGAGGAAAAATGTTAAAATCACTTTTGGTATTTTTCTGGATTTATTTGCATAGGTAAAATGCGCGTTTTTCAAAATTGCATTTAGGTCCGAGAAAAATGTTCACTTTGTCCTAAATATTATTAGAGGACGGTGAAAATTTATTTCGGGAATTTTGGAGTTCGTTTGGTATTTCTTTCGTTAGTTTTTCTGCGCCGGGACTCTTTTAGAAGAAAAAAAAACAAACCGACTTAGGATTCGTATAGGAGTAGGGCTGTGGGCTTTATAAGCCAGCGCCCCCGGCCCGTTTCGCCCCCAGCCCGCAGCCGCCCCGCCCTTACCCTAGCCACGCCAGCCACCGCCGCTGCCACTGCTGCCGCCGCCCGTGCCGCACACCGCCGCCGCCAGCGCCGCCGCCCGCGCCGCGCCACCGCCGCCCCGTCGCCGGAGCCGCCGCCCCGCCAGCCGGAGCCGCCGGATCCCGCCGCCGTCGCCGAGGTATACGCCGCCGCCGCCATCGGTTTTTTTAAAGGAACCGATCGTTTTTTAGGAAAAACCCTATATCTGTTTTTTTAGAATAGATCGGTTCGGTTTTTCGTCGGTTTAGTTATTTAGAGGACGATCGTCTGTACGTTCATTTTAACGAACGGTTTTCGTTAGTTAGCCGCAGACAGCGAACGTTCCTTCGTTAGCCCGTTCGTCGTTTTTCTTTTTCGGGGTATTTATCCGCGGTTATTCTGATCACGATTTCTGCCCTGATCTTGTTTTTCGTTTTTCCTTTCGCTCGAGTGTCGGAATCAGGTGATTCAAAATCCCAGAATTTTGTCTCTAAGCCCTCTTTACGGTTAACCAAGTTGAACAAAGTTTTGACTACTGTAAAATTTGACTTTAGGCCAACTAGTAAACTGGAGCTCGTTTCTTTTGCAGTTTGAGTTTCGTTGCTTCTTTCAAGTTGATTCTTTTTGCAAACCGGAGTTCTTAAGTTGAACTTTCTGGTTAGATCTCTTATTTGAGTTTTACCCGTGCATTAGTTAAGTACTTATTGTATGCTTGTTTGATTGCGATAGAGTACCCGGAGTGCGCCGCTTGCTACTTTGAGTCTCTAGGTTTTGCGGATCATCAGCAAGGCAAGTAACACTTTGATCATACTTTCCAATTACCTAGTTTTCATTGCATTTGTCCAACCCTCACACATTGCATGAGTAGGATCAATTAACTTGTGGGTTTGGGAAGTAGATTGAGGTAGTACCTATTACCTGCATTACATTCAAACCTTTGGGAGTTACTTCTACGTTTGCTGTTAGGACATGCTATGCTCGTAGACATGGATTGGGTGAGTGAAATCCATGACATATGTGAGTTTGTTAATTAATGGTTCAACTTAAGGTGGCAACATTAATACACATCTGGGTGGATTGAGGCACCTGGGTATTCCAGCGATTGCCTATTTTTCTTTTGGACCGCCACCCAGGCTCAAAGGGATCATGAGATTATTCATACTAGAAACTTCCGTGTGCAGCCACAATGCTATTATGGGCTCTAGAATAGTATGAGTAAGTCGTGCGAACTCTTACAGTGGTGGACTAGTAGATGTAGGGGATGTAGGTTGGTACGGTCCGCCCGATTGTAAGGTGCTAGCGCTTCTGAAAGACTATGTCTCGGTCATCCGTTTCTCAAACACCATGCAGTGCGAGAAACCAAACCGAGGCCATCGAGTCTTGTGGGAAAAGTGCACAAACCTCTGCAGAGTGTACAAACTGATCATGATTAGCCGTGTCCCCAGTTATGGACGTCTTGAGTATCTAGTACTTGGATTTTCATGTGCATCTCATCATGTTACTCTAATTTAATATTGTTGGCTTTAATGATTACTTTTAATTGGGGTTGAGAGGATGTCTATCTTCTCAACGATGTTTCAACTACCATGATAGTTAATTAAAAATCTATTCCTTTGAAGTAGGGAAAAATTGGCTTTACGCAAAAACTTAACCATAGAGCTTTCCACCAGCCATATTGCATATAGTATAGCTTTACTTTCATTGCATTCTCTTGTGTTACCTTGCCAGCATATTCCATGTGCTGACCCGTTTTCGGGCTACAACGTTTCATGTTGCAGACTTTTCAGACGACGAGTAAGATGCCCTTTTAGGTCGTGGTTCTATACTCAGTGATGCCGCTGGAGTTGATGGACTCACTTATCTTCCAAGCCTTCCGCTGTTATCGTATTAGATGGCCTTCAGCCATATTTATTGTAATAAATTCATCGTTGGACTATCGATGTAATAAGTGTGTGATTGCTACTCTGTTATAAATCCTTCAAGTATTGTGCGTGTCAGCATTACTGATCCAGGGATGACACTGATGCACAGAGATCAGACTGTTTGAAGTCTGGTCGCTACACCACATCACGACGGAGGCTCCCAAGCGACACCTAACAAATCTAGGAGAGACCACTCTTCAAAAGGTAATAAACGGTGTGTTGATGATGAACTCCTTGCTCTTGTGCTCAAACGATAGTCTCCCCAACACTCAACTCTCTCCCGCAGATTTGGCTATGGTGGAAGAAGAGTTGGAGTGGAAAGCAACTTGGGAAAGGCTAGAAATCAAGGTTAAAATGGTAGGAATGGAATCTCTTGATCTCAACACATGAGTACGTGGTTCTCTCTCAAAAAATGAATGGTGGAAGTGTAGGCACGTTCCGATGGCTCTCCTCACTGAGGAAGAAGGGGTCGGGGTATATATAGCCTCCACACAAAATCCAATAGTTACACAATTTTGACCAATCTCAGTGGGACTAAATAGTTAAACTTGGTCAGACCGATTTGTCAGTGTTTAGGAAGTGGTTGTCGGTGTCGAAACAGGCAGATCTCGGGTAGGGGGTCCCGAACTGTGCGTCTAAGGATCGAAGGTAATAGGAGGCAGGGGACACGACATTTACCCAGGTTCAGGCCCTCTAGATGGAGGTAATACCCTACTTCCTACTTGATTCACTTTGATGAGTATAGGGGTTACAAGAGTTGATTTACCTCGAGATCGTAATGACTAAACCCTACATGTCTAGCATGTATGATTATGATTGGCCCTACGGACTAAACCCTCCGGTTTATATAGATACCGGATGGGGCTAGGGTTGTACAAAGTCGGTTTACAGAGAAAGGAATCTTCATATCCGCACGCCTAGCTTGCCTTCCATGTCAGGGAGAGTCCCATCCGGACACGAGAGAAAGTATTCTGTCTAGTATCTTCATGGCCCATCAGTTCGGCCCACGTCACGTAGCCCGGACGCCCGAGGACTCCATAATCCAGAACTCCCTCAATGGCTATGCCAAATGAACTCGGTGGTACTGGGTAGGAAATATCGGTGGGGCCGAGTTTGGAAATTAGGGCTTGGACATACTTGGATGGAGAAAGTAGTTGAGGGTTTTGGAGCAATATCAGTAAGCACTTGAGAAACCAGATCATTAAGCAACACCTTATCCCCTTTTAATAGTATTGGCTTTCCTATGGACTCAAAGTGATCTTGGATCACTAAAATAGAAATGAAGAGTCTAGATCTTATGTCAATCTTTGTCCTTACCATTTTGAGGGGTCCACTTCTCTAGTCCATGCCATGCTAATCATTGAACATCCTGAAATATTTATCTTGAATAGATATTTTAGTTTAGTGAGCTATATGTTGTTATGAATTACCAAAACCACCCAGGGATTAGTGGAATATTCAAGAGAAGATGCATCATATGGAGGAGGAGGCACAACCGATGGTGAAGACCAGAAGCAACATTTGTGCTGCTCTGCTCGCCTTGGTGCCATGTGATACGTCTCTAACGTATCAATAATTTTTTTATTCCATGTTGTTATATTATCATTCTTGGATGTTTTACAATCATTTTATAGCAACTTTATATCATTTTATGGGACTAACCTATTGAGATTATGCCCAGTGCCAGTTGTTATTTTTTGATTATTTTTTACTTCGCAGAAAACCAGTACCAAATGGAGTCCAAACGCAGCGAAACCTTCTGGAAAATTTTCTGGACCAGAAGACACAAGATGGGCCAAAGAAGTACCATAGGGGGGCTCCGAGGGGAGCACAACCCACTAGGGCGCGCCTGGGCCCCCTGGCGCGCCCAGGTGGGTTGTGCCCACCTCGGTGGCCTCCCGCACCGCCTCTTCGCTCTATAAATACCCCAATATTCCAAAAACCCTAGGGGAGTTGATGAAATTTTGTTCCAGCCGCCGTAAGTTCCAAAACCACGAGATCCAATCTAGAGCCCATTTCCGGCACTCTACCGGAGGGGAACACGTGGGGTTCATCATCCTCATTGCTGCCTCTCCGATGAGGCGTGAGTAGTTCACCTCAGACCTACGGGTCCGTAGGCAGTAGCTAGATGGCTTCCTCTCTCTTTGTTTTTCAATACAAAGTTCTCTTGGAGATCTATTTGATGTAATGACATTGTGCGGTGTGTTTGTTGGGATCCGAAGAATTGTGAGTTTATGGTTAGATTTGTCTTGCTTTAATTTCCACACTTGATTATTATAGCCTCATATTTCGTCTCTGATATTTCGGTTTTGTTTGGCCAACTTGATCTATTTATCGGAAGAGGTGCTTTGTGATGGGTTCAATCTTCCGGTGTCCTTTCCCAGTGCCGGGAGGGGCACCAGGGCACGCATGTATCGTTGCAATTAAGGATAAAAAAGATGGGGTGTATTCCTACATGAATAGATCTTGTCTACATCGTGTCATCGGTCTTATTGCATTACTCTGTTTCTCCATGAACTTAATACACTAGATGCATGCACTGGTACAGTGAGGTGCTATACAAACGTGTTTTAACCCCTTCCCATGACGGTGTTCTGAACCATCGCCTAGTGAGTAACTGCGATGGGGGGGGGGTCCTTCCAACACGACCCCAGAAACCGTCGGGGATATGGCCTCCTGGCACACACGTTCGGCAAAATGAGGTAGTGTGCGACCGGCGAGCGATCAAATACGGTTATACGTATAGTAGAGCTAGAAAATACAATTATACACGCGAAATCTTTTCCGGTCGTAAGTACATCCCACACAGTCAGTCCCCGCTAAACGTCTCTGTTCATATGTACATTCCACATAGTCAATCCAATGAATACATTTCCGTTAGTATGTACATCCCACACAGTTAATCCAAGAGGTACGTTTCCGTTCGTATATACATCCCACACAGTCACTCCAAGGAAAATGTTTTCGTTCGCAGGTACACATCATACACAATTTTCTCCATTAAATCGTTTGTGATAGCATTGCCATTGCACACGATCTTAACAATTTTATCATTTGCGTTATTGAATGCATCACACAGAGTGCGTAGAAGAAACTGTGTGGCAAAGGTTGTCCATCACACACACTTTTTATGTGGTAATCGTTTGCGCAAGGTGGCCTAACACAAACATTTTTCAAGAGGATGTTATCTATGATTGTTCGTTGATCCAACATGGTTTATTCCTAGAAACTGTCTGCGTTGTCTGAGGTCATCGCCCACGGTGTTTTCTCAATAACCATTTGCAATAGACAAACCCAATTAGCAGGCTAATTGGCCATTAGCAGGCTAATTGGCCTATTATTAATAATCCATTTATTAATCTAATTCACATTTCATATTAAGCACACAATATATTTCATTTCCATATTAGGAAGTAGGATTTCATAATTGAAATAGATCATAGTACAACATCATATAGCTTTAGCACTCAGCTACCCCATTACACAATTGCACCAGCACCAAGTTTCACATGCAACATATACAACCTCTCGAAATTAGCATCATAGATGGAACATAGACAGATAAATCTCATCTGGAAAACTGCTGAAGCGGAAGGCGAATATTGAGCCTTCATTTATGTTGAAGGTCTTTGCAACTTTAGGCTAGTGTCTGTGGATGACTGACCGTCCATCCTTCGTCCTCTTCATGAAGACTTCAATATTGAACCATGGGTGTTGTATGAATACCTTCCTCGCCTATTGACCATACATGTGGTTTGAGAGCCAATCATAAGTGAACTGCTTTAGAGAGGGCTAAATACAAGGATATGCATAAATATATTCTCTAGATTTGAAATGGCGCAAAGGAATTAAAAGACAAGGTATAACAGTTAGTACCATGCAGTAGTGAACCGATATCTTCTTCATTGTGCAGACAAAGATCTTGTTGATTTTTGTCGCTGATTTCTTTATCCTAACAATCTTTGTGAGTTTCTTGACTTGACTGATATTCATGGACAACTCATTTCTCCGTATGCGAAAAGGGTCAAACAATGGGTCAAAATCTTTGACAGCAGGACCTACATGTGCAAGACCAAATACTTAAAAACCTAATATTTAAAAACAAGAAGTGAAAAGGTGTGTTATTAACAACATGCCTAATATTTAAAAACAAGCAAACGTAGTCATTCAAACTTGTATTGTGCATGTCTAAGTACACTAGTTATTAGCCATGTTTGGATCCATGGGTTAGAGTTAGTTTGAGCTAGTTTGGGCTCAAATAGCCCTAAACTATCCAAACATGAGGGCTAGTTTGAGCTAGTTTCTTCAAACCCACCGAAAACAACTATCCACCCAAGAGGTGCTGATTGGGGCTAGTTCTCCTAGTGCATTTATTGTCAATCTAACACTATCATCCAAAAACCTCTTTAGCTAGAGTTAGTTCAGGGTTAGTCATTGTTGAATATTAGTGTTATTTAGGAAACGTAGGATAGCGTAGGATTTATTCTACCTTGACTTGTACCCCAAGATGACCATGTACTCCTATATATATGCCCACGAGGCTCAACCAATACAATCAACTATTCCACCAATCTCTCTCTCCCTTTTAACTGTCATGAGCTATAAACTAACTCTAACCTCTAGCTAAGTTAGAGTATCCAAACAGTGCCATTGTTAAATCAAATGGAAAGGCGTGTTCAATACTCCCTCCGGTTCTTTTTACTCTGCATACAAGAATTTTCTGAAGTCAAACTTCATAAAGTTTGACCTTATTTATATGAAAAAATATCAACATCTAACATGCTAAAGTTATACAATATGAAAATTTAAGTCATGACACATGTACTGATATTTATTTCATATTGTGAATGTTGGTATTTTGTTCTATAAAGTTGGTCAAACTTTAAGAGGCTTGACTTTAGACAAATCTTATATGCGAACTAAAAAGATTCAGGGGGAGTACACATTCTTAACAGCAACCAAATATAGTCATTCATATAGCTATTGTTAAATTTGGTATTGATGAAATTGAACTGCACAGTTCTTACTACCACATATAGAACATCACACTATTAATAGCTGAAATAAACAAGGCATACTACGAACAACCAAAGAAGGAATTGAAACTGGACATATGCTAACTACAAACAACCGAGCAACCATAAACCGTAGAAATAAACAAGGCGTAATGCAAACAACCTAATATAGCAATAAATATTGGACATGTTCTCACTACAAAAGGGGTTCTAGAAAACAAATCATGGGTTTCCTCACTTGTCACAAATTGGCTCCCTCCTCGTGGTCGCCGTCGATGAGGTCTGACTTGCCAGTTGAGGATCCCAGGCCAGCGTCACAGTACGTGTCCTTCAGAAATAACAAAAGGGGCTCCACGGCGATGAAGGATGGCAAATTGTTCATAATGAGCTACATGAGATCAGCGGTAGGGCAATCGATGAGATCGACTGTTGTCGAACCCAAAGGGTTGGGGTGGGCAACTTAACCCGTGACATAACCCGTGTCAAGCCGTCGGTGTCGACGACCTCGATGTCGTAGTCGGCATCCGCGACATGCCAGAATACTCTAGCCCGCTGATTGAAAGGCTTAATCAAGGTCCGGTCATCGTCGCCAGCTTCCTCGGCGGCCACCTCGTTGACGTCGGGCGAAGAAGCCGCGGTAAAGCTCTTTTGGGCTATTCACTCCTCGAGGTCCCCGGGAAGCGTAGTCGGGCCAAGGCTGCGACACTCTGGAGTGGGGGAGGGGTGGGGATGGGGATCTCTGTGAAAGGGTGTGATTCGCAGGCATCATCTAAGAAACTCAGGGAGGCGAGGGTATGTATATCGGTGGGTAAAGTGCACGGGCAGATCGGCAGAGGTTGACAATGGAGGTGGCGCGGCGGCATCGGCGGTGACCGAGCTAGGTTTGGAGCGAGGGAGGGTGGTGTGTATGTGTGTGAGAGGGGGATTTGGGGTGGGCGAAGGATTTGGGGGGTGTGTGTGGAGGGGTCCAAGGTGGTGTGCGAGGAAATGCTGCGGGTACTGAAAATTTTACTAGGCGAGAGTAAAATGGCGGGGCTACCGAAAATTTGGATCAACGGATTGAAGCAGAGCGAGGTGGGAGTAAAATGCCGGGCTACTAAAAATTTGGATTTACTGATTGAAGCAGAGCGGGAGTAATAGACGTCGCACACGGTCCAAACATACTAACAGTGTGCTGTCAAACAGAAAAACCATCTACGCAGACGCGGGTAGATATTTTCGAGATTGCAAGGGAGTAGATATTTTCGAGAGGGGGAGGGAAGCCTCGTGGAGCCTGATCTACTGTGATAATTTGGGTGACAGGTGCAGGGGCGCGGCACACTGGTAGTCCTAGGGAACCGTGTCTGCTTCGTACCCGATCGTAAACGGTTGCTGCGTCTGACTCGTCTGTTGTTTATAAATTTGGCCAAAAAATGAGGGAAAGGGTCAGAACACGAACACACTTCCATGTGGACCAAATATATGTATGAACAGGGTGGTTTGATGTTCAAATACCCAATGCACAACTTTGATGTGGCATCTGTCGCACAAAGCGCACGTTATTATTGCTACCCCCTCCCAAACACACACACACACACACACACACACACACACACACACACTTCATGTTGCTAGGAGTGGAATCCTAGCTATGGACGCATGCCCCCAAATAGCTAGGTCTGACATCTCACCGTACCGTAACACAAAACTAAAACGAGTACATCAACCCCCTCCCCCCTTTGCTTCCGATCTGATGTGGACCGTGTGCGGGCCCACAGATGTGTTCTTCTGGCGTTACCAAATCACAAATTTGATGTGGCACATGTGCATCGCAAATTAACGGGGCATCCCCGACCCCACGGAGGTTCATCTAATACGAAGTAGTACTGTACCCCGCCCTCCCCTTTTGCTTCCGATCAAATGTGGTACCGTGTGCGGGCCCACAGATGTATCCTTCTAGCGTTACCAAATCACAAATTTGATGTGGCACATGTGCATCGCAAAATTAACCAAGCATCCCCGACCCCACAGAAGTTCATCTAGTACGAAGTAGTACTAAGCCTCCCCCCACACACACACTTTGAGTCGGTGGGAGGGGGCATCTCACCAAGGCGTATTGTAAGACTGACCAAGAAGTATCACCACCTTGGCCGTATAACCTCACTTGTTTGTTGGTTCAAAGTCATGCATTGACGTTCCAAACGCGGCCCCACAAAATAGGCTAGTTTGTCGCTGATAACCACGCGAGCGAGTGCCTGAAGGCAACCACTGCGTGCATGTGGCCCAAACATATCCATGAAGTGTCATGTGGTGTTTGAATATACCTAATGCACAACTTTGGTGTGGCCGCGTGCTTTTGGAACCGGAAAGTCCCCACATGCAACAAGGGTTCATGACGCATAGTATACTATATATATAGGGATTCATGTGTATGTGAGCCCTCGAACATTGGTCTCGAATCTCACCATGATCGATGTACGACTATACGGTAACACGAACCAAGAGAAGAAGAATCAACCCTGGTAACCTCTCTCGTGTTGTTGGTCGAAGTGACGGACGTCCACACATGCCCACGAATATATAGGTCGTCGGCGATAACCAAGCGAGGGATAGTATCCAAAGACAACCACTTCATGTATATATGTGCCCCGAACATATGTATGGACATGCGTGATGCATGCATATATGTTTGAATACCAAAAGCACAACATTTTGATGTGGCGCATTTATGCATCAAAAAACGCACAGTCCCCACACGGATCTGGTTCATGATGTGTCGTGTGCTCGTCCCACCCCCCACTTCTACCCGGTGGGAGTGATTCATGTGTAAACATGCGCGCGAACTATATATATAGTTGCATGTACCGAACCGTATAATACGAACCAAAATTTAATCGCCTCCTAATTATAAGTCAAATTAACCTCTATCGTTGTCGATCAAAGTGATTGACCAAGTCGGCCCACAGAGATGGACGAATCATCTCGCTGATAACACCATGAGTGAGTGCTAGAGGACAACCGCCATCGCTTGCTTGTGGGCACAACAGATGTATGGAGATGTGTGGTTGTGAGGTTTGAATACCTAATATATATGCAGAACTTTGATGTGGCACCTTTTGGAAATATGCCCTAGAGGCAATAATAAAATGGTTATTATTATATTTCCTTGTTCATGATAATTGTCTATTGTTCATGCTTTAATTGTATTATCCTGAAACAGTAATACATGTGTGAATACATAGACCACAACATGTCCCTAGTGGGCCTCTAGTTGACTAGCTCGTTGATCAACAGATGGTTACAGTTTCCTAACCATGGACATTGGATGTCATTGATAACGGGATCACATCACTAGGAGAATGATGTGATGGACAAGACCCAATCCTAAGCCTAGCACAAGATCGTATAGTTCGTATGCTGAAGCTTTTCCAATGTCAAGTATCCTTTCCTTAGACCATGAGGTTGTGCAACTCCCGGATACCGAAGGAATACTTTGGGTGTGCCAAACGTCACAACGTAATTGGGTGGCTATAAAGGTATACTACGGGTATCTCCGAAAGCATCAGTTGGGTTGGCACGAACCGAGACTGGGATTTGTCACCCCGTATGACGGAGAGGTATCTCTGGGCCCACTCGGTAATACATCATCGTAATGAGCTCAATGTGACTAAGGGGTTAGTCACGGGATGATGTGTTACGGAACGAGTAAAGAGACTTGCCATAACGAGATTGAAAAAGGTATCGGTATACCGCCGATCGAATCTCGGGCAAGTACTATATCGATAGACAAAGGGAATCGTATATGGGATTGATTGAATCCTTGACATCGTGGTTCATCCGATGAGATCATCATGGAACATGTGGGAGCCAAAATGGGTATCCTGACCCCACTGTTGGTTATTGGCCGGAGAGTTGTCTCAAACATGTCTGCATGGTTCCCGAACCCGTAGGGTCTACCCACTTAAGGTTCGATGATGCTAGGGTTAAAGGGAATAAATATACGTGGTTACCGAATGTTGTTCAGAGTCCCGGATGAGATCCCTGACATCACAAGGAGCTTCGAAATGGTCTGGAGGTAAAGATTTATATATGGGAAGTCATCATACGATCACCGGAATAATTCGGGGAGGGGGTGTCGGTATTGTACCGGGACCACCGAAGGGGTTCCGGGGGTCCACCGGGAGGGTCCACCTGCCCCGGAGGGCCCTATGGGATGTATGTGGAGAGGTACCAGCCCCTAAGTGGGCTGGGCGCCTCCCCCTAGGGCCCATGCGCCTAGGGTTTGGGGGGAAAACCTAAGGGGGGCACCCCCTTGCCTTGGGGGGCAAGGCAACCCCCTGGCCGCCGCCCCCTCCTCAGATTGGATCTGAGGGGGCCGGCCCCCCTCTCCCTTGCCCCTATATATATGTGGGGGTGAGAGGGCAGCCGCACCCAAGTACTGGCGCAGCCCTCCCCCTCTCTCAAGTCATCCTCCTCTTCCGCAGTTCTTGGCGAAGCCCTGCAGGATTGCCACGCTCCTCCATCACCACCACACCGTCGTGCTGGTACTGGACGGAGTCTTCCCCAACCTCTCCCTCTCTCCTTGTTGGATCAAGGCGCGGGAGATGTCACTGGGCTGCACGTGTGTTGAACGCGGAGGCACCGTTGTTTGGTGCTTAGATCGGATTCGGACGCGATCTGAATCGCTTCGTGTACGACTCCACCGACCGTGTTCTTGTAACGCTTCCGCGTCGCGATCTTCGAAGGTATGAAGATGCACTCCCCTCTCGTTGCTAGTAGACTCCATAGATAGATCTTGGTGATGCGTAGGAAATTTTTGATTTTCTGCAACGATCCCCAACAGTGGCATCAGAGCTAGGTCTATGCGTAGTTACTATGCATGAGTAGAACACAAGTTGTTGTGGATGTAGATCATGCCAATTTACTTGCCGCTACTAGTCTTATCTTGATTCGGCGGAATGGTGGGATGAAGTGGCCCGGACCGACCTTACACGTACGCTTACGTGAGACAGGTTCCATCGACTGACATGCACTAGTTGCATAAGGTGGCTAGCGGGTGTCTGTCTCTCCCACTTTAGTCGGATCGGATTCGATGAAAAGGGTCCTTATGAAGGGTAAATAGAAATTGGCATATCACGTTGTGGTTTTGTCATAGGTAAGAAACGTTCTTGCTAGAAACTTATAGCACCCACATAAAAACTTGCAACAACAATTAGAGGACGTCTAACTTGTTCTTGCAGCATGTGCCGTGTGATGTGATATGGCGAAAAGGATGTGATGAATGATATATATGTGATGTATGAGATTGATCATGTTCTTGTAATAGGAATCACGACTTGCATGTCGATGAGTATGACAACCGGCAGGATCCATAGGAGTTGTCTTATTTTATTGCATGACCTACGTGTCACTGAAAACGCCAAGTAATTACTTTACATTATTGCTAACCGTTAGCCATAGTAGTAGAAGTAATGTTTGGCGATATGACTTCATGAAGACACGATGATGGAGATCATGGTGTCATGCCGTTGACGATGATGATCATGGAGCCCCGAAGATGAAGATCAAAAGGAGCAAAGTGATATTGGCCATATCATGTCACTATTTGATTGCATGTGATGTTTATCATGTTTTACACCTTATTTTCTTAGAACGACGGTAGTAAATAAGATGATCTCTCACTAAAATTTCAAGAATTGTGTTCCCCCTAACTGTGCACCGTTGCTAAGGTTCGTTGTTCCGAAGCACCACGTGATGATCGGGTGTGATAGGCTCTAACGTTCGCATACAATGGGTGTAAGCCAGATTTACAAACGCAATACACTTAGGGTTCACTTGACGAGCCTAGCATGTACAGACATGGCCTCGGAACACGGAAGACCGAAAGGTCGAACATGAGTCGTATAGAAGATACGATCAACATAAAGATGTTCACCGTTGATAACTAGTCCGTTTCACGTGATGATCAGACACGGCTTAGTCGATTCGGATCATGTATCACTTGGATGACTAGAGAGATGTCTATCTGAGTGGGAGTTCATTAAATTTGTTTAGATAAACTTAATTTTCATGAACATAGTCTAAAACCTTTACAATATGTCTTGTAGATCCAATGGCTCATGCTAATGTTGCCCTCAACTTCAATGCGTTCCTAGAGAAAACCAAGCTGAAAGACGATGGTAGCAACTATACGAATTGGGTCTGTAACTTGAGGATCATCCTCATAGCTGCCAAGAAAGCATATGTCCTTGAAGCACCGTTAGGTGATGCATCTGTTTTCCCAGCAGCTCAAGACGTTATGAACGCCTGGCAGTCGTGTAGTGATGATTACTCCCTAGTTCAGTGCAGCATGCTTTACAGCTTAGAATCGGGGCTCCAAAAGCGTTTTGAGCAGCACGGAGCATATGAGATGTTCCAAGAGCTGAAAATGGTTTTCCAAGCTCACGCTCGAGTCGAGAGATATGAATTCTCTGACAAGTTCTATAGTCGTAAGTGGAGGAGAATAGTTCTATCAGCGAGCATATACTCAAAATGTCTGGGTTGCACAATCGCTTGTCTCAGTTGGGAATTAATCTCCCAGATGACGCGATCGTTGACAGAATCCTCTAGTCGCTCCCACCTAACTACAAGAGCTTTGTGATGAACTTCAATATGCAAGGGATGGACAAGTCCATTCCCGAGGTGTATTCAATGCTGAAATCAGCGGAGGTGGAGATCAAGAAAGAACATCAAGTGTTGATGGTGAATAAAACCACTAAGTTCAAGAAAGGCAAGGGTAAGAAGAACTTCAAGAAGGACGGCAAAGGAGCCCGGTAAGCCAGTTGCTGGGAAGAAGCCAAAGAATGGACCCAAGCCTGAGACTGAGTGCTTTTATTGCTAGGGAACGGGTCACTGGAAGCGGAACTGCCCCAAATACTTAGCAGGTAAGAAGGCCAGCAACATCAAAGGTATATGTGATATACATGTTATTAATGTGTACCTTACCAGCGCTCATAGTATCTCCTGGGTATTTGATACCGGTGCAGTTGCTCACATTTGTAACTCAAAGCAGGAGCTGCGGAATAAGCGGAGACTGGCGAAGGACGAGGTGGCGATGCGCGTCGGGAATGGTTCCAAGGTCGATGTGATCACCATCGGCACGCTACCTCTGCATCTACCTTCGGGATTAGTTTTAAACCTCAATAATTGTTATTTAGTACCAGCTTTGAGCATGAACATTATATCTGGATCTCGTTTAATGCGAGATGGCTACTCATTTAGATCCGAGAATAATGGTTGTTCTATTTATATGAGAGAAATGTTTTATGGTCATGCCCCGCTAGTCAATGGTTTATTCTTAATGAATCTCGAACGTGATGTTACACATATTCATAGTGTGAATGCCAAAAGATGTAAGGTTGGTAATGATAGTCCCATATACTTGTGGCACAACCGCCTTGGTCATATTGGTGTCAAACGTATGAAGAAGCTCCATGTGGATGGACTTTTGGAGTCTCTTGATTATGAATCATTTGACACATGAGAACCATGCCTCTTGGGCAAGATGACCAAGACTCCGTTCTCCGGAACAATGGAGCGAGCAACCAACTTGTTGGAAATCATACATACTGATGTGTGTGGTCCAATGAGTGTTGAAGCTCGCGGTGGCTATCGTTATGTTCTCACCCTCACTAATGACTTGAGTAGATATGTGTATGTCTACTTGATGAAACACAAGTCTGAGACCTTTGAAAAGTTCAAGGAATTTCAGAATGAGGTTGAGAATCAACGTGACAGAAAAATTAAGTTCTTACAATCGGATCGTGGAGGAGAATATTTAAGTCACGAATTTGACACGCACCTAAGGAACTGTGGAATTGTTTCACAATTGACGCCACCTGGAACACCACAACGTAATGGTGTGTCCGAACGTCGTAATCGTACTCTATTGGACATGGTGTGATCTATGATGTCTCTTACCGACTTATCGCTATCTTTTTGGGGTTATGCTTTAGAGACTGCCGCATCCACTTTAAATAGGGCACCGTCTAAATCCATTGAGATGACACCGTATGAACTATGGTTTGGCAAGAAACCTAAGTTGTCGTTTCTAAAAGTTTGGGGATGCGATGCTTATGTCAAGAAACTTCAACCTGAAAAGCTCGAACCCAAATCGGAAAAATGCATCTTCATAGGATACCCTAAGGAAACTATTGGGTATACCTTCTACCTCAGATCCGAAGGCAAGGTCTTTGTTGCCAAGGATGGATCCTTTCTGGAGAAAGAGTTTCTCTCGAAAGAAGTGAGTGGGAGGAAAGTGGAACTTGATGAGGTGATAGTCACCCCTTCCGAACTGGAAAGTAGCGCAGCGCAGGAAGATGTTTCTGTGGTGCCCGCACCGACTAGGGAGGAAGTTAATGATAATGATCATGAAGCTTCAGATCAAGTTACTGCTGAACTTCGTAGGTCCACAAGGATACGTTCCGCACCAAAGTGGTATGGCAACCCTGTCCTGGAAATCATGTTGTTAGACAATGATGAACCTTCGAAATATGAAGAAGCGATGGCGGGCCCGGATTCCGACAAATGGCTTGAAGCATGAAATACAAGATATGATCCATGTATGATAACAAAGTATGGACTTTGGTGGACTTGCCCGATGATCGGCACGCCATAGAAAATAAATGGATCTTTAAGAAGGAGACTGGCGTGGATGGTAATGTGACCATCTATAAGGCTCGGCTTGTCGCTAAAGGTTATTGACAAGTTCAAGGAATTGACTAAGACGAGACTTTCTCTCTCGTAGCGATGCTGAAGTCCGTCCGAATCATGTTAGCAATTGCCGCATTCTATGATTATGAGATATGGCAAATGGACGTCAAAACAACATTCCTTAATGGCTTCCTCAAGGAAGAACTGTATATGATGCAGCCGGAAGGTTTTGTCGATCCTGAGAATGCTAACAAGGTATGCAAGCTCCAGCGCTCAATCTATGGGCTGGTGCAAGTCGCTTTGATGAGGTGATCAAAGCGTTTGGGTTTATACAGACTTGGGGAGAATCCTGTATTTACAAGAAAGTGAATGGGAGCTCTGTAGCATTTCTCATATTATAGGCAGATGATATATTGCTGATGGGAAATGATGTAGAACTCTTGGAAAGCATAAAGGCCTACTTGAATAAGTGTTTTTCAATGAAGGACCTTGGAGAAGCTGCTTATATATTAGGCATCAAGATCTATAGAGATAGATTGAGATGCGTCATTGGTCTTTCACAAA
>LR738715.1:506787039-506801613 GCA_902687465.1 Secale cereale
ATGGATGGGTTCAGTAGCCTCCACTTCACCTCGACAAATGTCCGTGCGATTTATGTGCATCCCTAGCGCTGCCCAAGGCTGTCAGTTGAGGTCTTTCACGATATTGTCATTGAGAATGCGCATTTCCTCGAGAGATTGTATGTACATGATAAATTAGGTCCAGCAAGAATCAGGGTCACTCACGCAAAGAAGTTGACAGTGTTGGGCTATTCGTGTGTTGAATTCAACGAACTTGTTACTGGATCATTATCCGTTCAGGTACAACAGTCTTCTTCTTCTCCTTCTTATATATTATCGGACAACACATTTTATCTAATTGTTGTTGATCTATATGTTCACCTGTCATACAGAAACTGATTACCACAAGCTTGACCCAGACTCCGCGCACAGTGAAGATCTTGGCACTACAATTTGCCGGCCCCGATCTGGATGAAGTTGTTAGATTCCTTAGATGCTTTCCCTGGACGGAGAAGCTATACATTGAGGTGATGCTCCTTTCTTGTTAATTGTTAACCGCAACGGAGCTCAATTTTTTGTTACTTTTACCCATGATTACAATGACAAATGTAGAATGATTTCTAAAGGAAATTTGGAGGATTTCAATTCATATTTTCTTTTGGAGATGCTAGTGTTGTACGCGTTTTATTCCTTCGCCCGACATGCTTTCGTGATAAAAGTTTATCATGAAAGATTGAAGGTGGCATTTCACTCTTTTCGTGTATTTTAGAAATCCTGCAAATCAAAGAGGTCTGAATGTTCAAATCAGCAGCTAAGAACTAATATGTTGTCTTCGTTCGCAGATACTAGCAGGCCCGAAAGTAGAAAATGTTGGGGAATATACCAATCCCATTGAATGCCTTGATCTTCATCTCATAGAAATTACTTTTCACGAATACCGAGGCACCACACCAGAAATTAAATTTGCCAGGTTCTTTGTTGAGAAAGCAAGGTTGCTCAAGGTAATGAGCTTTGCCCTATATTTACTGCGCAGAACTGAATGGATAGCTAAAGAGCGCAGGAGTCTGCAGCTGAATAGAAAAGGCTCTGCACAAGCTGAATTTCAGTTTGTAACTTCATTTGATAGATTATTCGGAAGTCACTATATCGAGCTGTTATATGACTTCTCGGTGGCTGATACTTTCGCATAAATAATGCATGAAAAAGATTCTGAAGAAGATGAATTTTATTTGTCTGGATAGTTTGAACCTTGTAATCTTTGAATTTGAACCTTGCAATATTTATGGTATTTGTTATATAACGTAATGGGATGTTTAATTGGGTTTTGCAATCATGTTTGGTTAAGTATATATAAGTTATTCTTCTGTACACGGAGCATAGATGTTGTGCAGACACGGCATATCACATCACACACAGACCACACTAGGGAACCCGTCGGTGATGAATCCATCAATCGCAAACAGTTGTATACCAGCAAGCGTTTGCCCACAACACACACGGCTTATTTCATCACAAACGGCTTGGATGGATCAACTGTATGTCACATATCGCACATTCTCAAAAAAGTAATGCGGTAGGCCTTCTATAACATGTGTTAAAAAATAAAATAAAAATAAAAAACAAGGACCTCGAGGTTAATTTAACTGATGGGATAGACCATATAGGTCATTTAATTTGACCTCTATGACCCATCCCATCAATTAATTTAACATCAAGACAACTTCCCATCCAATGACCCATCTGATGGCTGCTCCAGCCTGAGCACAGTTAACTTGAGAGTTCTCTTAGATGAGCTATTGGTAGAACAACTAGTCCTTGCTGATATAGGATGCCTCTTGCATCCTTATGGTGTACCCGGATGACCGTCCATCGCCCAATGGCCAATAGATGTTGTGTAGATAAAGCATATCACATCGCACAATACATACGTCTTATCAACAGCAATCGTCCATGTTATTATCGGTCTTCGCACTGATTACAGACATGTTTGTCGCGTATCACAGACATCTTGTTATTTTGAACCATTTCTGTTATATTGGCTCAATGCAAATAGTTCATCCGAGTGAACTCTTTTCCCTCTATCACACACACCTTGATCTGGCCGACCGTTTCTTTTGTTCCACCTAATCACAAACAGTTCATTCGAGTGAACCGTATGTCGTATATCGCACACACCTTCATCTGGCTGCTTGTTTCTGTTCTTCTGCCTCATCGCAAACAGTTCATTGAACTGAACCGTATGCCCTGCAATGCACATGCAACTAAAATCAGAACCGTGTTCCATGCATCTGCCATCGCAAACGTTTTGCATGTTTTTTGATAGTTTTTATATCAACTTTTGCGATTATTGCATCGCACACAGTTTCGTCGAAGGGTCTCTGATCGTAGTGTCGCGTTAGCAGCTTCCTGCAGTAGTGATGCTGGATAGCGGTCGATGTGTGGAGTAATAGTAGTAGATGCACGCAGGAATCGGTCTACTAATCTTGGACGTGATGCCTATATACATGATCATTGTCTTGGATATCGTCATAACTATTTGCTTTTCTATCAATTGCCCAATAGTAATTTGTCTATCCACCATTTTCTATTTCTCGAGAGACAAAAATTATAGATACGTTGGAGAGGTATCAAGCATCCCCAAGCTTAATTACCGCTCGTCCTCGAGTAGGTAAATGATAAAAACAGAATTTTTGATGTGGAATGCTAACCAACATAATTCAATGTAATTTCTTTATTGTGGCATGAATGTTCATATCCGAAAGATTCAAGACAAAAGTCTATATTGACATAAGAATAATAATACTTGAAGCATACTAACAAAGCAATCATGTCTTCTCAAAATAACACGGCCAAAGAAAGTTATCCCTACAAAATCATATAGTGTGGCAATGCTCCCTCGTCATCACACGAAATATGCATATCATGCACAACCCCGGTTTCAGCCAAGCAATTGTTTCATACTCACAAAAATTCAAACCTTTCAACTTTCATGCAATACATGAGCGTGAGCCATGGATATAACACTATAGGTGGAATAGAGTGGTGGTTGTGGAGAAGACAAAAAGGAGGAAGATAGTCTCACATCAACTAGGCATATGAATGGGCTATGGAGATGCCCATCAATAGATATCAATGTGAGTGAGTAGGGATTGCCATGCAACGGATGCACTAGAGCTATAAGTGTATGAAAGCTCATCGAAAGAAACTAAGTGGGTGTGCATCCAACTTGCTTGCTCATGAAGACCTAGGGCATTTGAGGAAGCCCATCTTGGAATATACAAGCCAAGTTCTATAATGAAAATTCCCACTAGTATATGAAAGTGACAAAATAGGAGACTCTCTATCACGAAGATCATGGTGCTACTTTGAAGCACAAGTGTGGAAAAGGATAGTAGCATTGTCCCTTATCTCTTTACTCTCATTTTTTGGAGGGGCTTTATCTTGTTTTTTATTGGCCCCTCTCTATTTTTTGGCCATCTTTTTTTATTTGGCCTTTCCTCACATGGGACAATGCTCTAATAATGAAGATCATCACACTTTTATTGACTTACAACTCAAAGATTACAACTCGAAGCTAGAACAAAATATGACTCTATGTGAATGATAATGAAGCATGTCATATGAACGGAACGGTGGAAAGTTGCATGGCAATATATCTCAGAATGGCTATGGAAATGCCATGATAGGTTGGTATGGTGGTTGTTTTGAGGAAGGTATATGGTGGGTGTATGGTACCGATAAAATTTGCGCGGTACAAGAGAGGCTAGCAATGGTGGAAGAGTGAGAGTGCGTATAATCCATGGACTCAACATTAGTCATAAAGAACTCATATACTTATTGCAAAAATCTACGAGTCACCAAAACAAAGTATTCAATGCATGCTCCTAGGGGAAGGGTTGGTAGGAGTTAACCATTGCACGATCACGACCTCCACGCAGAGGATGACACTTAATAAATAAATCATGCTCCAACTTCGTCACATAGTAGTTCACCATACGTGCATGCTACGGGAATCACAAACTTTAACACAAGTATTTATTGAATACATAATTACTCGACTAGCATGACTCTAATATCACCATCCTCATATCTCAAAACAATCATCAAGTATCAAACTTCTCATCATATTCAATGCACTTTATATGAAAGTTTTTACTATACTCATCTTGGATGCCTATCATACTAGGACTAGTTTTATAGCCAAAGCACATTACCATGCAGTTCTAAAAGACTCTCAAAATTATATAAGTGAAACATGAGAGATCAACAATTTCTACAAAATAAAACCACCACCGTGCTCTAAAAGATATAAGTGAAGCACTAGAGCAAAATTATCTAGCTCAAAAGATATAAGTGAAGCACATATAGTATTCTAATAAATTCTAAATCATATTTATCTCTCTCAAAAGGTGTGTCCAGCAAGGATGATTGTGGAAAACTAAAAATCAAAGACTCAAATCATACATGACACTCCAAGCAAAACACATATCAAGTGGTGAATAAAAATATAGTCCCGAGTATAGTTACCAATAGATGAAGACGAAAGAGGGGATGCCTTCCCGGGGCATCCCCAAGCTTAGGCTTTTGGTTGTCCTTGAATTTTACCTTGGGGTTCCTTGGGCATCCCCAAGCTTAGGCTCTTGCCACTTTTTGTTCCATAGTCCATCAAAGCCATACTCAAAACTTGAAAACTTCACAACACAAAACTTAGCCAAAAATCTCGTGAGCTCCGTTAGTATAAGAAAACAAACCACCACTCAAAGGTACTGTAATGAACTCATTCTTTGTTTATATTGGTGTTAAACCTACTGTATTCCAAATTATCTATGATTCATACCCCCCGATACTACTCATAGATTCATCAAAATAAGCAAACAGCACACGAAAAATAGAATCTGTCAAAAACAGAACAGTCTGTAGTAATCTGTAACTTTCGAATACTTCTGTAACTCTAAAAACATTGAAATTAATTGGTAAACATGAGGAATTTGTCTATTAATCATCTGCAAAAAGAATCAACTAAAAAGCACTCTCCAGTAAAAAATTACAGCCAATCTTGTGAGCGCTAAAGTTTCTTGTTTTTTACAGCATGATCACATAAACTTCACACAAGTCTTCCCAAAGGTTCTACTTGGCACAAAAACTAATTAAAACACAAAACCACATCTAAACAAAATCTAGATGCAATATTTATTCCTAAACAGAAGCAAAAACAAAGAAAATAAAATTGGGTTGCCTCCCAACAAGAGCTATCATTTAACGCCCCTAGCTAGGCACGATACAAGAATAGATCTAGGTATTGCCATCTTTGGTAGGCAATCCATAAGTGGCTCTCTTAATAGATTCATAAGGTAATTTGATTTTCTTTCTAGTTTCCATGCCTTTCCTTAATAGAAATTGGAATCTAATATTTCCTTCCTTCATATCAATAATTGCACCAATCGTTCTAAGTAAAGGTCTACCAAGAATAATAGGACATGAAGGATTGCAATCTATATCAAGAACAATGAAATCTACGGGCACATAATTCCTATTGGCAACAATAAGAACATCATTAATACTTCCCATAGGTTTCTTAATGGTAGAATCCGCAAGATGCTAATTTACAGAACAATCATCAAGCTCATGGAAACCTAACGTATCACACAAAGTTTTTGGAATTGTAGAAACACTTGTGCCCAAATCACACAAGGCAAAGTATTCATGATCTTTAATTTTAATTTTAATAATAGTTTCCCACTCATCATAAAGCTTTCTAGGGATAGAAACTTCTAATTCAAGTTTTTCTTCGTAAGATTGCATCAAAGCATCAACTATGTGTTTGGTAAAAGCCTTATTTTGACTATAAGCATGCGGAGAATTTAGTACGGATTGCAACAAGGAAATACAATCTATTAAAGAGAAATTATCATAATTGAATCCCTTGAAATCCAAAATAGTGGGTTCATCACTATGCAAAGTTTTAATCTCTTCAATCCCACTTTTAACAATTCTAGCATCAAGATCTAAAAACTCTGAATCATTGGGACGCCTTTTAACTAAAGTAGACTCATCTACAGTCCCATCTCTATCAAGATTCATACTAGAAAACAAGGATCTAATAGGAGACACATCAATAACTTTCAGATCTTCATCTTTATTATCATGATAATTAGAAGAACATGCTTTCATAAAGCAATCTTTTTTAGCACGCATCCTTGCGGTTCTTTGTTTGCATTCATCAATGGAAATTCTCATGGCTTTGAGAGACTAATTGATATCATGCTTAGGTGGAATAGATCTAAGTTTCAAAGAATCAACATCAAGAGTAATTCTATCCACGTTTCTGGCCAACTCATCAATCTTAAGAAATTTTTCTTCAAGCAAAGCATTGAAATTCTTTTGCGAATTCATAAAATCTTTTTTTTGACTATGTACTGCAAGGCAACAGCCTCACAGTGTTTTATTAGCTTAAAAAACCCATATAGGGAAAGAATTACAAAAAGGTCCTAAATATATACAGAGAAGAGAGGGGAGGGGACTTACATCTAGTCTACTGAAGTGAGGCTATCCAGGATAGAAGTTTATCTCTATATTTACATTTAATTCTATGAGCAAGTAGGGAAATATCATACACAAAGTTTCTTTTCCAGGATCTGAAGCTAGGTTGCTCATTCCTGAAAACTTTGCCATTCCGCTGAGTCCAGATATTCCAAGCAGCAGTGAAGACCACCTCAGTGAAGAAAGGTTGTCCAAAGTCTTGACGTGCTGCTAGGGCCATGGAGTATGTGGAGGAGTGGCCTTCAGCTGTCCAAGAAATACCAAGATAGTTCCAAACGCGCTGACTGAAATTGCAGACGAAGAAAAGGTGTGCCCGGTCTTCAAGATGAGGCAGGAGACATAAAGAACAATGAGCATCATCGACATGCCAGTGTCTTCGTTGCATCATATCTCTAGTGTTGAGGCGATCCATTAACAGAAGCCAACCGAAAACTTTGATCTTCAGCGTGCAAGAGCATTTCCATATCCATTTAAATATGGGGTCCACCACAATATGAGAGAACCGGAAGTCATAGTATACCTTGGAGATGAAGGTACCAGACTTCGAGGGCCATTTCCAGGTGTCATTTGCTGAAGGATCAAGATGTATGGTAGTCAAAAGAGACTGCAGATGTTGTAGTTCCTCATAGGCTTCGATGGACAGGGGCAAATGAAAGTTCTGCGTTTCAGTCGAGTCAAGGAAGAAATCCTTGACAGTGATAAACTCATTAATCACAAATGAGTATAGATGAGGAAATCTGGTTTGTAGAGCAATCACCCTGTTATCAATATGCCATTTATCAGTCCAAAACAAGACTGTGTCACCCGAAGAAACATACGGGACGGCGAGGGAGCAGAATTGATCATATAGTTGAATAATGTCCCTCCACCAGAACGAGCCACAGTTGCGAGTTGCCTGGGGTGGTGAAGAGACATAATAAGTGTCCCAGATCAACTGAACCCAAGGTATATCCAATTTGTTAAAAAAATTATATAGATGCTTCATGAGCAAAGCCTCATTCTGAGTTTCCAGGTGGGTGATACCAAGTCCACCACATTTCTTGGGCCGGCATATAAGGTCCCAGGCAGCAAGAGATTGACGAGGCGTCTCCGAGTTGCCTCTCCAGAGGCATTGGCGCATGATCCTTTCCAGTTGTTTGAGAATGCCTTTCGGGAGGGACAGAGAGCATAAGAAATAAATAGGCATGGATGCTAAGACCGATTGCAGCAACTGAAGACGGCTGCCCTGGTTGAGCAAACAGGAGGAAGCAGACAGCCTCCGCTCCAGACGATCCACAAGTGGTGTTAACTCTGCCACAGTTGGCCTAGAAGTGCCCATAGGCAGACCAAGGTATGTGAATGGGAGAGTACCCACCTCACAGCCAAGAAGTGACACAATACGGGAGCCTTCTTCATCAGATATGTTTAAAGGAATCAGCGATGACTTGCTGAAGTTAACACAGAGTCCGGTGGCTTGAGCAAACTTATGAAGCATCTGTTTCAGGGCAAGGATCTGATCATCAGCGGCCGGGAGGATGATCAGAGTATCATCCGTGTACTGAACAATTGGGTAATCATTGGAGCTGGTAGGTATTGGCATTTGAAGAATGTGTCGAGTGCACATATCATTTACCACCGATTGAAGGAGATCCACCGCAATGACAAAAAGAAGCGGGGACAAAGGGTCTCCTTGACGCACCCCAGTTCTGCAGTGGAAATGTTGACCAACAGTAGTTTCAAATTCAGAGGGCATCTTACCAAAATTTCCATAAGAGTTATTGTAGGAATTACCATAATTATTAGAGGAATTATTAGGAAAAGGCCTAGGATTAAAGTTTCCTCTATAAGCATTATTACCGAAATTATTCCTACCAACAAAATTCACATCCAAAGATTCATTATTATTTTCAATCAACGTGGATAAAGGCATATCATTAGGATCAGAAGAAGCACTCTTAGTAGATAATAATTTCATAAGTTCATCCATCTTCCCACTCAAAACACTAATCTCTTCAATAGCATGCACTTTTTTACTAGTAGATCTTTCGGTGTACCACTAAGAGTAGTTAACCATAATATTATCTAGGAGTTTGGTAGCTTCTCCTAAGGTAGTTTCCATGAAAGTGCCCCCCGTGGCCGAATCTAAAATATTTCTAGAAACAAAATTCAAGCTAGCATAAAAGTTTTGTATAATCATCCATAAGTTCAAACCATGTGTAAGGAAATTACGTATCATTAATTTCATTCTCTCCCAAGCTTGTGTAACATGCTCATGATCTAGTTGCTTGAAATTCATAATATTGTTTCTAAGAGAGATAATCTTAGCGGGAGGAAAATACTTAGAGATAAAGGCATCTTTGCACTTATTCCATGAACCAATACTATTTCTAGGCAAAGAGGAAAACCAAGTTTTAGCACGATCTCTAAGTGAAAACGGAAATAGCTTCAATTTAACAATATCATTATCCGTATCTCTCTTTTTTGCATATCACATAAATCAACGAAGTTGTTTAGATGGGTAGCGGCATCTTCACTAGGAAGGCCAGAAAATTCATCTTTCATGACAAGATTCAACAGGGTAGCATTGATCTCGCAAGATTCAGCATCGGTAATAGGAGCAATAGGCGTGCTAATAAAATAATTATTGTTGGTATTGGAGAAGTCACACAATTTGGTATTGTTTTGAGCCATAGTGACAAGCATGCCCTCCAACACACAAGCAAACAAGAGGCAAGCAAACGGTAAACACACGAAAAAAAGGAGGGCGAATAAAACGGCAAGCGTGAAGTGGGGGAGAGGAAAACGAGAGGCAAATAATGTAGTGTGGAGGATAAGGGTTTGTGATAGGTACTTGATATATAACTTTTGCGTAGATCTCCCCGACAATGGCGCCAGAAATTCTTCTTGCTACTTCTCGAGCTTGTGTTGTATTCCCTCGAAAAGGAAAGGGTGATGTAGCACAGTAGCATAAGTATTTCCCTCAGTTTTTTAGAACCCAGGTATCAATCCAGTAGGAGACCACGCGTGAGTACCTCGCACCTGCACAAACAAATAAGAACTTCGCAGCCAACACGATAAGGGGTTGTCAATCCCTTTACGGTCACTTACGAAAGTGAGATCTGATAGATAGGATAGGATAGTATTTTTGGTATTTTTGCTATAAGAACATAAAGTAAAGAAAGCAAATAAGCAACAACAGCAGAAATTAAAGGAAAGTAATATGATAAAGATAGACCCGGGGGGCATAGGTTTCACTAGTGGCTTCTCTCATGAAAGCAGAATTCTACGGTGGGTGAACAAATAACTGTTGAGCAATTGATAGAAAAGCGCATAGTTATGAGAATATCTAGGCATGATCATTATATATAGGCATCACGTCCGTAACAAGTAGACCGAAACGATTCTGCATCTACTACTATTACTCCACACATTGACCGCTATCCAGCATGCATCTAGAGTATTAAGTTCATAAGAACAAAGTAATGCTTTAAGCAAGATGACATGATGTAGAGGGATAAACTCAAGCAATATGATATAAACCCCATCTTTTTATCCTCGATGGCAACAATACAATACGTGCCTTGCTGCCCCTGCTGTCACTGGGAAAGGACACCGCAAGATTGAACCCAAAGCAAAGCACTTCTCCCATTGCAAGAACTATAGATCTAGTAGGCCAAACCAAACCAATAATTCGAAGAGACTTGCAAGGATATTATAATCATACATAAAAGATTTCAGAAAAGAATCAAATATTGTTCATAGATAATCTTGATCATAAACCCACAATTCATCGGATCTCGACAAACACATAGCAAAAAGAGTACATCGAATAGATCTCCGCGAAGATCAAGGAGAACTTTGTATTGAGATCCAAAAAGAGATAAGAAGCCATCTAGCTAATAACTATGGACCTGAAGGTCCATGGTAAACTACTCACAACTCATTGGTGAGGCTATGGTGTTGATGTAGAAGCACTCCGTGACCGATCCCCCCTCCGGCGGAGCTCCGGAATAGGCCCCAAGATGGTATCTCACGGGAATAGAAGGTTGCGGCGGTGGAATTAGGGTTTTCTCTATTGCCTCGATGTTTTTAGGGTACATGGATATATATAGGAGGAAGGAGGGCATCGGGGAGCCAGAGGGGGCCCACGAGGGTGGGGGCGCGCCCTGGACCCTCGTGGCCACCTCTCTCATTCCCTCGTGTGTACTCTAAGTCTTCTGGGTAGTTACGGTTCCAAAAATAACTCTCCCGAAGGTTTCTTTCCGCTTGGACTCCGTTTGATATCCCTTTTCTGCGAAACACTGAAATAGGCAAAAAACAACAATTTGCACTGGGCCTTGGGTTAGTAGGTTAGTCTGAAAAATATGTAAAAGTGTATAATAAAGCCCATTAATTAACATCCAAAACAGAATATATAATAGCATGGAACAATCAAAAAAAATTAGATACGTTGGAGACGTATCACCCCCACCCTCGTGGGCCCCCTGTGGCTCCCGTGACATGTCTCTTCAGCCTATATATACCCTCATACCCTGAAAACATCGAGGAGCACCACGAAACCCTAATTCCACCACCGTAACCTTCTGTACTCGTGAGATCCCATCTTGGGGCCTGTTCCGGAGCTCTGTCGGAGGGAACATCGATCACGGAGGGCTTCTACATCAACACCATAGCCCCATCGGTGAGTTGTGAGTAGTTTACCATAGACCTTCGGGTCCATAGTTATTAGCTAGATGGCTTCTTCTCTCTCTTTGGATGTCAATACAAAGTTCTCCTCGATCTTCGAGGAGATCTATTCGATGTAATCTTTTTGCGGTGTGTTTGTCGAGATCCGATGAATTGTGGGTTTATGATCAATATTATCTATGAACAATATTGGATTCTTTTCTGAAATATTTTATGTATCATTATAATATCCTTGCAAGTCTCTTCGAATTATTGGTTTGGTTTGGCCTACTAGATCTATAGTTCTTGCAATGGGAGAAGTGCTTGGCTTTGGGTTCAATCTTGCGGTGTCCTTTCCCTATGACAGCAGGGGCAGCAAGGCACGTATAGTATTGTTGGCATCGAGGATAAAAATATGGGCTTTATATCATATTGCTTTAGTTTATCCCTCAACATCATGTCATTGATGACCCACAAGTGTAGAGGATCTATCATAGTCCTTTCGACAAGTAAGAGTGTCGAACCCAACGAGGAGCAGAAGGAAATGATAGGCAATTTTCAGCAAGGTATTTTCTGCAAGCACTGAAATTATCGGTAACAGATATTTTTGTGATAAGGTAATTGGTGGCAAGTGACAAATAGTAAAAGAAAATAAGGTGCAACAAGTTGGCCCAATCCTTTTTGTACCAAAGGACAAGCCTGGACAAACTCTTATATGAAGGAAAGCGCTCCCGAGGACACATGGGAATTATCGTCAGGCTAGTTTTCATCACATTCATATGATTCGCGTTCGGTACTTTGATAATTTGGTATGTGGGTGGACCGGTGCTTGGGTGATGTCCTTACTTGGACAAGCCTCCCACTTATGATTAACCTCTATTGCAACCTTTCGCAACTACAAAAGAAGTATTAAGGTAAACCTAACCATAGCATTAAACATATGGATCCAAATCAACCCCTTACGAAGCAACGCATAAACTAGGGTTTAAGCTTCTGTCACTCTAGCAACCCATCATCTACTTATTACTTCCCAATGCCTTCCTCTAGGCCAAAATAATGGTGAAGTGTCATGTAGTCGACGTTGACATGACACAACTAGAGGAGAGACAACATACATCTCATCAAAATATCGAACGAATACCAAATTCACATGACTACTTATAGCAAGACTTCTCCTGTGTCCTCAGGAATAAAAGTAACTACTCACAAGACATAATATTGTTCATGATCAGAGGGGTATTAATATGCATAATGGATCTGAACATATGATCTTCCACCAAATAAACCAACCAATATCAACTACAAGGAGCAATCAACACTACTAGCAACCCAGAGGTACCAATCTGAGGTTTGGGTACAAAGATTGCATACAAGAGATGAACTAGGGTCTGAGAGGAGATGGTGCTGGTGAAGATGTTGATGAAGATAACCCTCCCCAAGATGGGAGAGTTGTTGGTGCTGATGGCGGTGACGATTTCCCCCTCCCGGAGGGAAGTATCCCCGACAGAACAGCTCTGCCGGAGCCCTAGATTGGTTCCGCCAAGGTTCCGCCTCGAGACGGCGGCGTCTGGTCCCGAAAGCCTCCTTATGATTTTTTCCAGGTCAAAACACCTCATATAGGAGAAGATGGGCATCGGGGGGTCACCTGGTGGCCCACGAGGCAGGGGGGCGCACCCAGAGGGGGGGGGTGCGCCCCCACCCTCGTGGACAGGTGGTGCCCGCCCTAGTGAATCTCCTTCTCCAGATATTTTTATATTTTCAGAAAGGTGTCTCGTGGAGTTTCGGAGCTTTTTGAGTTGTGCAGAATAGGTTTCCAATGTTTGCTCCTTTTCCAGCCTAGAATTCCAGCTGCCGGCATTCTCCCTCTTCATGTAAACCTTGTAAAATAAGAGAGAAAATGCATAAGTATTGTGACATAATGTGTAATAATAGCCCATGGTGCAATAAATATCAACATAAAAGCATGATGCAAAATGGACGTATCAACTCCCACAAGCTTAGACCTCGCTTGTCCTCAAGCGAAGGCCGATATAGAAAAATATGTCCACATGTTTAGAGATAGAGGTGTCGATAAAAATAAAATACGGACATGTGGGCATCATGATCACTCTTATAACAACAACATATACATATTGTCGTATGATTCTTATGCTAAAGTAAAAATTAATTCACCATGCCAAGTATGAATCAGAAACTTCATTGAAAACCAACAAACTAAGATCTCGGTCATTGAAGAAATTGCAATTTATCATAACATCAGAAAGAGTCAACATAAGAGCTTTTCAGCAAGCCCACATACTCAACTATCATATAGTCTTTCACAATTTCTCACACTCACGCAATACTTATGGGTATGGAGTTTTAATCGGACACAGAGAAAGAGGGGGGCTTATGGTATTGCCTCCCAACCTTTTACCTCAAGGGTAATGTGAACAGTAATAGACCATGATAACTTACATCCAAGTGGGTATATATGTCAGGATCTTTCCAACACAATGTGCTTGCCAAAGGATAAAATGTAAAAAGGAAAGGTGATTGTCACCTTGACTCTTATAAGGCAAGAATAATAGATAGGCCCTTCGCAGAGGGAAGCAGAGGTTGTCATGTGCTTTTATGGTTGGATGCACAAAGTCTTAGCGCAAAACAACGTCACTTTATATTGCCACTTGTGATAAGGACCTTTATTATGCAGTCCGTCGCTTTTATTACTTCCATATCACAAGATCGTATAAAGCTTATTTCCTCCACACTAATAAATCATACACATTTTAGAGAGTTTGCAAACATGACAACTTACTTGAAGGATCTTACTCAATCCATAGATAGGTATGGTGGACTCTCATGGCAAAACTAGGTTTAAGGATGTATGGAAGCACAAGTAGTATCTCTACTTGGTGCATGGAGTTTTGGCTATGATGAGGGGGAAAGGCATGCCCAACATGTTGGATGATCCATGACAATATACTTTATTTCGAATATAAGAAAACATAACCCATTATGTTGTCTTCCTTGTCCAACATCAACTCTTTAGCATGTCATATTTTAATGAGTGCTCACAATCATAAAAGATTTCCACGATAGTATATTTGTATGTGAAACCTCTCTTTCTTTATTACTTCCTATTAATTGCAACGATGACCAAGACTATGTTTGTCAACTCTCAACAACTTTTATTCATCATACTCTTTTTATGTGAAGCCATTACTCCCCATAAGATCAATATGATCTCTTTGATACTTTTTATATTTTCTTTTATTCTCTCATGACCAAAGTGAGGAAAGCAAGCCCTTGACTCAACACTAATCTTTATTATATAGCTCACAGACTCGATTACAACGGTAAAGATCACAAAGAAAAAGCTCACAACTTGATCATGCTAACTTTATTCTACTAGATCAAGATATTACCAAAAGGATCGAAGTAAGAAAGACG
>LR738715.1:506801815-506814315 GCA_902687465.1 Secale cereale
TAAAGATAGGAGTGTGATGGTGATACCATACCGGGGCACCTCCCCCAAGCTTGGCAGTTGCCAAGGGGAGTGCCCATACCCATATGATTATGTCCCCTTCTTCGGAGGTGGTGACGATGGAGTTGTTGATGATGTAGGCTTGTCGTCCATCTTCCATGGCATGGGCTCACCATCGTAGAAGGATGATCGAGTCTCCGGGATACTCAAATCTGCAGCCAAACTCATCTTCTTGAATCTATATTCATACTCACAGTTTTGGTTTTGTAGGTCATAGATATGAGCTTGGAGGTGTTCGATTTTCTCTTGGAGATTGGAGATGGCTTCCCCGAAGATCCTTGGGTCCAGCTTGTGGTTGTTGGCGAGCTCCGTGATCATCATGTGGTTGGCGTTGAGTCCTCGTTCCACCATACCTTGGCACTTGAAAACTTGCTGCTCTGTTGCTTCAAGTCTCGTCTCCATGCTTTCGGTCCTCCTTGGCCCCTCAACATCGCGGATGTGCAGCACCCCTTCACGCAACTCCATGGTTTGAGGGTGATGCAGCACCTCCACGAGGTAGGGGTTGATGACCTTCTCGAAGAACTTGTCCTTGGGGGTGCTGGAAGATGCCATGATGATCTAGATCTGTCAGAAACAACAGCTCAAAATGAAAAGCAGAGGATTTTTGCGTGATACGGTGGTCAAAACCTCTGGGACAATATATAATGAATTTTTACCGACCAAAAGAAGTAACGTGCAAGAAATTGGAGTCCGGGAGGCACACGAGGTGCCCACGAGGCAGGGGCGCGCCCAGGGGAAGGGGGCACGCCCTCCACCCTCGTGGACGGCTCGTGTCTCTTCCAGACTGCCTCTTATTTTTATATTTTTCTAAATATTCCGAAACAGTGAAAAACTTCCTTTAGAACTGTTTTGGAGTCGGTTTACTTACCGTACCACATACCTCTTCCTTTTCGGGGTTCGAATCATTCTGGAAAGTGTCCCTTATGTATTCCTATGGGGTTAAGGTTTCAATAACATTGGTTTCAACATTTATAGGGTTACTTGAGATATAATGTTTGATTCTTTGACCGTTCACCACCTTCGGATTTGTGCCTTCAAAGTTGTTGATTTTTATGGTACTAGAACGATAGACCTCCTCGATTACGTAAGGACCTTCCCATTTAGAGAGGAGTTTTCCAGAAAAAAAATCTTAAACGAGAGTTGTATAGCAAGACATAATCACCTACGTTAAACTCATGCTTTTATATCCTTTTGTCATGCCATCTTTTAACCTTTTCTTTGAACAGCTTGGCATTCTCATAAGCATGGGTTCTCTATTCATCAAGGGAGCTAATGTCAAATAGCCTCTTCTCATCGATAAGTTTGAAATCATAATCTCGATCTTTAATAGCCCAATATGCATTTTGTTCTAGCTCAAGAGGTAAGTGACATGCTTTTCCATAAACCATCTTATATGGAGACATACCCATAGGATTTTTGTATGCAGTTCTATAGGCCCATAATGCATCATCAAGTTTCTTGGACCAATTCTTTCTAGACCTATTAACTTTATTTTGCAAAATTAATTTCAGCTCTCTATTATTTAATTCTACCTGACCACTAGTCTGTGGGTGATAAGGGGATGCAATTCCATGGTTAACATCATACTTAGCAAGCATTTTACGGAAGGCACCATGAATAAGTGTGAACCACCATCAGTCATTAAGTATCTAGGGACACCAAACCTTAGGAAAATAACTTCTTTAAGCATCTTAATAGAGGTGCTGTGATCAGCACTACTGGGTGGAATAGCTTCTACCCACTTAGTAATGTAATCAATAGCAACTAAAATATGTGTGTACCCATTAGAGGAAGGAAACGGTCCCATATAATCAAAGCCCCAGACATCAAATGGCTCAATAACAAGTGAATAATTCATATGCATTTATTGACGTCTACTGATATTACCAATTCTTTAACATTCATCACAAGATAAGACAAACTTACGACCATCCTTGAAGAGAGTAGGCCAATTAAAACAAGATTGCAATACCTTATGTGAAGTTCTATCTCCAACATGGTGTCCTCCATAAGCTTCGGAGTGGCACTTGCGTAGGATCTGTTCCTGTTCATGCTCAGGTACACAACGTCTAATAATAACATCTACTCCTTCTTTATAAAGGTGTGGATCATCCCAGAAGTAATGTCTCAAATCATAGAAGAACTTCTAATTTTGCTGGTGTGTGAAACCAGGTGGTATAAACTTAGCAACAGTGTAATTAGCATAATCAGCATACCATGGAGCAGTACGAGAAGTATTTATGACAGCTAATTGCTCATCAGGGAAGCTATCATCAATAGGTTGTGGGTCATCAAGAATATTCTCTAGCCTAGACATGTTATCTGCAATGGGGTTCTCGGCTCCCTTTCTCTCAATAATATGCAAATCAAATTCTTGCAGCAAGAGAACCCATCTAATAAGTCTAGGCTTAGCATCTTTCTTTTCCATAAGGTATTTGATAGCAGCATGATAAGTGTGAATGGTTACTTTAGAATTAACAATATAAGGTCTAAACTTATCACATGCAAATACAACTGCTCAAAATTCTTTCTCAGTAGTAGCATGATTTCTTTGGGCACTGTCTAGAGTTTTACTAGCATATTGGATAACATTCAATTTCTTATCAACTCTTTGTCCTAGAACAGCACCTACTGCATAATCACTAGCATTGCACATAATCTCAAAGGGTAAATTCCAGTCAGGAGGCTGGACAATAGGTGCAGAGATCAATGCTTTCTTAAGTATTTCAAATGCTTCTAGACAATCATCATCAAAAACAAAAGGAACATCTTTTTGTAAGAGATTAGTTAGAGGCCTGGAGATTTTGGAAAAGTCCTTAATGAAACTCATGTAAACTTTGTATACCTTTGATGTCCTTGGGACACGGCATCTTTTCAATAGCATCAACTTTAGCTTTGTCAACTTCAATGCCTCTTTCATAAATTTTATGTCCAAGACAATGCCTTCATTAACCATAAAGTGGCACTTCTCCCAATTCAAGACAAGATTAGTATCTTCACATCTCTGCAAAACTCGATCAAGTTTGCTCAAGCAATCATCAAAAGAAGTTCCGTAAACGGAGAAATCATCCAGGAAAACCTCAACAATCTTTTCACAAAAATCAGAGAATATAGCCATCATGCATCTTTGAAAGGTAGGAGGTGCATTACATAAACCAAAAGGCATACGTCTATAAGCAAAGGTACCGAAAGGACAAGTAAAAGTGGACTTTTCTTGATCCCCTTTTGACACATGCATTTGAGAGAAACCAGAATAACTATCTAGAAAGAAAAAATTAGTATGTTTGGATAACCTTTCTAGCATTTTATCAATAAAAGGCAAAGGGTAATGATCTTTCTTAGTAGGTTTATTTAATTTGCGGAAATCAATTATCATCCTATAACCTGTAACAATTCTTTGTGGGATCAATTCATCTTTATCATTAGGATCAACAGTCATACCTCCCTTCTTGGGGACACAATGGACATGACTTATCCACTGGCTATCAGCAACTGGATAAATTATACCTGCCTCTAGAATCTTAGGATTTAACCGTCGTTGATGATCAATAACCGGTTTAGCGTCCTCTTCCAATTTTATCTTGTGTTGGCATAAAGTGGGACTAATGCCCTTAAGATCATCTAGAGTATATCGAATAGCAACACGGTGCTTCTTCAGAGTTTTCAATATTTTTTCTTCTTCCTGCTCTGAAAGGTTAGCATTGATAATAACAAAATATTTCTTCTTTTCATCTAGATAAACATACTTCAGATTAATAGGTAAAGGTTTAAGTTCAAACACGGGATCACCCTTGGTTGGAGGAGGATCGCCTAGGAAAGTTGTTTTTCAATACGGGTCCCTGCTTAAAGAATATTTCATCTATTTCCCTTCTCTCATTCATATACATATCATTTGCATGGTCTAACAGATATTGTTCTAAAGGACCGTTAGGAGGCACAGCAATAGAAGCAAGACCAATAATTTCATCCTTACTAGGTAATTCTTTATCATGGGGTTGTCTATGAAATATAGCAAAGTTAAAATCATGAGACATATCCCCTAAACCAACAGTAACAATATCTTTTACGCAGTCTATCTTAGCATTTACAGTATTCAAGAAGGGTGTACCAAATATAATGGGACAAAAAGCATCTTGTGGGGAACCAAGAACAAGAAAATCAGCAGGTTATTTAACCTTCCCACACAAGACTTCAACATCTCTAACAATCCCAATTGGTCAAATAGTGTCTCTATTAGCAAGCTTAATAGTAACATCAATACCTTCTAGCTTAGAGGGTGCAATATCATGCATAATTTCATCATATAAGGAAAGGGGTATTACACTCGCACTGGCACCTACGTCACATACACCATGATAGCAATGATCTCCTATTTTAACATAAATAACAGGCAAGCCTACAACAGGTCTATGTTTATTCCTAGCATCGGGTTTGGCTATTCTAGCAGCTTCCTCTTGGAGGTAAATAACATGTCCATCTAAATTTTCCACCAAGAGATCTTTAACCATAGCAACACTAGGTTCAACTTTAATTTGCTCAGAGGGTGTAGGTGTTCTAGTACTACTCTTACAAAGCACAATTGAAGCTTTAGCATGATCCTTTATTCTAACAGGGAAAGGTGGTATCTCAATATAAGCAGTAGGAACAATAGGGTCAACATTATAAGTGATAGTCTTTTCTTCAACTTTAACATGTTCAACTACTTTTACTTCAATGGGAGGATGGCATTTAAACTACTTCTCATTGGGAAGATCAACATGAGTAGAAAATGATTCACAGAAAGAAGCTACTATCTCAGAGTCAAGTCCATATTTAATGCTAAACTCACAGAAAACATCGGTATTCATAAAAGCTTTAACACAATCAAACTTAGGGGTCATACCTGACTCCTTACCTTCTTCAAGATCCCAATCTTCAGAGTTGCGTTTAATTCTTTCCAATAAATCCCATTTAATTCAACAGTCTTCATCATAAAAGAACCAGAACAAGAATTATCGAGCATCGTGCGATTATTGAGAGAAAGTCGAGCATAAAAATTTTGAATGATCATTTTTCTTGAGAGCTCATGATTGCGGCATGAATATAACATTGACTTAAGACACCCCCAAGCTTGAGCGATGCTTTCTCCTTCGTGAGGCCAAAAATTATATATATAATTACGATCACGATGAACCTGATGCATAGGGTAGAACTTCTGATGAAATTCCAACTTCAGTTGATTATAGTTCCATGATCCAATATCATCGCATAGCCTAAACCATGTCAATGCATCTCCCTTCAAAGATAAAGGGAAGACCTTCTTCTTGATAACGTCCTCGGGCATACCTGCAAGCTTAAATAATCCACAAACTTCATCCACATAGATTAGGTGTAAATCGGGATGCAGTGTTCCATCTCCTGTAAAGTGATTATCTAGTAGTTTCTCTATCATACCCGATGGAATTTCAAAGCAAAAATTCTCAGTAGGTTGAGGAGCAACTCTTTGCTCTTCTAGTCGGGGTGAAGATACCCCGAACAAGCCCCTCAAAGGATGATGAGCCATAGTAACAAGTGACAGTTAATTTCAGCACACTATATAAATTTTTCCTTACCAAAGGCGCTTCACTCCCCGGCAACGGCGCCAGAAAAGAGTCTTGATGACCCACAAGTGTAGGGGATCTATCGTAGTCCTTTTGATAAGTAAGAGTGTCGAACCCAACGAGGAGCAGAAGGAAATGATAGGCAGTTTTCAACAAGGTATTTTCTGCAAGCACTGAAATTATCGGTAACAGATAGTTTTGTGATAAGGTAATTGGTAGCAAGTGACAAATAGTAAAAGTAAATAAGGTGCAGTAAGATGGCCCAATACTTTTTGTAGCAAAGGACTAGCCTGGACAAACTCTTATATGAAGGAAAGCGCTCCCGAGGACACATGGGAATTATCATCAAGCTAGTTTTCATCACATTCATATGATTCGCGTTCGGTACTTTGATAATTTGGTATGTTGGTGGACCGGTGCTTGGGTGTTGTCCTTACTTGGACAAGCCTCCCACTTATGATTCACCTCTATTGCAAGCATCCGCAACTACAAAAGAAGTATTAAGGTAAACCTAACCATAGCATGAAACATATGGATCCAAATCAGCCCCTTACGAAGCAACGCATAAACTAGGGTTTAAGCTTCTGTCATTCTAGCAACCCATCATCTACTGATTACTTACCAATGCCTTCCGTTAGGCCCAAATAATTGTTAAGTGTCATGTAGTCGACGTTCACATGACACCACTAGAGAAGAGACAACATACATATCATCAAAATATAGAACGAATACCAAATTCACATGACTACTTATAGCAAGACTTCTCCCATGTCCTCAGGAACAAAAGTAACTACTCACAAGACATAATATTAGTCATGATCAAAAGGGTAGTAATATGCATAATGGATCTGAACATATGATCTTCCACCAAATAAACCAACTAGCATCAACTACAAGGAGTTATCAATACTACTAGCAACCCACAGGTACCAATCTGAGGTTTGGGTACAAAGATTGGATACAAGAGATGAACTAAGGTTTGAGAGGAGATGGTGCTGGTGAAGATGTTGATGAAGATAACCCTCCCCAAGATGGGAGAGTTGTTGGTGATGATGGCGGTGATGATTTCCCCCTCCCGGAGGGAAGTATCCCCGGCAGAACAGCTCTGCCGGAGCCCTAGATTGGTTCCGCCAAGGTTCCGCCTCGAGACGGCGGCGTCTGGTCCTGAAAGCCTCCTTATGATTTTTTTCCAGGTCAAAACACCTCATATAGGAGAAGATGGGCATTGGGGGGTCACCGGGTGGCCCACGAGGCAGGGGGCGCACCCAGAGGGGCGGGGGGCGCCCCCACCCTCGTGGACAGGTGGTGGCCCCCCTGGTGAATCTCCTTCGCCAGATATTTTTAATATTTTTTGAAATAGTGTCTCATGGAGTTTCGAAGCTTTTTGAGTTGTGCAGAATAGGTTTCCAATGTTTGCTCCTTTTCCAGCCCCAAATTCCAGCTGCCGACATTCTCCCTCTTCATGTAAACCTTGTAAAATAAGAGAGAAAAGGCATAAGTATTGTGACATAACGTGTAATAATAGCCCATAGTGCAATAATTATCAACATAAAAGCATGATGCAAAATGGACGTATCAGTCATCTTGCTTAAGGCGTTACTCTGTTCTTATGAACTTAATACTCTAGATGCATGCACTAGTAGAAAAAGGGTCAAATGTTCAGATCATTAGTTCCCTGTTATGATATGAGCCGGCACTAATGTGGTCATTAGTGCCGGTTCCAACGGCTAGGTGGGCCGCTCTTATTAGTACCGGTTTGTGCCGAACTTTTAGCACCGGTTCGTGCCACGGACCGGTACTAAAGAGAGTGGTGGCAAAATGTTGTCAGACCGGGGCCCTTCTAGCACCTTCAGTGCCGATTCGTTCCTTGAACCGGTACTAAAGTTCGTCCTACATAAACCCTTCGTCTACCCGAGCTCGCTCTGTTTTCCACTTTCCCCTCGATCTCCTCTCTGTTCTTCCCCACCCTCGAGCTCACACTCCATTTTTGCCAAAATTTGTGAAGATTTGAAGGCACCCCATCCATCCAAGTGATCACAAAGGTAAGCAACTTTTTCCTTTCATCTCTCATTGCTCGATTAGCTCTTGCAATGCTTTATATAGTCATTAATTTGTGGGTTTTAGTAATTTGGGAGGAATTATGTGTGGTAGTTGATTTGATTTATATACAATTTGAGCTCAAAATAACACATAGTTTGCAATTGTAGGTGTGGTTTACTTAGTGCCTTCCCATCTCCGTCCTAACCACCATCGATCGTCCGCACCATCATGTCGCCGGCACCACCTTGTGGTGAGCCTCTTGTTCTTATCTTTTTTATATTAAAAAATCATGTTTGTGTGATTCAGATACATAGTTACTGGTATAACTATCTAACCCGTACGTTGTTTGTTATAAATAGTGCCATGGTTTTGATATCCGTCGATAGGTTAAATTTAGTTGAAAGAGAAAACGAGTATTTGAAAGAAAAATTGAAAAGGATTGAGGGGGAGAAGATGGAATTGGAGTTGCATGTTGCCGATGTCGTCGATGATCACAAGATCAAGATGGACAAAATGCGCTTGAAGATTAGAAAGATAAGAAAATATGCCATTGATAATGAGGCTTGGTATCATTATGTTGTTGGATCAATTGTTACCTTAGTTGTGATCTTGATCGCATTTGTTGTTGCCTTTAAATGCTTTAGCTAGAGAGTTATTTGTATGTTGCATTTAAGTGTTGTATGAACTTTATGTATGAACTTGTATTAATTTGGTATTTTCGGTGTTGTGTAATGAAGATGAGTCGGCAATGGATGTACGATGACCGATGATCTCTTGGGTTCATTAATGGTGTGCATACTTTTCTGAATGCGGCTGAGACAAACAAGCGGCTGGATGGTTTTATGCCTTGTCCATGTGTTGGCTGTAAGAATGATCATAATTACTCTAACTCAAGAACCATTCACGTCCACCTGTTTGAGTCCGGTTTCATGCCCCACTATAATGTTTGGACCAAGCACGGAGAAAGAGGGGTTATGATGGAAGACAATGAAGAAGATGAGGACGACGACAGCTATCCAGGCCATGGGTTCCCTGAATACGATGGTACAACAATGGCGGGAGAAGCTGAGCCGGCAATGCGGCAAGAAGCTAAAGAAGAGGCATCAGATGAGCCCGGTGATGATCTAGGTTGGGCCATTGCCGATGCAAAGAGAAACTGCACAACTGAAAAGGAGAGGCTAAAGTTGCAACGAATGTTAGAGGATCACAAGAAATTGTTGTACCCAAACTGCGAAGCTGACAAGAAAAAGCTGGGCACCACACTGGAATTGCTGCAATGGAAGGCAGAGAATGGTGTATCTGACAGGGGATTTGAAAAGTTGCTGGTAATGTCAAAGAAGATGCTTCCAAAAGACAACAAATTGCCCGAGAGTACTTACCAAGCAAAGAAGGTTGTCTGCCCTCTAGGGTTAGAGGTGCAGAAGATACATGCATGCCCTAATGACTGCATCCTCTACCGGGGTGAGTACGAGGATTTGAATGCATGCCCAGTATGCGGTGCATTGCGCTATAAGATCACCCACGATGACCCCGGTGATGTTGAGGGCGAGCGCCCCAGGAAAAAGATTCCTGCCAAGGTGATGTGGTATGCTCCTATAATACCACGGTTGAAACGTTTCTTCCAAAACAAAGAGCATGTCAAGGCGCTACAATGGCGCAGAGAAGACCGTAAGAAAGACAGAAAGTTGAGAGTACCCGCTGATGGTTCGCAGTGGAGAAAAATCGAGAGAAAGTACAGCAGGGAGGAGTTTGGAGGTGACGCAAGGGACGTATGGTTTGTTCTAAGCGCAGATGGCATTAATCCTTTTGGGGAGCAGGGCAGCAACCATAGCACCTGGCCTGTGACTCTATGTATGTATAACCTTCCTCCTTGGTTGTGCATGAAGCGGAAGTTCATTATGATGCCAGTGCTCATCCAAGGCCCTAAGCAAGCCGGCAACAACATTGATGTGTACTCAAGGCCATTAGTTGAAGAACTCTTACAGCTGTGGAATGGAAAAGGTGTACGTGCGTGGGATGAGCACAGACAAGAAGAATTTGATCTAAAGGCGTTGCTGTTCGTTACCATCAATGATTGGCCTGCTCTCAGTAACCTTTCAGGATAGACAAACAAGGGATACCGCGCATGCACGCATTGCTTGGATGATACCGACAATATATATTTGGATAATTGTAGGAAGAATGTGTACCTCGGACATCGTTGATTTCTTCCGAGCAGGCATCCTGTAAGAAAGAAAGGCAAGCATTTCAAAGGTGAGGCGGATCACCGGACGAAGCCTCGCCACCGAACTGGTCCTGATGTACATGATATGGTCAAGGATTTGAAGGTAGTCTGGCGGACAACCTGTTTCGACTGACTCTGACGGACGTGCACCCATGTGGAAGAAGAAATCTATATTTTGCGACATGTCTTATTGGAAAGACCTAGAGGTCCGCTTCGCAATCGACGTGATGCACGTGACGAAGAATCTTTGAGTGACCCTGCTTGGCTTCTTAGGCGTGTATGGGAAGACAAAAGATACACCGAAGGCACGGGAGGACCAGCAACGTATGCACGGAAAAGACGGCATACATCAGGGTCATGCCAGCTACGCTCTTACCAAAGAAGAGAAGGAAATCTTCTTTGAATGCCTGCTCAGTATTAAGGTACCGTCTGGCTTCTCGTCGAATATAAAGGGAATAATAAATATGGCAGAGAAAAAGTTCCAGAACCTAAAATCTCATGACTGTCACCTGATTATGACGCAACTGCTTCCGATTTCATTGAGGGGGCTTCTACCGGAAAACGTTCGATTAGCCATTGTGAAGCTATGTGCATTCCTTAATGCAATCTCTCAGAAGGTAATCGATCTAGAAATCATAGCAATGTTATAGAATGATTTGGTGCATTGTCTTGTCAGTTTCGAGCTGGTGTTCCCACCATCCTTCTTCAACATCATGACGCATGTCCTAGTTCACCTATGCGAAGGCATTAACGTTTTGGGTCCTGTATTTCTACACAATATGTTCCCCTTTGAGAGGTTCATGGGAGTCTTAAAGAAATATGATCATAATCGCGCTAGGCCAGAAGGAAGCATCTCCAAAGGCCATGAAAATGAGGAAGTCATTGAGTTTTGTATTGACTTTATTCCTGATCTTAAGCTGATTGCTGTTCCTGAATCGCTGCATAAGGGCAGACTGGATGGAAATGGCACGCTAGGAGGGGATCAAATAATATGTATGGATGGGCATTCTCTCACCAAAGCACACTACACAGTTCTACAGAGCTCCGCCTTGGTGGCTCCGTATATGGACGAACACAAGAATTTTCTACGCTCCAAATACCTGGAGCAGTCTGATGACTGGATTACACGTGAACAAATGACGACTTTCACCGGCTGGTTGCAGACACATGCCATGCATGATGCTGCTATTGAAGATGACATGTGCTTGCTTTCTCAGTTACCATCTTCGAATATAACTAGCAAAAGAGCCCCTGCATTGCAACGGGAGAAAAAATAACACACACTCTTAACACAATAACCATAATATGTCCATGCCCTTTATTTTAGCGAGGCATCATATTTGTGGTGCCGCCTATCCTCCTTCTCATCCTCACCGGCAGTGGCCTCAGTATTCACACAAACCAAAGCGAGTTTGAATGTTGTTTTTTTCCTGCCAGATTTTTCAGAGGTGCTCATGTGTGGTTATCGATGTTTTCTTTCGTCTCTATATGATTTTAGTGGTTGTTTATTTGCAATCTAGATCGCCACAGTACGAAAGAAAAACGGGCGTGCCCTATAGGTTACATGTTTGCTTTTAAAATAATATTTTAAAATATTTAATAGGTAAAAAAAGTCATATTCAAATTCTACATATTTTTCTAATCAAATTTCATATATAACATGTTAAAATTGGAGTTACGGTTTAATATATATGGATAACTAAGAAAAGAATGTTTAACTTAAACATCTTCCAAAATAATATTTTAAAAGTACTTAACAAACAAAAATAACATCATATTAAGATTCTACATATTTTTCTAATCAATTTTCATATATAACATGTTAAAATCAGAGCTACGGTTTAAAAGATATGGATAATTTAGAAAAACATTTGTTTTACTTATATATGATCCGCGGGTGAATTATCTAAGACGTCGGGGGGGGGGGAGGGTTCCGTAAAAACATAAAATAACGGTTCAGTTGTGACTTAAGTGTGTACTGCGGGTTAATTCATAAAAAATGCGAGGTTTTTTTTTGTAAAAGTGCATGACGGACGAAGGAAACCCAATTTACTTTATTATTAGGTAGAGATGACTTTCAAAGGGTACGAGATAAATGGGAATACATTTTACACGATCGCCCAAGATAAGAAGAGCACCAACCAAAACAGTGGTGTCCGCTTTGATGCAGCAACCAAGACGAGAAAGGAAACATATTATGGTCACATAGAGGACATATGAGAACTTGACTATGGACGTGGTTTGAAGGTCTCTTTGTTTCGGTGCAAATGGGTCAATATGAAACGAAGCGGGGTAACTGAAGACCCGCAGTACGGAATGACAACATTGGATCTCAACAATCTTGCGTATGCAGAAGAACCATTCGTCCTAGCCAATGATGTGGCACATGTTTTCTATGTGAAGGACATGTCTACGAAGCCGAGAAAAAGAAAAGATAAGGAAGCGAATGCATCATACGATGAGCCAAAGCGCCACATAGTTCTTTCTGGGAAAAGAAACATCATAGGAGTGGATGACAAGACAGACATGTCAGAAGATTATGAAAAGTTTGATGAAATTGCTCCATTCACAGTGAATATTGACCCGAGCATCTAGTTAAA
>LR738715.1:506819315-506821194 GCA_902687465.1 Secale cereale
ATAGAAGGCAGGCTAGAGAGATTGGATGCACTATAGAACAACTCCTAGAGCTCGATCCCATGGAAACTTTTACAGAGGAGGAACTAACACGGAGATATGTCCGTGGTCAAGAACCTCCCAACGAGAATGTATGAACTGCATGACTGGTACATGAAAATTACCAAGAGTTCCAATCGAGAGTCCCTCATGGTGAATATCAAGGAAGAGCATTACTTCCATGGGAATTCTCTGTCCGTTGAGTATTCAGAACTGTTTCAGTTATTCAATCAAGACGCACTCGACAAATCTATCGTCAGTTGCTATTGCATGTAAGTGATTTCTTTCTGTGATTGAAGTCTCAATTGTTAGCATGTAGTGCTCATTGATCGATCATTACCTATAATTATCCTCGCTATATTATTTTCTGTGGTATTATGGAATATGAAGATGTATGAAATGAAAAGAGCTGGATGCTATAGCATTGGGTTCATTGACCCAAATACCATTAATGAATATTTATGGAATTTGAATTATTGTAAACAAGGTGTAGAGAACAACATGCTAGAGTTCTTGGTGCGCCTCAATACCGAAGATATACTACGTCCTTACAACTTCCTGTGAGTAACAATGTCTTGTATACTACAAATTCAGTTTTTGCTTAGCTAGCTAGCTAGATGATAATAATTAAGTGTATATGGTTTAGGGTACATAGTTGATGAGCGTTATGCACATACCCGCTTAATTAAGACATGCAAACGTGTGCGCATGCATGCAGTTACCACTGGATCTTGTTAGTCATTAAAGTTGAAGAAGGAACAGTTGAAGTACTGGACTCACCATGGAGAAAACAAAGTGACTACACCACCATGAAGGGGATAGTCGACAGGTAATTTCAATCATTATTAACTATATATATCTCGGCCTATTTAGTTCATCATTTCCTGATGTCAACTATTTAGTAACCTCTTTATTCATTTTCTATGCCGGCGGGCAGGGCTTGGGAATAGTTCATCAAAGTGACTCCAGGCAAATGGCGACAAAACCTGTATTGGATTCGACCTAAGGTAAGTAATTAAGTAGTAATAACTAGCTATCTCTTTGATTCTTGTTTCAATACAATTAATTATCATGCTTCATTATTTATTATCTGACTAAATTTCATTCTCGTAAAGGTCCTGAAGCAGGCGCAGGGGACTGATCTATGTGCATACTATGTTTGCGAGAACATTCGCATGATGGCGTCCGAAAGGACCAAATCTGAAAGACAGCTATGGGTATGTTTGCCAGAACACTACTCACAATTTTTACATCATTGTCGATATCTATCACACAACTAACATGCATATTCATCTCCTTGTTTTGAAGTTCAATGAGATGCGGCATAAGCTCCTACCGGAGGATCGGTTACGAGCAATTCAGGAGGAAATAGCGGGATTTTTGGTCGACCATGTCATAAAGCCTGACGGAGAATACCATTACCCGCTACCGCCCCCATGAACCACTCCCAATTGTCATCGTATTGCGAAGGCACCAAGGCAAATGCCACTGGCTCCGAAGGAAACATGTAGGAGAAATTGGATTCGAATAATGGTGTGGTTTTGTGAGACATTCGATGATATATATATATATATATATATATATATATATATATATATATATATATATATATAGGGTGGGTCTATTCTCATAACACCCCTTAAGACCTTATTCTCATAACAAAGGCCTTATTCTGATAACACCCCCCCACTTAACACAGGTTTCTAGCGTGGCAGCGCCCCGAGGACAGCAACCCCCTCCCCACCCCGCCTTCTAGCTCGGCAGCGCCCGCAGACGACGGCCCCCTCCCCACCCCACCTTCTACCGGCGCCGCCGCCGCCAGAGCACCACCTCACCTTCTTCC
>LR738715.1:506824851-506847102 GCA_902687465.1 Secale cereale
GTGTGTGTGTGTGTGTGTGTGTGTGTGTGTTATCCGTTCTACAAGAAATTCTATTTATATATATATATATATGCATAACGTGTACAATATGTAGCATCGTAAAATACCAGCAAATGAAAAGGAATTAAATGGAAAACACAAAATTAAAAAAAATCATGAATCGAAAACCACCTAAAGCATTTAGTACCGGTTCATTTCACCAACCGGTACTAAAAGGATACCCGCCCCCAGCACTGGCTCCTGCCACATGGTGGCCCTTTAGTGGCGGTTCGTGTTGAACCGATACTAAAGGGGGGGGGGCCTTTAGTCCCCACCCTTTAGTGCCGGTTATAGAACCGGCACTAAAGGCCCCTCCGAACCGGTGCTATAACCCGGTTCTGCACTAGTGATGCTGGATAGCGGTCGATGTGTGGAGTAATAGTAGTAGACGCAGAATCGTTTCGGTCTACTTGTCACGTACGTGATGCCTATGTACAATGATCATGCCTAGATATTCTCATAACTATGCGCTTTTCTATCAATTGCTCGATAGTAATTTGTTCACCCACCGTAGAATTCTGCTATCATGAGAGAAGCCACTAGTGAAACCTATGCCCCCCAGGTCTATTCTCGTCATATTAATCTTCCATCAACTATTTACTTTACTTTGCTTTATTTACCTTTTATCTATACCAAAAATACCAAAAATATTATCTTATCATATCTATCTGATCTCACTCTCGTAAGTGATCGAGAAGGGATTGACAACCCCTTTTATCGCGTTGGCTGCGAGGTTCTTATTTGTTTGTGGAGGTGTGAGGGACTCGTGCGTGGTCTGCTACTGGATTGATACCTTGGTTCTCAAAATCTGAGGGAAATACTTACGCTACTATGCTGCATCACCCTTTCCTCTTCGAGGGAATACAACGCAAGCTCGAGAAGTACCAGTATCCCATAGAGGAATCGAAGCTAACCCAGCTAAATTCTGGGCCTTGTCAGAGCTCAAAACGCCAACCGATCTCAAACAAGTGCAAAAACTAGCAGGCTGCATAGCGGCTTGAGCCGCTTCATCTCCAGGTTAGGAGAAAAAGCATTGCCACTTTATAGATTGCTACGACGCACTGACAACTTTGAATGGACGGACGCGGCCACAGCTCGATTGGAAGAACTAAAAACTCTACTAGCGAGCAACCCAATCCTAGCCGCCCCGGTTGTTGGGGAACCAATGTTGCTGTATATATCAGCCACTCACCAGGTAGTGAGTGCCATGCTCATCGTCGAACGAGCCGAAGAGGGACATAAGTTCCCCGTTCAAAAACCCGTATACTACGTCTCCGAGGTTCTCACACCGTGCAAATCACAGTACCCACACTATCAGAAAATTGCCTATGCGGTCTTCATGTCATCTCGGAAACTTCGACACTACTTTCAAGAGTGTTCAATCACAGTGGCATCCGAGGTACCACTTAACGATATTATTAACAATAAAGATGCCACTTGACGCATAGACAAATGGGCCATCGAGCTCTTACCATTCGAAATATCATATAAGCCACGCCGGACTATTAAATTCCACGTGTTGGCTGACTTTGTTGCAGAATGGACCGAAGCCGAACTCCCTAAAGAGTACGGTTCATATTCCCACTTGACAATGTACTTCGATGGTTCCAAAATGCTAGCCGGATTGGGGGCCGGTGTAATATTGATATCTCCAAGTGGGGATACAGTCCGGTGCATACTACAAATTATGTACACGGACTCGAACAATGCGGCCGAATATGAGGCACTATTGCATGGTCTCCGCCTAGCTGTATCCATGGGCATACAACGCCTCGTGGTACGCGGAGACTTAAACCTTGCTATCTCCCAAATAAACAGAGATTTTGATGTGAAGGATTCAAAAATGGCATCTTATCGCAATGCCATATTGAAAATATCGGCTCGATTTGAGGGGTTGGAATTCCATCATTTAGCCCGGGATAATAACCAGGCCGCTTATGTACTTGCTTGTATGGGCGTTAAACGTGACCAAGTCCCGCCTAACACCTTCGTGGAAAGGTTGTTTAAGCCATGAGTAACATAGCAGGACGCGAGCGGCGATACTGATTCGGATCCGAACACACCCCCGACCAAACTTAACCCAGACGTCATTGGAGACTCAGACATGGAGATAACTTCTTCGACTCATGAGATCATGGCTGTCATAGCCCCTTGGACAGAGCCTTTCTTAGCTTACCTTAATAGGCAGGAGCTCCCCGATGACCAAAATGAGGCCCGCCGCATAATCCGGCGTTCTAAAGCCTACAATGTTCACGAAGGTGAACTATACAAGAAAAGCACCACTGGTGTTCTCCAAAGGTGCAACACCAAAGAGGAGGGAAGGCAAATTCTCACTAAAATACATGCTAGAATGGGCGGCCACCACGCCGTAGACCGGGCGCTCATGGGCAAAGCTTTTCAAGCTAGCTTTTTCTGGCCCAGTGCCCGAGCAGATGCCCAGACCCTAGTCCAACATTGGGTTGGATGCGAGCTCTTTGCAATTCAAAGTCACGTGCCTCCTACCGCTTTGAGAAAAATCCCCATTACTTGGCCTTTTGCGGTCCGGGGGCTTGATATGGTCGGACCTCTTAAAGGGGGAAGCCATAAAAAGAAATACTTGCTGGTGATGGTAGATAAATTCACTAAATGGATAGAAGCCAAGCCAGTAAAAACAGCTGAGGAAGGGCCGGTGATAGATTTTATATCCGGTGTAGTACACCGTTATGGTGTCCCGCATAGTACTATCACAGATAATGGCACCAACTTTACAGCTGACGAGGTAAAAAATTGGTGCGCAAAGTTAGGTATTAAACTTGATTATGCTTTCGTGTACCATCGTCAAACAAACGGTCAAGTAGAAAGAGCCAATGGTCTGATAATGAGCGGCATTAAACCCCAACTAGTGCGCTCCCTATGGGAGTCTGATAAACACTGGGTCGAAGAGCTTGACTCCGTACTCAAGGGGCTACGGACCACACCTAATTGGGCGACCGGATACACACATTTCTTTATGTTGTACGACACAGAGGCTGTTCTGCCTTGTGACATTATTCATGACTCACTCCGAGTGCGCATGTACGAAGAGAGAGAAGCCGAGCTAGATCGGCAGGACGACCTAGACGGTCTTGAAGAGGAGCGCGATACAGTGCAGGCCCGTTCCGCATTTTATCAACAACGGGCCAGGCGATACTAGAGTAGAGAAGTGCGGGCCAAGACATACAATGTCGGCGAACATGTTTTACGCCTCTCAGAAAAGAAGAAGGACAAGCTCAAACCAAAATGGGAGGGGCCCTTCATTATTGACGAAGTACTCATTGGTGGAGCCTATCGCCTTCGGAATGCGCAAGACAACCGCCTTGAGCCGAACCCGTGGAACGCTGCCAGGCTTCGACGATTCTATGGATAGTTCGGTAGCAATTTTTTCCTCCTTTTAAGTTAGGTCTTGTTTCTTATCTTTTATTTTTCTCCCCTTCCCTTTTTACTTTTTCTCTCATTGGTAAGTATTGGCTCACCCGAACTACCACAGGAAAAGTACATCTTTGAATGTATCTACCTCAAATATACTTGGGGGCTTCTTTGACAAAGCCCATTACCAAAAAGCTTCTTGCTTATAATGTTGTCTGTTATTACAGTCCTTCCTTGCCATTATATGCACCAATATGACTTAAGTTCTGGCCAAGCTAGCTTGCATGGCTCCTATGCTTAGCCCTACATTCCCTATTGTTCGGCTAGGGTGTAAAGGGAGCACCTCTGCGATTGTTACAACCGGGTAATCCGGACATGTACCTCAGAATGGGTGAAGCCGAAAGCTAGCGTTCTTAAGGGAATAATCGGTCAGCGGATACACGACATATTGCTTTTAATGCATACATTTAAACTATCACAGGATATGGCATCCTACAATCCTTTTTACGGGATCAAAAGCCTAGGCCTGCATATGTACGCATGGTGACCCAGGGAAAGGAACCCTTAACAAAACTATTCTATCGGGAAGATGTTTCTTACATTGAATAGTAATATAACATAACTCCCCGAAAATAGTTTGTCTGTTCAAGCAATTATGATCGGATTGCCTGGTGCCTGAACATACCAAGTGTTTACCACAGGTATAGTATTCGGAAACACTCCAGCCTTTGGGTTTATGGAGGTTAAAGCGGAAGGTCGGCCATGACAATCTTTTTATAATTTCGGCCGGAGATAAATTTGATGCTAAAGTACACAGATACATAGAATCAAGCGACTACTCTTTCTCTATTCCCTCAATAAGGCTGTCTAGTCTACAGTCCTGTTGGGAGAACTTGCCAGCTGTCTCCACTTGGTCATACACCAAGCTCACGGGGATTTCTTGTCCATCCGATCCTCGGGGTCCCACGCGGGCCATATGATTCGGATCAAGACGGGTGTAGCATGTCTTCACCATGGCCTAGGCTTCTCGAGCACCCATGCAGCATGCTGACGCTTTCCATAGTTCAAAGCGGCGTCGAGCCCCTTGGAACAAGTCCGCCAAGTCCTCCATAGTTTCTTTAGGGGAATCTCCTAGCCATAAAACCTTGGCCATATTCTTCATGGCCTTCCGAGCATGCTCGTGTACTCTGGAAAGCTCTTGCAGCACGTCACCCTCAAAACCGGACACTTCCCTTTCGGGCTGCCCAGTTAGCAAACCTGGAGGAATAATTTTATGAAAAACTTTCAAAATAAGGGACTATAAGGAGAGCTAGGTATAAGGGACATACTGAATATGCCACCTTTTAGCCTCTGATTCCCTTCCATGGCATTTGAGAGTTGGGCTCTTACGTCCTTTAGCTCCTGTTCCAGCCTGACATTTTTGTCCCGCGCTTGGTTTCTTTTATCTATGGCTAGCGTCAATACACGCTTACTAGCAGTTGTTTCCCCTTTGGCATATGTTTTGTCCGCCAGAGCAGCCCTTAGCTTCTTCTCCCATTGCTCGGTCGGCCATGTTGCTGTATTTCAATCAGTATGTACTTAAAGACTAGTGATCAACACAAATATCATACTGTCCGGACACCATTGTTATTACCACCAGTATTCTTTTCGGATTTCTTCGAATTTTCCAATTCGATGGTGACAGTCCTCAGCTGGGTCCGGCATTCTTCCGGCTCCTTGGATAAGATGTTATTCTTTTCTTGGAGCACCTGCAAAGACACAATGATCCTCAAATCAGTTGGATCAACTGCTTTAAGTCTCGGGTGCTATTGGCATGGGAACATAAAAATTTACACTTACCCGCATATCTTTTGAAAGCTGGTGAGTGTCTCCAGCGAGTCCGTCTTGAGCGGCTCGGATATAAGCATCTGCGGAACTGAGGGCGTTAAACGCCTCCTCAGACAAGGTTGGGTCATGCATGGCTATTTTTCGCCGCCGGTGAACCATTGCGACCTCCGCTTCGGAATTAGTGACAGACATTTCATCTGAATCCTCTTGAAGGGGACAATCCAGCACTGAATCCGCATTAACACTTGTCCTCATAGACGGGCCAGATGCCGGATTGGTTGGATCTAGATCTGTAGGATTTCTGGAAACAGTTCGGTGTGTGTTCCTCCTAAAAGGAAAAACCAGGCGGAAAGTAGTAATACCGGCTTCACCACCCAGCATGTGTTAAAAAAACATACCTCTTTGAAGGCTCGGTGGTGTTTGCGGTCCTCTTTCACTTCGATGCCTCACCCGATGTCGGCGTCACCCTCTGGGTTGACGATCTTCGCATAGTTTGACGTGTGGAGCGCCGACCCTTTTGAGCATGGAAAAGTGCGGTAGGTAAGGCGCACCGGGAATCTTCTCTTTGAGGAGGTATGTCCTGGGTACTTACGTGAGAAGAAGGAATGAGGCTGGGGTAATTGGCTACAATAGCCACCACGGCGCCATCACGATAGGCTTCATAGAAGACTCCATCTTCTAGCTCTATGCCTATGTCCAGATCTTCATCATATCCGGGACCGCGTTTCAAAATTGGTCCTCTGGCTGTGGGGCGGGACTATTAATCCCCTCGACCACCTTCCTCCACTCCTATCGGGAAAAACCAAATTCAATTCGGTCAATACATCATAACAATGATAAAACGGGCGGATATAGCGGTCAAGAGAAAGACTTACCCAGTCAGGAGGATTGTACATAGAAAAACACTCCCGACACTTCAAGCGAAGAAAGTTTTGCTTCTCTCCCTTGTAAAGACCTTCTAGGATGGCAGCTAGAGCGGCAGGGTCGTCCGGACCTAGCCGTAAGCAGCGTGAGGCATCATTCTGGCTATTGTAATGCCACATAGGAAATCCTCTAGCTTGGAGTGGCTGCATGCATCGCTTTATTGAAATCGCCATCACTTCAATTATTGACAGCCCCGAACTAGCAAGCAATCTGATCTTGCCGGCCAGTCTACTGACCACCGCACTCTCTTCTTCTGAGGGACTGCAGGGACACGAGTTGAAAAGCTTCTTTGGAGGAGCGTTGTAATATTTGGGAAGGCCTTGCCAAACTGGATTCGGCAGGGCAACGTCCTAAATGTAAAACCACTCTAAAGCCCACTCTTCGGATGCCTTCTTTGGAGTGCCGACAGATAGCCTGTCCCTGCTATGCGCCATACTTTGGCGCCACCAACTTCAAATATGGATCCTGTCAGGGATATTACTATCAGGTATAAACCGGCAGGAGGGACCGGTTTATGTTATTAAGATTATGTTATCAGAAGCCCAGTAGAGTATATAATAGAAGGTTGTAGCCTACGGAGGTTAGGGGCCCATGTATAAGGCCCATGATTTATAAACCGTCATGCCGTGTAACTTGGGATGTAAGATAGAAAGAATAGAGACCAAGACGGACAGGTTTATGAGCCGGCCTCGGGACTCTGTAAACCGGACTGGGCGTCGCCTCCTATATAAAGGGACGGCCCGGCGACGGTTCAGGACAAGAAACAACAGCTCGAGACACAGGAAAAGCGGATTCGCTCCCTGGTCATCGAAGCCCAAGCAATACCACACAAAACTAGATGTAGGCTTTTACCTTCCTCGAAGGGGCCGAACTAGTATAAACTCACTGTGTCCTTCGTCCGCTTTAACCCCTTCAAGCTACCCCGGGCGATGGCCTCACGACTAAGTCCTTTAACCCGGACATCTGCCGTGCTAAATCCATGACAGTTGGCGCCCACCGTGGGGCTATCGCATGATGGTTTCGAGTACTTGAAGGGCAACTTTGAAGGGCTCAAGGGTTACGCAGTGGGCCGGATGACCAAGAGTCGTCGCGGCCGGATCTACATCGACGATGCAGGCTGGGGCCCCGAGGCCGATCCAATCGAATATGGGTACCGGGTCCCCTTTGGCGGCTTCCATGTTTTCATTGGCAAGATCGGCGAACCGGGGCCTGAGTCGGACATCTTCCCCAACATCGTCGAGCCGGCTCAGCGTGCAAAATCAGCCCGGATTCAGCCCGCCGTGAAGCACGTTTTCGTCGGAGCAGTGCATGGAGTACAAGCCGAGGACAGATCGGATTCTGGTGGCGAGGCAGTTGTCTATTCCGGCGATGAATCTTCATCCGGAGAGACCAAATCTTTGTATCTGTTGCAGGACGGCCGGTCTGAGGGTGTGTACGACGGCGATAGTATTCCGGACCCCTTCGATCCGCCAAACAGGGTTGCTGTTTTCATGGCCGGATCACAACCCATGCAGCAGCCCTCGATGACTGGGGCGTTAACCTCAGAGGCAGCGGGAGCTAGAGCTGGAGACCTTCCCCTGTCTCCCTCTGACGTCCTGTCCACCTTAGTCGACACTTTGATAGCACTCGCAACAGCAGAAGTAGCCCAAGCCGACAAGGAGCAGCGTGAAGCAGAGATCGCTCAGGTGAAGAGCCGGATTGAGCAAGCTAAGTTGGATCTAGATGCAGAGAAAACCAGGATGGCTACAAGACAGGGAGAGCTAGATTCCCAAGCTTTCCGGCTCAGGTTAGATAAGAACGCTTCGCGGGAGGTAATGTACAGAAGACAGCGATCTCGTTTGCCGCCGGTTTATGAGGCAAGGAATCTCTTCAGCACACCAGGAGCAGGAACCAGTAACCATCCAGAGGTAAAGAGGGGAGGAGCCCCGGGGATGGGCGCGTCGGTTCAGCCACCAGCTGCGGAGCCAAATCGCCAAGTTGTGCCAACGCAGCACGTGACCACCCCTCCCGGTCATTATTCTAACCCGTTGGACAACATCGTCGCCGCCGCTTCACGGCTGGCCGCCCTTCCCATTGAGGGGATGCCCACCATAGCAATGGAGGCATGACGGGCCAAGGAGCTACTGGACACAGCGCTAACTCAGCAGCAAGCTTATTCCTATAGCCGGGAGAGGATTCATTCAACCCCCCGCCCAAGCCGGAGTTACACGAGGCACCTGGATGAACCGGCTGTATCTAGCAGCGCGCGGAGACGGCACCAATGGAGGCAGGATAATCCGGCAGGAGCAGGAGCACATGCCGAAGAGGTGGTGGACCAGGCCAGGCATACTGCCCACAACGACATCCGGCAGGCGACGCCGGTTCACCTCACCACCACAGTAGAAACAGGAATCATGTCCAGTTCCTTCGGAGTGCAGTGTCTCGTCCCCGCTTTACGGAACGTGAAACTACCCAAAGACTTCAAAGGTCCACGTAAAGTGCCCAACTACACGGCGGATCTGGCTCCGGAGGCATGGGTTGAAAGTTATGAGATGGCTATGGAGATGCTTGATGTGGACGAAGCCGCGTGCGCCAAATACTTCACAATGATGCTTGAGGGCACGGCCCGGACATGGCTAAAGGGTTTGCCACCTAATCCCATCGGATCATGGGGTGAATTGCGCCGCCGGTTTATCAATAATTTCAAAGACACATGCAAGCCACCGATGTCTATTGTTGACTTAGCGGCATGTGTCCAAGGAGAGCAAGAGACCACCAGCAGTTGGGTGGGGCGAGTGTCTGAAATCCTGCACTCCTCCAATAGCATCAATCCAAGTACAGCGATAGTAACCTTGGAAGGTAATTGCCGATTTGAGCCTTTGAGGTTGACGCTGGGACGGCTCAAAAGTGATTGCAACGACATGGGAACGCTCATGGGCGCTTTGGTAAAATATGGAGACTCTGACAACACCAAATATCCAGATGCAGACGGAGACAAGTCCGGGAAGGCTAGCAAAAATGGTAAACCGACGCAGGCCAATCCGGCGGGCACAGGGTACAATGGCAAGCGTAAAGCGGAGGGCAGCTCAGACTTCGTGGCCAATACCAATGCTTAGGACAACGGGCAGCGCTGCAAGGGTAAACCGCCTCCACATAGCGGAAGCGGAAGGCCACCTATTAATCTAGATCGCCAGTTGAACATGCCCTGCCCAAGGCACGGTACAGAGGAAAACCCGGCTACGCATCTCTGGAAAGACTGTTTCATCATGCAGGAGGTTGTGAGACAGGCCAAATATAACCCCGGGCCCCCCGGCGGATCATGTCTCGGTTTTCAAGGTCCGGGTTATCAGGGTGGTGGATCCGGTTCAGGATACCATGGCGGTAACAATAACCACAGTGGCAACAATCAGCATCAATATAACCAGCAACATGGTCAGGGGGGATACAACAACCAAGGGAGCCAACAGCGTCAGCAGAAGCAGCAATCCGGGTATCCAAATAATCCGAAGGAGCTGAGCAGTGGGCAGTATCACGTCTTCACCACAAGTTTATGCAAACGGGATCAAAAAGTTTTGAAGAGGGCAGTACACTCCGTTGAACCAGCGGTACCACGTTTCTTACGTTGGTCTGAGCAACCCATTGTGTGGAGCAGAGAAGATCACCCGCCACGGGTTGATAATCCGGGTCAGTTGGCTCTGGTGGTGGCACCACGGGTGCGTGGTTATAAGTTCACCAAAGTACTTATGGATGGAGGCAGCAGCATCAACATCTTATACTAAGAGACCTTTCGACGTATGGGGCTGACAGATAAGAAGCTCCGACGGTCCAACACAGTGTTCCATGGGGTGGTGCCCGGTAAATCGTCTTATCCAGTTGGAAAAATTGATCTGGAAGTTACCTTTGGGGATGCGCATGACCCTAGATCGGAAACTATGACCTTTGAGGTTGTAAAGATCAGGAGCCCATATCATGCTCTGTTTGGGAGACCGGTTTACGCCAAGTTCATGGCTAGGCCGTGTTATGTTTATCTGCAGCTCAAGATGCCAGGACACAAAGGAACTATCATGGTTCATGGGAGCCATAAGATTGCATTGGAGTGCGAGGAAGGAGATGCGGCGTATGCTGAGGCGGTTTGTGCTACGGAGGAGTTAAAATTTTATAAGGACAATGTTGACCCAGCAGACATGTCCCCACTAAAAAAGCCAACTACAGAGCATGATCCGGCGTTGAAGTTCAAATCGGCGGAGGAAACCAAGCAGGTTGACTTTGTTCCGGGCGATTCATCCAAGCAGTTCACCATCAGCGCTAACCTAGACCCCAAATAGGAAAGTGCGCTCATCGAGTTCATCCGTGAGAACCCGGATATCTTTGCATGGAAACCTTCTAACATGCCAGGTATACCGAGGGAACTCGCTGAGCATAGTCTTAATATTGATCCGAAGTTTAAACCGGTCAAGCAGTATCTGCGCCGCTTCAATGAAGAGAGGCGCAAGGCTATAGGTGAAGAGGTGGCTAGGCTCTTGGCCGCAGGCTTCATAGTTGAGGTGTTTCATCCGGAGTGGTTGGCTAATCTGGTTTTGGTACTTAATAAAAACGGAACTTGGAGGATGTGTGGTGATTACACGGACTTGAACAAGGCTTGCCCAACTGATCCTTTTGCTCTCCCACGTATTGATCAAATTATCGATGCTACGGCGGGATGTGAGCGGCTAAGTTTTTTGGATGCATATTCAGGTTATCATCATATTAAGATGGCAGTTAAAGACCAAGAGAAGACAGCTTTCATAACTCCCTTTGGAGCCTTATGCTATGTATCCATGCCTTTTGGACTCAAGAGTGCCCAAGCAACCTACCAGTGCTGTGTGCAGAACTTCCTACAAGGGCAGATTGGAAGAAATGTCCATGCATATGTTGATGACATTGTGGTGAAATCCAAGAAGGAGAAGACGCCGATAGATGATTTAAAAAGAAACCTTTGACAACCTCCGAGTTTATAAAATGATGCTCAATCCGGAGAAGTGCGTCTTTGGTGTTCCGGCGGGCAAGCTCCTTGGATTCTTAGTGTCAAACAGAGGGATCGAAGCTAATCCGGAGAAAATCAAGGCGATCACGTCCTTGGCTAAACCGGCGTGTATCAATGATGTCCAGCGCGTGGTAGGCCGCATTGCAGCACTGAGTCGTTTCATCCGCCGTTTAGGAGAGAAGGCAATTCCGCTCTATCAGATGATGAGAAAGACGGACCGATTTGTCAGGAGTGATGCTGCAAACGTTGCATTCGAGGATCTGAAAGAGGCAATTGACAGAACCACCAGTCCTATCTGCCCCGGTTGACAATGAGCCGTTGCTGTTATACGTGGCCGTCAATGCCTGCGCAGTCAGTGTGGCCATTGTGGTGGAGCGCAAAGAGGCAGGCAAAGAATATCCGGTTCAACGCCCGGTTTACTACATCATTGAGGTGCTCATTGAGTCGAAACAAAGATATCCACACTGGCAGAAGCTGGTATATGGCGTGTTCATGGCTAACCGGAAGTTGAAGCACTATTTCCAGGGCCACCCAATCACTGTTGTCAGTTCAGCTCCGTTAGGGGATATAATCCAGAACAGAGAAGCCACTAGCAGAGTGGCGAAGTGGGCCATTGAGCTTAGCCGGCACGGATTAAAGTATGTGCCCCGTACTACAGTAAAGTCCCAAGCACTAGTGGATTTCATTAATGATTGGACAGAATTGCAAGCACCTGAGGAGAAGCCAGATCATACATACTAGACTATTCATTTTGACGGTTCAAGGCAATTGGAGGGCTCGGGGGCTGGAGTCGTGTTAACTTCCCCGCTAGGTGATAAGTTCTGTTACATCCTCCGTTTAATGTTCCCTTGCACAAACAATGCTGCTGAGTATGAAGCTCTCCTCCATGGTCTACGGATGGCCAAAGAGATGAACTTGAGCCGGGTTAAGTGTTCTGGTGATTCAGATCTGGTAGCACAACAAGTATCAGGCAAATGGGATTCCAAGGATCCACTCATGGCAGCATATCGCCGCGAGGTAGACACAGTCGCAGGATACTTCAAGGGGTACTAGGTGGATCACATAGACCGCCGAAAAAAAGAAGCAGCCGATGCGTTAAGCCGGCTCGTTCTCAGCGTAAACCAGTTCCACCTAATACTTTCTTGGATGAATTGCATAATCCATCAGTACAGATACCTTCAGAGGAGGACTTCGTTGTTCCTGATCTAGAAGCACAGTTGGTCGCAGCACTTCACGTCATTCCGGATTGGACACTCCCTTACTTGGCCTACATGAGCCGAGGTGAGTTGCCGGAGGACGAGATCGAGGCTCGGCAGATAATACGGCGGTCTAAATCTATGACTATCATCAATGGAGAACTTCATCACAGCAGTGTTTCTGGGGCATTTCAACGGTGTGTATCATCAGAGGAAGGATGTGATATTCTTTGAGAGATTCATGAAGGGGATTGCAGTCATCATGCTGGTTCAAAATCCTTGGTAGCTAAAGCTTTTCGTCATGGGTTCTACTGGTTGACGGCTCACGCCGACGCAGAGGACTTGGTCCGAAAATGTGACGCTTGCCAGAAATTCTCACGGCGTGCTCATGTACCGGCGCAGGAGCTGCGGATGATTCCAATTACCTGGCCGTTTGCGACTTGGGGGCTTGATATGGTTGGACCCTTTAAAAGATACCAAGATAAGAAAACCCACCTATTGGTAGCAGTGGAAAAATTTACAAAGTGGGTTGAAGCGGAGCCGGCCAGTAAGTGTGATGCGGCAACAGCGGTTCAGTTCATCAAAAAGGTGATTTTCTGGTTTGGCTTTCCACACAGCATTATAACTGATAATGGCACCAGCCTATCTAAAGGGATATGGAGGAGTTCAGTCAAAGAGAACATATTCGCCTTGATGTGTCGTCAGTAGCTCACCCTCAGTCCAACGGTCAAGCTGAGAGGGCCAACCAAGAGATCTTGAGAGGCATCAAGCCCCGGCTTATGGTTCCTTTTCAAAGAACACCGGGTTGCTGGGTAGAGGACTTGCCTTATGTCTTATGGAGCATCAACACTACACCTAACAGGTCTACAGGGTACACGCCTTTCTTCATGGTATAAGGTGCTGAAGCGGTCCTCCCTAGTGATATCCGGCATGACTGACCACAGGTGGCGGCTTATGTTGAAGCGGACAACGAACAAGCAAGACAAGACAGCTTGGATCGGCTGGATGAGGAACGTGACACGACCGCAGCGCGATCAACGATTTATCAGCAAGACCTGCGCCGGTACCACAGCCGCCGGGTTAAGACCAGGACGTTCCAGGAGGGAGATCTAGTGCTCCGGGTCATCCAGGACCAGACAGATATGCACAAGCTATCCCCACCCTGGGAAGGGCCCTATGTGGTCAGCAAAAACCTGCACAACGGATCATACTACCTTGTCGACATTCGAGAACATAAGGACTCACGTACGGCAGAGGAGGAGACCAAGCGGCCGTGGAACATCGCTCTTCTTCGACCTTACTATACCTGAGCCATTGGCTCCGTTTTATGTACAATGTATATATTATGATTAATAAAATAAACCGGCGCCCCCGGTACACCGGGGAATCAGCCATCTTTCTTCGCAAAAGAATATCACATGGGGGCTTCGAAAGAAACCTTCCATGGCCTCTTAAACCGGCGCCCTTGATAGAATCAAGGAATCAGCCGTGTCTTTTACACAAAGGAGTATCACATGGGAGTTTCCACATAAGCTTTCCATGGCCTCCTAAACCGGCGCCCTTGACAAATCAAGGAATCAGCCATCTTCTCTATACAAACAAGAGTCACATGGGGGCTTCCGCGGGCAAGGAAGTTTTCCATGGTCTCTTGAGCTGGCGGCGGTATGAAGCCCATCATAAGAGCACTTCTCTGGTTGCTTCGGCAATTTCCACATGATGATGAGGGGTAAAAGAGGGTTTGATGCCTAGCACAACTCAAACATATGCCCCGATGAGCAAACGGCTCACACACTACCTGGGGGCTCGCATCGAGTTGAATACCCTTGTAGTGAACATGGCTTGGAAGCCCGGTGCATGCACCTAAAACCCCGGATTAACCTGCCTGCATCAAGTAAATCACGCCGTCCAGGTAAACCTGGTATGACTCGTTGAACCTGTCACAAGTCAATCCTTCGGGACACTGAACTTGGTCACGTTAAATTGACGATCAGCGAGTTGATTACCTAAAGACAAAATCTTTACGAGATTTTGAAACATTGGGTAGTTGTACATCAATGATTTGGTTAAGGATTGCGGAGCATCTTGATAGGCTTTGCTAAAATGGTTAATGACAGTAGCCTGGCAGCTCATAAAAAGCCTCGAATTTGGAGCCTGGCAGCTCATAAAAAGCCTCGACTACATGGTCTTATTTGCCCAAAAATCTTATTTCTATTTTTTATGATTTCACAAATCTTTGTCTTCAAGTTCATTGGTTTTTTAACCAAGTCCATTGATGCGAGACTGGACAACTACAAGGTTGACCATATGTCCACGGAGTTAAAAGTCTGGGTCATGAACACCAACGAGAGTCAAACCGGCGTTTATCGTAAACCGGATCGGCCATCATACCAATCCGACAAGAGAGCCAAGGGCTTCATCAGCGCCGCACTTTAAAATATTCCTACCGGGTTAAGGTCTACAAGCATACTTAATCACAGGTATGGGACATGTTTGTGTTTTATATGCAGTTCAAGCTATGTATTTGAAAAATGTGTCAGGGCAGTATAATCCGTCCGGTGGTAAACCGCCTGGACATCTTTTAGTATTGTTCATGCAGACACAGGTAATATAAGCTGTTAAAGCATTGCAAACTGAAGATAGGTTGGGGAGTGCCAATCAAAATAATACCATAACAGTGGGACAAAGGCAGTATATCAACTATTCTATTACAAGGCACTTGCAGGCCCGAATGAATCAAAAGTTTCTTGCAAAGTATTCAACATCTAAACATTAAACCGGGATGGTTTAAGATTCTTCTTCAGCACGCTGCGAAGGCTGAGGGTCAACCTGCTCCGGATCTTCGTCGACTTCTGGGAGCTGCTGGAAATCAGGAGTGCTCCAGTCAATCTTGGAGAGGGTACAAAAATACACTTCATCGTTTATAAGATCTGACGGATCAATGTCAGGAGCGAAGGTGTGCTTATAAACTGGTGGGATCAGGTTTTCGATGTCATCAACCGGCCACTCCACCCGCGCATTCTCTAGATCGTAACCCGGATGATACCTTGTTAAATCTGCTTCATCAGCAAGCTTACTGGCAAGAGGGCGCATATCTTTGGTTAAAGAACGCAGATCTTCGGAAGAGAAGGCCGACCCATCCTCTTTCATGCTGGGATAACCATTCATGGCCTCCGCCGGATCAAAGTCGGGGACCCATGCCTTGGCTTGGGTTAGCGCCATGAGAGAGCCAGCTCGCGCAGCAGATTTCTTTACCTCAACAAGTCGAGCTGGAAAGACAGATAAATTTTCCAGAGTGCCTTGGATGGTGGTCGGCGCTGGTTTATTGTGCAACATGGCACTGATAGCCCTTTGAGCACCGGAGTAAAGTTGCTCCACCAGGGTATAAGCAGCCTTGAGTTTCTTCCGAACATCATCTCCAAGATGAGTTATGCGCCTCCCTATATACAATTGGCGAGTTAAACCGGATCAGAATAAAGATTGCAAGGATGCGAACATACAAAGACAGGTACTCACCGAAGATAGCAGATGTCATGTCATCTATTTGCTGTTTCAACCCAGATAGCTCTTGCGTCACCGGATTAAGAGCAGCTTCGGCATTTTTGGCTCTTTTTTCTAGAGCAGCCCTTTGCACCTCCCATGTGGACCGCTCTGCTTCAAAATATTTCTTGAGTTTTTCCATACTAGACAGAGCAAGGACAAGTTCTTCCTTAGTTTTGGTTGAAGCAGTTTCATGGAAGGCCATGCTATTCCGGAGCTCAGTTGCCTCCGAAGCTCTCCGGTTCAAGTCAGCCTGCAGGAAGAGGAAACGTATTACAATAACAGGTCAATCAAAGTCTCAAGCACATAAACAAGTTATGCACTCGACACTTGGGGGCTAATGTACAATTGAAGTAAAAAGAAGGCAATTTTTTCAGACAAGTCCCAAGCACATAAACAAGTTATGTCCTTGACACTTGGGGGCTAATGTACGTTCATTCTCAGTCATAAGAGAAGTCCCGATTCACTTACAATGAAGTAAACCGGCACTTGGGGGCTACTATGGCCTAAAGGTATAAATGCAAAATACAAGCAGAAATGGAAGGCAAAATGAAAGAAAAGTTACCTCATATTTCTCCTTCATCATGTTGACTAAACCGTCCTCGTTGTCGTGGCTGGTGAAGAGCCGGTTCAGATACCCAGAGTGGAGCTCCTGGGCACTAAGCTGAGTATAGCTTGACAAGTCTGTGCTCCACTTGCCTTTATCTTGCTGAAGTTTTTCCTCCTTGGCAGTATGTCTAGCTAAGACAACAGGCTCTGTGGGAGCAGAGAAGCCTGTCCCAGTATCTCAACATCTTCTGTCGAGGCAGCAGTTGGCTGGAGAAGATCAGCAGTGCCCACCGGACTAACAGGAGCCGGGCTAGCCCGAGGAGGACTAACCCGGACAGGGCTTGTCGGTTCAGCCGTGTTCTCCATAACATCACCCCCGGAGCAGCAAGATCTTCATGATCCATAGGGGCGGGGTCATCGTGCTGAGCTTCAACATTTTCCTCCGGAGGGTTGGCCGCTTCAGGGTCCTCGGCCGGTTCAGCAGTGGTGGCTTCGGCAGCCGGTTTATTTAATTTTGCCTTTTTGCTAGGCTTGGGCATACTGATAAAGATCAAAAGAGCAATGAAAATCACAAAGTCAAAACGGAAAGGTAAACCGGACGTTTGGAAAGATGACTTACCCAGGAACGGTTTTAAGCACCGGGATTTGAGTGACAGTAGACTCGCCGGAAGAAGACAGAGGAGCCTCCTGATAGTTGGGATAAGACGATTTAAGAGGTTTGCGAATAAGACCTGCTTTTGGATGAAGAAGGGTTGGAGTAAGCAAAACCTCTGAGCGGCATTTGCGAGCTGGCGTGTGGGGTAATCCGGACAATTCAACCACGTGACCACTATGGCGTGTGGTCCGGCGAGCCTCATGTTGCTGTTTCTTCAAAAGAAAGTTGGGATCCAATTGAGCATAAGGGTGAGAAAATGGATACTTCCGGGTGCCCGGCGAATTTTGGGTGGCAACGATTCTGAATCAGATGAGAGAGAAATTACCTCAACTTCATCCGCTTTACTTCCCTCCGCCAGATCCTGGGAAAAGACATTATTGATATAAATATAAACAAGGAAAATTCAAAGGACATAAGAGTCAAGCAGTACCTCGGAAGCCGGATCATCTTCTTCATGGTTTGAACCGGAAGCGGCGGCAACTTTCTTCTTCTTTACGGCTAAGCTCTTCTTACGAGTTGGCTTCGCCGGTTTATCTTGAGCCTTCCTCTTCCAGAAGGGATCATTGGCCTATGACAAGGAACAAGAACATATTGAAGACAAGAGATATGAACGGATTAAGCCGAAAAGAAAGGGTCGGAAGAGTCTTACCGATGGCAATTTGTTGGTTATGCAGAATGGAGCTAAACCGGTCCGGCTGCACTCCTCCGGAGGGATGTTCAGCATCTTTTTTGCAGATTCAATAACTTTGTTGTCAGGAAGCACTATCTTTGTGTGACGCTGAGGATCTTCCGGTTTACCAGTGTATTTACACATTAAGCTTGAGCGCCGACTTAATGGGAGAATACTCCAGGAGAGCCAACAGCGGACAAAATCAACCCCGGTTAAACCGTTAGCCACAAAAGCCCTGAGCTTGGAGAGTTGGGGGGCATATCGAGCCCGATCCTTGGCACTAAGCCATTGCAGGAAAGGATGACCCGGCGTCAGGCGGTAAGCACGGTAACCCGGCAGCGGGTTTTCTCCCTCTGGCGAAGTATCTTTGCAGTAGAACCATGTCTGGTTCCAATCCTTGGGGTGGCTGTGAAGAGTGGCGTGAGGAAAGCTGACATCCTTCCTTTTCTGGATGCTCACGCCGCCATGTTCAGTGTGAGGCCCGTCAGAAAACTCAGTTCGGCTGTTTAGATGGAAGAAATCCCAGAACAGCTCCACAGATGGTTCTTCTTGTAAATATGCCTCCGAGAAGACTTGGAAGTTGCATATGTTCGATACAGAATTGGGGCCTATATCTTGTGGATGGAGTTGAAAATTGGCTAAAACATCGCGGAAGAACTTTGAACCGGGAGGACTGAAACCCCGGGCTAGATGATCATAAAAGACTATGATTTCTCCCTCCTTAGGATCGGGAGGACACTCGTTTCCAGGGGCTCGCCAGTGCAGAACCTCTTTAGGACCCAGAACACCGATTGAGGCTGCCTCTACTAAATCATCCTCAGTGATCCGGGAAGGGACCCAATTGCAAGCAGCGAACTGCTTTGCCATCTTTGCCAATGCGGGAGTGCTGAAAAATACAATACAAGACCTGGTTTACAAATCTACCGAATGCAAACCGGCGTGTTCTGTGAGAGTATTGATTCAATTGATGGTTTAAGTAAGGGACTAATGGTACCCCCTAATCCGGAGCAAGCATGAACGAGACAGCTAGCGGTTTATGACGATAGACGGAGGAGGTTATACCGTCAATTGTGGGATGCATACTTAAATCTAAACTGTCAGTACAGGCGTATGAGGCGCGGGTCATAATTAAACCGGTAACATAAACAGAGAAGCTGCAGATCTAAGGTGTGGAAAACAACTTTTACATGGAGCAGAGGTAGAATATGGATCTACGGCGTAGAGGAAAAGAAAAATAATTCAAGTCATATTTAGTGAATGCAGCGGAAGGTCTCCACAGATCCAATCTAAGCTAGCAATATTGGAGAAAACTAAAGTTATGGTGATGGAGCAGAATCACGCGCACGAGGGTTGCCTAACAGGTTTTACATCTACAGCTAAAAACGGCCTACGGCGATGAACTACGAAGAACAAGGGTTCGCGACGAGCTACAGAGAAACCCTAGAACTGAGAGCCATTGGAAGAAGAAATAATGTACCTGAAGAGGCGGAAGAACGGCGGTGAATATCTGGACGTGCTCAGGTTGATGCAGCGGCCGGGCTTGCTGACGATGGTGAGCTCGAAGGACGGCGGCGGAAGCTTGAGCGCTAGAGACAGAGGAAGATGAAGCAGAAGGGGATAAACGAGATGGGTCTCGGTCTCATTTATAGGCTGAAGAGATAAAACGGCAGGCGCGGGAATCAAGGGGATTGAGAATCGGATATGGATTAAGTTGTCGCCTCGATCTTCGGAACGGTAATAAAGAAAGGTAACAAACAGATGTGAGCGTTAAATGCGCAGATGATGTCATGACAGATTAAAGCGATTCCAGGAGATGACGTCATGTCCGGTTTATGAAATATAGAAGAGCTGCAGAAAGGGGATTTCATACAAGACTTTGAAGACTGACATGAACAAGTTCAAATCAATCTGGGGCCTAATGTCAGGGATATTACTATCAGGTATAAACCGGCAGGAGGGACCGGTTTATGTTATTAAGATTATGTTATCAGAAGCCCAGTAGAGTATATAATAGAAGGTTGTAGCCTACGGAGGTTAGGGGCCCATGTATAAGGCCCATGATTAATAAACCGTCATGCCGTGTAACTTGGGATGTAAGATAGAAAGAATAGAGACCGAGGCGGACACGTTTATGAGCCTACCTCGGGACTCTGTAAACCAGACCGGGCATCGTCTCCTATATAAAGGGACGGCCCGGTGACGGTTCAGGACAAGAAACAACAGCTCGAGACACAGGCAAAGCGGATTCGCTCCCTAGTCATCGAAGCCCAAGCAATACCACACCAAACTAGACGTAGGCTTTTACCTTCCTCGAAGGGGCCGAACTAGTATAAACTCCCTGTGTCCTTCGTCCGCTTTAACCCCTTCAAGCTAACCCGGGCGATGGCCTCACGACTAAGTCCTTTAACCCGGACATCTGCCGTGCTAAATCCACGACAAATCCCTTCTCGGAGCACGGGACAAGGCAGATGAACTTCTGCCACAGCTCAAAGTGAGGCTCGCAGCCTAGGAATAGTTCGCATAAAGTGACGAATCCCGCAATGTGCAAGATAGACCCTGAGGTGAGATCATGCAATTGAAGACCATAGAACTCCAGGAGCCGACTAAGGAAGGGGTGGACGGGAAAACCTATGCCTCATAGAAGGAAAGGGACAAAACATACCCGCTCTCCATCGGAGGGGTTGGGAAAGCTCTCTGCCAGGGCTTGATTGTCGACGGAAGTTAATCCGGCCCGGACGGGGACTAGATCCTCGGGTGGGAGATATCCCTGTGCTTGAAGCTTTCTCAGATGCGCATGGGATACGGAACAACTTTTCCAATCACCCGCTCGAGGGCCGTGAGGGCGCGACAAAGAGCTAGGAGCGCCGGCCATGTTTGAAGATTTTTTGCAGGCACTAGGGATTTTTCTTTGTGGAATGGAATGGAATGGCATCTGAGATCTAGTATTTTTATATAGGCGCCTTCCCTACACAGTAAAGGGGGTAATGGCAAAAATACCCACACGGTTCGCATCCGTTGGACACGTGGAGGCAAAGGCGATGGTGATACGTATCTGTAAATTTTGATTGTTCCCTGCTATTATATATTTTGTTTTGGATGTTTAATGGAATTTATTATACACTTTTATATTATTTTTAGGACTAACCTGCTAACCCATGGCCCAGTGCAAATTGCTGTTTTTTTGTCTATTTTAGTGTTTCACAGAAAAGGAATATCAAAGGAGTCCAAACGGAATGAAACCTTCGGGAGAGTTATTTTTGGAACGATATCTTCACGAGAGACTTGGAGTACAAGTCAAATAAGAAACGAGGTGCCCAAGAGGGGGCAGGGCGCGCCAAGGGGGGTAGGCGCGCCCCCACCCTCGTGGGGCCCATGTTGCTCCACCGACGTACTTTTTCCTCCTATATATACCCATATACCCTGAAAACATTGAGGAGCAAGAAGAACCCTAATTCCACCACCGTAACCTTCTGTTCCCATGAGATCCCATGTTGGGGCCTGTTCCGGAGCTCCGTCGGAGGGGGAATCGGTCACGGAGGGCTTCTACATCAACACCATAGCCCCTCCGATGAGTTGTGAGTAGTTTACCATAGACCTTTGGGTCCATAGTTATTAGCTAGATGGCTTCTTCTCTCTCTTTGGATGTCAATACAAAGTTCTCCTTGATCTTCGAGGTGATCTATTCGATGTAATCTTTTTGCGGTGTGTTTGTCGAGATCCGATGAATTGTGGGTTTATGTTCAAGATTATCTATGAACAATATTGGATTCTTTTCTGAAATCTTTTATGTATGATTATAATATCCTTGCAAGTCCCTTTGACTTATTGGTTTGGTCTGGCCTACTAGATCTATAGTTTTTGCAATGGCAGAAGTTCTTGGCTTTGGGTTCAATCTTGCGGTGTCCTTTCCCAGTGACAGTAGGGGCAGCAAGGCACATATAGTATTGTTGCCATCGAGGATTAAAAGATGGGGTTTATATCATATTTCTTGAGTTTATCCCTCTACATCATGTCATCTTGCTTAAGGCGTTACTCTGCTCTTATGAACTTAATACTCTAGATGCATGCTGGATAGTGGTCGATGTGTGGAGTAATAGTAGTAGATGTAGAATCGTTTCGGTCTACTTGTCACGGACATGATGCCTATATAGAATGATTGATACGTCTCCAACGTATCTATAATTTTGGATTGTTCCATGCTATTATTTATGAAGTCTTGGACATTTAATGGCTTTATCATACACTTTTATATCATTTTTTGGACTAACCTACTAACTCAAAGGCCTAGTCCAGGTTGCTGTTTTTTGCCTGTTTCAGGGTTTTGCAGAAAAAGAATATCAAACGGAGTCCAAACGGAATGAAACCTTTGCGAGAGATATTTTTGGAGAAAATCACGCACAGGAGACTTGAGAACCACGTCAGGGGAGCCTCGGGGTGTCCACGAGGGTGGGGGCGCGCCCTCCTTCCC
>LR738715.1:506861335-506885817 GCA_902687465.1 Secale cereale
TTGTTCACCCACCGTAGAATTATGCTATCATGAGAGAAGCCACTAGTGAAACCTATGGCCCCCGGGTCTATCTTCATTATATTACTTTCCCGTCATCTAGCCAATTTATGTCGCCGTTGCTTATTTTATTTCTTTACTTTCTGTTCTTATACCAAAAATACCAAAAATATTATCCTATCATATCTATCAGAGCTCACTCTCGTAAGTGACCGTGAAGGGATTGACAACCCCTTATCGCGTTGGCTGCGAGGTTCTTATTTGTTTGTGCAGGTGCGAGGGACTCGCGCGTGGTCTCCTACTGGATTGATACCTTGCTTCTCAAAAACTGAGGGAAATACTTACGCTACTGTGCTGCATCACCCTTTCCTCTTCGGGGGAATACAATGCAAGCTCGAGAAGTAGCAGACGGCAGCGAGGAATCGACGGAATACAATAGTAAAAGAAGACGAACTATCATCCAGAAGGACTCACCTTGCAAGACCGAAGACATGAAGCCGGACACAATCTCGTCCTTGAAGGCAAGTCTGGGGGCTACTGAGGGAGTCCTATATTCAGGGGTCCTCAGGAGTCCGGGTCGTTGAAGCTGGGACGTATTGATGGGCCAAGAAAGTATAAGAAGAAGACTCTCCCCCGTATTCGGTCAGGACTCTTATGTACGTAGAAAGGCAAGCGTAATGTCTAGATGTATCTGTTACTTCCTCCCCAAGTCACCTTTGTAACCCTAGGCCCCCACTGGCGTGTATATAAGCTGGAGGGTTCAGTCTGTAGAGGGGAACATTAGAATCATAACATCCTCATAGGCTAGGCTTTAGGGTTTAGCCATAACGATCTCGAGGTAGATCAACTCTTGTAACACATATTCATCAAGATCAATCAAGCAGGAAGTAGGGTATTACCTCGATCGAGAGGGCCTGAACCTGGGTAAACATCGTGTCCCCAGTCTCCTGTTACCATCAATCCTTAAACGCATAGCTTGGGCCCCTCCCTACCCGAGATCTGTCGGTTTTGACACCGACAGTCATGATATCTGCAAATTGTTGGGAAGTAGGGACGTGTAAAACACGAATATGGCCAAGGGCCACCTGTTCCCAAACAAAATGAATATCCAACTCAATATTATTGGTCTATCGATGATGCATCGGCTTTGCGGAGAGGTAGACTGCCGAGACGTTGACGCAGTAGACCACCGTGGCACGGTCAACAGGGCAAGAGAGCTCCTGAAGCACCTCGCGAAGCCATGAACACTCGGCGACGGTGTTGTCCACCGCACGATACTCAGCCTCAGCACTGGAACGAGAGACCGTAGGCTGCCGCTTGGACAACCACGAGATAATTGAGGTTCCAAGGTAGACGCAATAGCCCGAGGTGGAGCGACAAGTGTCAGGGCAGCCCGTCTAGTCTGCATCGGAGTAGGCGGTGAGGGTAGTGTCGGTGGAGGCGTGAAGCATGACGCCAAGGTCCATATTACCATAGACATAGTGGAGAATCCGCTTGACGGCAGCCCAGTGAACGTCTCGGGGGACATGCATATGAAGACACACCTACTGCATGGCATACTGGATCTCCGGTCGAGTCAGAGTGAGGTACTGGAGAGCACCAACGATAGAACGATAGAAAGCAGCATCCGAAGCAGGAGAACCATCTGTGGCAGAAATCTTGGCCATCGTATCAACAGGCGTGGCGGTGGGCTTGCAGTTAAGCATGCTGGCGTGCTCCAGGAGCTCATGAGCGCACTACCGCTGATGAAGGAAGAAACCATTCAGACGGCGCACCACCTCGACACCGAGGAAGTAGTGCAAAGGACCCAAGTCCTTGATGGTGAACTCAGCGCGAAGACGAGCCGTGAGCTGACTGAGGAGACCAGACGTACATGTCGTCGGGATGATGTCGTCGACGTAGAGTAGCAAGTAGGCCGTGTCAGCGTCCTGATGATAAACGAAGAGCGAGGCGTCCGAGCAGGTAGAGCGGAACCAAAGTTGGTGAAGAAACACCGCAATGCGCTGGTACCAAGCGCGCGGAGCCTGCTTAAGTCCGTACAAGGACCGCGAGAGCAGGCACACGTGGTCGGGAAGCGTCGGGTCAACAAACCCGATGGGCTGCTGGCAGAAGACCTACTCCTCGAGGTGACCATGGAGGAAGGCGTTGGAGACGTCCATCTGGTGCACCGGCCAAGCATGGGAGACTGTGATACGTCTTCATCGTATCTATAATTTTTGATTGTTTCATGCCAATATTATACAACTTTCACATATTTTTGGCAACTATTTATATGATTTATTAGACTAACTTACTGATCCAGTGCGAAGTGCTAGTTCCTGTTTTTTGCATGTTTTTTGTATCGCAGAAAATCCATATCAAATGAAGTCCAAACACGATAAAAATCGGCGAAGAATTATTTTGGAATATATGTGATTTTTAGGAGGTGGAAGCAACGCAAACGGGGGCCTATAGTTCCCACGACCCACCAGGGCGCTCCATAGGGCCCATGCACGCCCTGGTGTCTTGTGCCCTCCTCGAACGTCGGTTGGGGTCCTTTTTTGGCGCAAGAAAGCTAATTTATGGATAAAGATCGTGTCAAAAATTTAGCGCAATCGGAGTTATGGATCTCCGGGAATTTAAGAAACAGTGAAGGTCCAGATCTGGGAAACGCGAAACAGAGAGACGGAGAGACAGATCCAATCTCGGAGGAGCTCTCGCCCCTCCCATGCCATGAAGACCAAGGACCATAGGGGGAACCCTTCACCCACCTAGGGAGAGGCCAAGGAAGAATAAAAAGGAGGGGGCTCTCTCCACCTCGCTTCCGGTGGCGCCGGAGTGCGACCGGGGCAACGATCGAGACGGCGATCTACGTCAACAATCTTGCTACCACCAACACTAACTCTCCCCCTCATTGCAGTGGTGTAACACCTCTTTCCCCCCGCAGTAATCTCTACTTAAACATGGTGCTCAACTCCATATATTATTTCCCAATGATCTATGGTTATCCTACTATGATTGAGTAGATTCGCTTTGTCCTGTGGGTTAATCGTGATCTTGGTTGGTATGATTGTATATTTTATTTATGGTGTTGTCCTATGGTGCCCTCCATTCTCGTGCAAATGTGAGGGCCCCCGCTGTAGGGTGTTGCAATATATTCATGGTTCGCTTATGGTGGGTTGCGAGACTGACAGAAACTTAAACCCGAGTAAGGGGTTATGACGTATGGGAGTAAAGAGGACTTGATACTTAATGCTATGGTTGGGTTTCACGACCTTAATGATCTTTAGTAGTTGCGGATGCTTGTTAGAGTTCCAATCATAAGTGCATATGATCCAAGTAGAGAAAGTATGTTAGCTCATGCATCTCCCTCATATAAAATTGCAAGAATGATTACCGGTACTTGTTATCGATTGCCTAGGTACAGATAACTTTCTTGTTGACAAAAGCTATCTACTAAACCACTAACTTAGTTGATCTTTATCTAAATAGCCCCTACTTTCTATTTACATGCTCTTTATTATCTTGCAAAACTATCCCAAAGTACTTCTAGTTTCATACTTGTTTTGGTAAAGCAAACGTCAAGTGTGCGTAGAGTTGTATCGGTGGTCTATAGAACTTGAGGGAATATTTGTTCTACCTTTAGCTCCGCATTGGGTTCGACACTCTTACTTATCGAAAAAGGCTACAAACGATTCCCTATACTTGTGGGTTATCAAGACCTTTTCCGGCGCCGTTGCCGGGGAGTTATAGCGTGGGATGAATATTCTCGTGTGTGCTTGTTTGCTTTATCACTAGTAGTTTTTATTCTGTGCTCTTGATTTCTATCTTTGGTTATGGGTAGAAAACGCAAAATACCAAAAAAATAGTGGTACCTACTGAACCAATGGTTGAAGAACCACCCAAAATCTATCACACTACTGAAACTTTTTTACTTGGATCATCTTCGATCCCTATGTGCTCGGGCTAAAACCCCAATTGGCTTAGTTGAGGGTAAATCTTTAGATGAGCATGCTTGTTATGTGCGACACCGCATATCTAAAAAGGGAACCTTTTGTGGCGTCATATTAATACTTTGCAGTTCTATGCTTGGAATTTATGTGAAATATATGATTGTACTAGTTGTTCTAAAGACCCTAAGAAACACCATCCTTACCAATGTGAGTTTAGTGATAATGCAATCATATCTTCATGTGCTAAGGGTGTTTATAATTACTATGATTTTCAACAAACTGAAGAATTTGTTGCTTTTAGGGTTACTTGTGAAATTGCTTCTTTTATTGAAGAGTGTTATACTACTCTCTACAAATCAAAAAAATTGGTCATACTTAAACATTGCTATGATAATTATGCTTCTAATCCTTATATTAAACCATATATTGAGGACTCCTCCGCTGTCCAAGAAGAGACTAATATTTTGCAAGAGTCTACGGAAGAAGTTAATGACATTGTGAGCTCATTGGATGAAAAAGATGAGGAGGAGAGCGAAGAACAAAAGAAGGAAGAGCGGATTGATCACCTATTCCCACCATCTAATGATAGTAACTCTTTATCCCATACATTGTTTAATTTCCCTTTGAAATTATCGAAGAATGAATGCTATGATAATTTTTATGATCTCTTTGATTCTTTTGAAATATCCCTTTTTGATGATGCTTGCTATGCTTGTAGCCAAGATGCCAATATGAATTATGCTTATGGAGATGAACTTTCTATACTTCCTTATGTTAAACATGAGATAGTTGCTATTCCACCCACACATGATAGTCCCATTATATTTTTGAATTCTCCAAACTACACTATATCAGAGAAGTTTGCACTTAATAAGGATTATATTGATGGGTTTCCTTTTACCGTGGCACATGATGTTTTTGATGAATATAATATGCATGTGCTTGCTGCTCCTACTTGCAATTATTATGAGAGAGGAACTACATCTCTGCCTCTCTATGTTTCCAACACGATAAAATTGCAAGAAACTACTTATACTATGCGTTGGTCTTTAGTTGATGTGCATGAATTGTTCTTGTATGACATGCTGATGCATACGAAGAGAGTTAGACTTCGTTGTTGCATGACACATATCACTTTGTGCTCACTACTAAATGCCAAATCATTGCTAGTTAAAATTGGCTTTGATATACCTTGGGATCCGGGTGGATTCATTACTTGAGCAATTTATGCCTAGCTTAATGGCTTTAAAGAAAGCGTTGCCAGGGAGACAACCCAAAAGTTTTAAAAAAGTGTCATTTATTTATGTTGAGTGCTTTTATAATGTTTAAAAACAAAAACTATAGAGGGGAACCTAAAACTTTTTCAAAAAGAAAAGTGAAAGTGAGAGGGACAAGCATTGTGAAAGTGGGAGCTAGCCTTGAACTTTGTTCATGCCCATGGAAACTTTGTGAATCTTAATTACAGAAACTTTGCAACAAAAATAATTACCCCCTGTACAATTCCATTGTATTATAAAATAATGTGCCAAGAGTTTCCTTTAGAATGATTAAATTGCTTGTTGGTTTGTGCGGTGCAAAAACAGAAACTTTGGCTGTAGTGTGTGATTTTATATTTTGTACTGGAACGTCAAATGGTTCCGAAACTTTTTGCAAAGTCTTTCTATAATTTTTTTTTATTTTTTCCTATTTTTTCAGAATTTATGGAATTACATAAGTATGGTGGATGTTCAAATCTTTACAGGCTGTACTGTTTTCACAGATTGCAGTTATAGCTTCATTATTTGCATATGTTTGAATTCTTGTTGAAGCCTCCTTGACTTCGGGCCATAGAACTGTGATAGCATATAGTGGGTAATGTTTTTTTATAATTATACAATAATGTTAGAGTAGTACATGATGAGATTTCATTGATCATATGCACTAACCCCGCCACTAAAAGTTCGGTGAAGTTTTGTGTGGATGAAGTGTTCAAATATCGAGGACGTCTCGATGTGAGGAGAAGGAGGAGAGGCAATAGCTCAAGCGTGGGGATGCCGAAGGCACCCCAAGTAAATATTTAAGGATACTCAAGCGTCTAAGGTTGGGGATGCCCCGGAAGGCATCCCATCTTTCTTCAACAAGTATCGGTATGTTTTCGGATTCGTTTCGTTCGCATGATATGCGTAAATTCTTGGAGCGTCGTGTGCCTTTTATTTCCATTCAATAATGAACCATGCTGGTATGAGATAGTACATGGTTGATTTGTAGAATGCTCATTCCACTTCACTTAAATCTTTCGAGTATGGCTTTATAGAATGCTTCATGTGCTTCACTCATATCATTTGAAGTTTGGATTGCTTGTTTCTCTTCACATAGAAAACCGATGGTGCTCTCGTGCTTCACTTATATTTTCTAGAGCATGATCTTTTGTAGAAAGAATTAAACTCTCTTGATTCACTTATATCTATTTAGAGAGTCGAATGGAATTGGTCAATTGCATGGTTAGTCATAAAATCTTATATAGAACTTATGGATCACTGAATATGATATGTTTGATTCCTTGCAATAGTTTTGTAATATAGAGATGATAATATGTGGGAGGTACTAGTGGATGGTTGTGTTTAGTAAGATATTGATGTTAAGGTTTGTGATTCCCGAAGCATGCACGTATAGTCTCTCGTTATGCCGGGAAGTTGGAGCACAATTTATCCTTGATTGTCCTATCTTTGTGTGAAGGTCCGGGGCGTGCGATGGTTAACTCCTACCAACCTCCCCCCTAGGATCATGCGTAGTATTACTTTCCTTCGAGGGCTAATAAACTTTTGCAATAAGTATGTGAGTTCTTTATGACTAATGTGAGTCCATGGATTATATGCACTCTCACCCTTTCATAATTGCTAGCCTCTCTTGTGCCGCACAATTTTCGCCGGTGCATAAACTTTATTATACCTTCCTCAAATTAACCACCATACCTACCTATTATGGAATTTCCATAGCCATTACGAGATATATTGTCGTGCACTTCCATCATATAGTTGACTTGAGCATTCATTTTCATATTGCTTTGCATGATCATAAGATAGCTAGCACAATATTTTCATGGCTTGTCCGTTTTTTTATATCTTTGCTATGCTAGATCATTGCACGTCCTGGTACACTGCCAGAGGCATTCATTTAGAGTCATACTATGTCATAGGTATCGAGTTGTAATTTTTATTTATTTTGAGTTTTAAGTAAATAGAAGTGTGATGATCATTATTATCCATTTTTAGAGCATTGCCCCCATGATGATAGGATGATGGAGCCCATGATTCCCCCACAAGTCAGGATAAGACTCCGGACTAAAAGAAAAAGAAAAGAAAAAAAAAGAAAAAAAAAGAAAGAAAAAAATAAAGGAAAAAATAAAGAAAGAGAGAAGGGGCATGCTAGTTCCACACTTGTGCTTCAAAGTAGCACCATGTTTTTCATATGGAGAGTCTCCTATGTTGTCACTTTCATATAATAGTGGGAATTTTTCATTATAGGATTAGATGCACACCCACTTAGTTTCATGTTGAGCTTTTATACACTTATAGCTCTTAGTGCATCTGTTGCATGGCAATCCCTACTCCTCATGTTGATATCGATTGATGGACATCTCCATAGTCCATTAGTTTGCCTAGTTGATGTGAGACTTTCTTCCCTTCTTTTATGTGACGCCCGAGACTGACGTCCCAGAAGATTCCAGAAGCTTCCAGAAGATTCCGGATGTTCAGGGTTGCCCGTGTGGTTCTTTGTGCTTGTGTTATTTATTTTTGCATTGCATCATGTCATCATGCCATCATGTCATATTTAATTTTTGCATCTCAACCTAAATAAACCGTGTGGACCTTCGGTCCATTTAAATCGAGGGAAGGTGACTTCTCTTTATAACATATTAAAGTCTCTCATTATTTTAGGGAGCTATATAATAATATTCCATTGCTCCGGAATCACCATAACACACTTGCATAATTTCCCCATGTCTTTCACTTCGAGTTTCACCTTCAAAATCTTGCCGGTAATTTCTTTCCGTTGTTTCGAGGCTCCTCCAAAAATCTAAACTCCTTTTAGTTGCAAGCTAAATGTTTTAGTTTGCACTTCCTTTGTGTTGGAACTATTTTTGTTGGGTTGGTAATATCCCGTAAAGCCTTATAAAAATGTTCCATATTTTATTTTCCGTTCTTTGCCTCTTTCCTTTTTATTTTTTTTGCTCTCTCTCTTTTATTTCTGTCTAAGAAATAATAAAAGAGCCTCCCAGCCTGCAAGCCCAACCAGCACCTGCGGCCTCCCTCAGCCGGACCTCCTGCTCCTTGGCTCCTTGGCCCATCGGCCCAAACCCACCCCGGCCGACCTAAACCCTAGCCCGATGCATCTCCCTTCGCTCCTCCCAGTCCTTCTCGCTCCCCCCGCGCGCCGCCAGAGGCCCCGTGCCCGTTTCCCCCTCGAGCGCCGAAGCCCCATCTCGCATCCCATCGAGCCCTCGCTCTCTCCCTCACCCGCTCGCCTCCCTTCGGTCTCCTTCTCCGCATCGCCCCGGCCAACTGCCAGTCGCCGCCGCGCCAAGGGGATCCCCTCCTCCTCTCCAGAAGCCCGCGCCGCCGAGCCTCTTCTCTGCCGCGACCTGCTTCCATGGCCGTCTCGCCATCTCCTCAGCAGCGCCTGGATGCGCCCTCCATGGCCTGAGCCGGCCAGCCAGGGGTCCCTGCGCCTCGCCCCAAGCCCCGGCGAGCGCCGGTCCGGTCATCTTCTTCTCCAGGCCCTCGTCCTCCCTGTCTCCTCGCGCAGCCCCGAGCTCGTCGACAGCCGCGGATGCAGTCGCCGCCCTGCTGCCTCCATCCCGCGCCTCTCCTCCGCAGAAGCTGTGGCCTCGTCCTCCCTCCTGCGCCACCTTCCAGCCAAGGCCGAGTCCCGCGGCCGCGTCGCGTTCTCCAGCGCCTTGGAGCTCTCCCGCGGCCAGGCCGCCTCCGGCCGTCCCGTCGGTTGCCTCGTCAGATCCTGAGCAGCCCGGCGGCCAGGAGCCCGTCCGCGCGTGGCCCCTCCAGCACTTCAGCGCCGGCGACCTCCTTGCTGTTGCTGCCGCCTCCGGTGGCCTCGTCGCCCCGTCGTGCTGCCGTGTTGAACTTTGTTGCTGTAGTTTTGTTTGTGTTTTGTGTGTGCTTGTTCTGTTGACTTGTCAGATGACCTAACGAGTACCCGGCGAACCGACCAAGTACCTCTTCGAAACAAGTTCCTCTACGGTTTTGTGTACATCTACGGAAATGAGTACGTCTACGAACGAGCTCCGTGAACATCTACAAACGCCCCGTGTACGACTACCGACGCCCGGAAAACGACCAAGTTCCACTACTTCCCACGACGGCCACGTGTACAACTACGTTGCCAAGACGGCCCCGACAAGTACCACGACGACCCGAACGACTACCGATGACCGTGAACAACTACCGCCATCGTGGAACCGCCAAGACGAACGGAACAACTACTTCCCACTACGAACGTGTACCCCTACGTCGACGACGACCGCGACAAGTACCACTATCGACGCCCGGATCCGTCGGCACCCTCAAGTACCTCTACGGCGTGTACCACTACCGTCGCCCCGTGTACCGACTCGTGTACCACTACTTCCCCTACGTTCCTCGACGTCTCGAACCGCCCGAAACGCACGCTTCAAAGGTATAACGAGACGACCCCGAGACGTGACCCGTGAATGCTTGCTTGTGTTGTATGAGTTGTCTCCCGTGTGTGCTTCGTGCCCGTTCCACCTTTGTCATGTTCCTCGGTTGCCGCGTCACCGACTCGTGGGTACCCGGTGACGGATTGCCCCACCTTTCATCTCGTTTGACTCACCCATGCCATCTTACCTTTTGCACCGGTCTCTCAACGAGTCATCGGAACCGATATGTTGCCGTGGCATCATTTTCGGAATCGTTGCCGTGGCACTCTTTTCTTTCCACCACGGTGACGATGCTTCATATCTCTTTTAAGTCAACCTTTTAAAATTGCATAAACTTGATCATCTCATCCGCATCATGTTAACAACCCAAAAATGTTAATTGTTGTTTGCTTATAATTATTAAACATGCTCATGAGGATTTTCCGGACATGTTGTTGTTATTCTCCGGCCTCATTTAAATTGCCTAGATAGTGTAGTTTTAATTATGCTTCACCTCTTGCCATGTTAACAAACATTTAATATTGTTTTGTAAATAACGAGATTCAACTAAATAATTAAATGTGGTGTTTCGTCAATATGCAACTCGTTGCATATTGATCTCCACTTAACTTGTAGTATTTGTTTGTGCACTTTGCCATGCCTTGCATATTTAAACCGGACATGCATCATACTTGTTTGTGCATCGTATGCCATGTTTAAGCTTGTGTGTTTACCGTGTTGTTTCTTTCTTTCCGGTTGCTTCTCTTGTTAGCTTCGGTTTTGTTCCGGAGTTGTGAGGATCCGCTCGACTGTTGCTCCGTCTTCTTCTTGGATCCGTTCTTCTCCCTTGTGGAATCCCAGGCAAGATGACCGAACCCAGATACCATTACTATTTTTGCCTATTGCTAGTAGTCTCGATCTATAGTTTTGCCTCGATGCCCATGTTCTTCTTGTCAGCCTCCTACTTGTAACCATTGCCATGTTTAACCACCCTACCTACGCAAACCGTTGCTTGGCTAAGTACGCTTCGCTCAGCCCCTCTTATAGCATTGTTAGTTGCAGGTGAAGATTGAAGATGTTTGCTTCATGTTGAAGTTTTGGTTGGGTTATATCACACTATATAAATGCTTAAAAATGAAATCATCTATATACTGGCAGGGTGGAAGGCTAAGCCTTTTGCTTGGTGTTTTGTTCCACTCATGCCGTTAGGAACCGTATAAACCGGTATTATGTTCCTTGATTTTGCGTTCCTAACACGGTTGGGGTGTATGGGACCCCCTTGATAAACCGCTAAGTGCTAAGTCTTTTCCAGCAAGTCCCAACATTGGTACTATTTGCCTAATAACAAACTAATAAAACTTGCATAAGGGCTTTGCAAACCCTCTTTTATTCTTAATTCAACAACCCCGGGCCAGTGCTCCACATGAGTGTTGGTCCGAAACGGGGGTTACGCGGGGCCACCTCGAGGAAACTCAAGGTTTGGTAAAAACCCGTGGGATCGCCCATCCGGTCGTGTCCTGAGACCTAGATACGCGCGGCTACTATCAGGGTGTCGACACGCCGGGAGGATTTGCTGGATTAGCCTTACCTTAGTTCGGTTTAACTTGAGCACGGGATTCCGAGAATACTCGGGTCTTCCCACCTATGGAGTTGCGACTTCGCAGATCGTGGGCTTGTGATGGGCCAAGTTGGAACACCCCTGCAGGGTTTGAACTTTCGAAAGCCGTGCCCGCGGTTATGTGGCAGATGGGAGCTTGTTAATTCCGGTTGTAGATAACTTGACACAATGTTTCCAATACACTACCAGCGTGTGTACCGTGACTGTCAATTTCCGAATAGGGATTCGGGAGTTGAACACGGTGGGGTTATGTTTGACCGGCTTTAGCTAGGATCACTTCGTGATCATCTTTCGACCGATGCACTTCTCTTCTCGCTCTCTTTTGCGTAAGTTAGTGCTAGTTGCTGCTGCAGACTCTTGTTTGTTCCTTCACCTCTCGTTCTTTCTTCAGCCTTGTCCTCACCCAAGGCTTAAATAGTCGTGTTACCCGGGAACGGGATTGCTGAGTCCTCTGTGGCTCACAGTTACTTCACCACACCAGTTGCAGGTTCAGCCGAGTTGGTTGCAGGAGTTGGATCAGTCCTTCACCAGGAGTTCGTTGAAGAGTGTGGCCGTTTGCTTGTGACGTTTCGATGTTCAGTAGTGGTTTCTACTAGGATTTGATCCTGACCTGTGGCTTTATGTTGTTTTGGTATCTTTCTTTTGGTTCTTCACCCGTAGTCGGGTTGTGATGTTCTGAATGATGTATTGCTTATGTAATGTATTGTGTGAAGTGGCGAGTGTAAGCCAACTATCTCCTTTTGCATTTTAATCCCTCTTTTACATGAGTCGTGCAAAGATACCAAACTTGAGATCATTCTAGGATGGGCTTATACCTTTAAGTCGTGCCTCGACACGTAGGAGGTATAGTCCCATCCTGGGCATTACAAGTTGGTATTCAGAGCCTTCTCCGACCTAGAAGCCCCCACTGATTGATCGAATCGTTGACGGTTGAGTCTAGGCACACACTAAAAACTTTTTGAGTCCTATATTATATCGGAGAGTAGGATTTCTTTGCTTCTCATCCCCTTTCTCTCTGGTGAGGACTCCTGACGATTACTCTTACCTCTTCTACTTTCAAAAATTGCACCAAATTTTTTTTTAGGATCCCGCGAGTATTCTGGGATTGTTTCGATGTTCTTGTGACAAGGATATTGTTCTCGATGCCTCCTGTTACCGAGGAGTTGAGCTTCGGGGTATCATTGTCGCAAGCATATCGCGGCAGTACTAAATACTTAAGACGGCCAACATCGAAAATCTCTCCTATACGGCCAGTGGCAAGATAACCCCGACATCACCCAGTACTGGGGAGGTAGTTCGAGAGTATTGCCATAGCTTGTTATAGTGGATGCTTTTCGAAGGTCCGAGGTAAACAGTTTCCGAGAAAGACTGGTTATGTGTTGAAGGATGGATACACCTGGATGTAGGTTTAGAGTTGATTGCGCGGTGCTTCCCGTGTATCCCCAACACCTGATTGCATAACTGGAAACTTTCGGAAATCTATAGGTGGGTTCATCTAGTAGTTCTAGGCATTCTTCCAACGGATGCACGATATGAAGTTTGGGGTTCTACATTGGGTGAAGTGGTTTTATGGACTTGTTCTGATCGGGAGTTGCATCTTAAAGGGTCCTTGGCTATGCTGATCCGGGGATTGCAAAACCCTTTTGTAACACGTTCCATGAGCTTTCAGCACGAAGATGTCGAACGAAGCTTCTATCTTGCATTTGTTCTATCTGATCCTTGTTCCTTTTTATTTATCTTTTGTTCTCCAAGTGGCTTCTCGACTAGCTGATGTATCTGCAGAATTCATTCGTTCAATCCTCTGTTCGAATGATGTTGTGAAGATTAGGCTGTTGCATATCTATCCTTTGGTCTTGTTTTGATTCTGGTATTCGAGTTGCTTCGATGTCAAATGTGGATTCCATACCTTTCCTAATCGGTATTCTCATATTTCTATGGGAGTGCTAGTCCTTCTTGATCATCAAGATCTTCATGTTAAATTCTTTTCAACCGGTGTCCTTTTGTTCATCCCAAGTTGTCTTTGTTTTGCCCACCCTCCCACCCTTTTTCTTCTCGGAGCCAGAAATTCTCAAATGAAGTATCCATTTTATTCATGTGATGTTTCTTCATTCATTTCCTTCAATGTTCTTATCCGGTGATTTATCGTCAAGATGCTCAAGAGCTTCAAGTTCATCATTCTTTTGTTTTCTAATTCTGCCGGTGGATGTAATTCAGATTTCGGTGTTGATCTTATCCTTTTCCTCATTTCATAATGCTTTCTTATTCCGGTGCATCAATTAATCATTCTCCTCTTGTTATTCTTATCCGGAGTGCTGAAGATTCATAATTCCATTCTTAATCCGTTCAAGCAATTTTGAGGATTGTCATCTTACTCAAGCCATTTAATTCAACCGGTGCTATATCTTTTAAGCAATCTTTTCAACGGTGATTTCTTTTGAGTGGGCATTAACCCACAGGTCTTTTTCAAGGATCTTACCTGACTCTTCTATTTCAGGAGTTATACTCAAATTCTTTTCAAAGTGTGACGTAAGTATGATTTCCATCAGTCACATGCCTTCCCCAAGATCGTTTTCAAATTCTTTTCTTCATTGGTTCAACCTTTTTAATTCTTCATTCCGGAGTATCTCGAAATTCTTCATGGCTTTTCTCATCTTCATTCTCAGCATTTGAAGATCGGAGAAGAGCTTCTCTTAAATTTTGGCCCGTCTTCTTGAAGATTCGTGGTTCTACCTTCATGCCATCCTCATTATTGTTTCGATTGTGTGGAATTATTTTCATACCATCCGAAGCTTTTCATAATTCTTTCTTTGTGTTCCTCCGAAGGCCATCATTTCAGCATATTTCTTCGTTCTCAGTTTTCAACTTCGTTCTCCAACTATTCTTCATTGATGTCTCTTCGTTCGTCTCCTAATTCTTACGGTGGTTCTTTCAAGATTACTCTTCCGTTGTTATCGTTTTAATTCATTTGTTCTTTCCATAATCCTACCGGTGCCTTGTTGAATAATTATCCGAGCTTGTGCGAGATCTCTCTTTAATTCTTTGCAACGAGAATAAGTGCTATGCCAAATCCTTTGGTTGTCATCAATTTAAATTGGTGAAGGAGATGCATGACATAATTCTTATTCTTATTCCTTCAAGTTGATTTAATTCTTTTGTCTGGAGCTTGTTCATCATATCATATCCTTGATTCTAAGTTGTTCATCTTGTTTTTCCGGAGATCCAAGTTATTTCAATTATATCATTCAAAGCTCCATCTATTCATCGCATGCCTTGAATCTTATCCTTTTCATCTGTCACTTCTCATGCTTTCATTACCGGAGTTCTCATGGTGGTTCATCATGATTTAATTCATCCTTGAAGTCTTCATCAAGATTCTTGTTGGAGCTCAATCATTCTTCTTCATGCATTCCAATTGCAATCCTTTCCACCTTATCTTTTCTGATGGTGTTATGTCATTTTTGGCAATTCCTTCATGTTTCATGATTCACAAGTTGTCAGGAATGAGATAATTAAAACCATCATTTCTTTCTCTTTAGGAGATCCTTCAACACCTCATTGTATCTCTTGGAGATATCTTGGGTTCTATTCACCTAAAAGCTTTCCCTAAGGATTGTTGCTAATTGTGGTGCTTATAAATGACCCAAGTTCTTCATTTATCATTCCGGTGAAATAAGTTTTTCATCTCCTTGTTGATCTCAATCCAATCAATCGTTTTCGTTAGTGGCTGGTTGTCACCTCTTCATTTTGAGATGTTTTCCATAAGCCCACATCAAGCTTATTCGTTTTCGTTGTTGATTTTTCCAACAACTCCATTCAACCCTTCTTCGTAAGGATGCTCATTCAATTCATTTGCCGGAGAAGTTGTCTTTTCTTCTCCATTCTTTTCTTTCGTTGATCTATATTCTATTTTTTCATTCCGGAGGCATTGTGATATTGCTCTCTTTAACCATCATCTCGTTTTTATCGAGATCATGTTCTTTCCCTTGTTTATCATTTAACCGGAGTGTTGTATTCTTCATTCTAGTTCCCTCGTCTTATCAAGTTTTAACTATCTTTTAACCGGAGTGCTGTCTGAATCCTTCTTACCTTGTGCCATTCTTTTAATTGTTTCGGAGGCAATATGTTGTTGTTTTCATCAAGTATCTTCCCAACTTGGCAAGTTCATGTTAATTCCTTCCTTTTTCAGACGGAGTGCTGCCCAAATTATGTCATTCTTATTTCTTGGCTATACCGTTGCGGTTTCTTATTCTTTTGGCTCGTAAGCTCTCCTTTCATGTCTCTCAACCTTCAAGGTTCTCGTAATGTTCCTTGTTCGTCCTGCTTACCGGAGTGCTCTTAACTTCGTTCATCTCCGTTGCTTTCTTTCTTTCAACTTGTTTAACCTCTCAAGGTTCCTTGGTTTCACTCGTCTGTCAAAGAAGCAACTTTGTTTTACCTCTTCTTATTCCGTTTTTACCCGGTGATATCTCTAGGATCTCGGGTCGAGATCCTCTGTTAGTGTGGGAGAGTTGTGACGCCCGAGACTGACGTCCCAGAAGATTCCAGAAGCTTCCAGAAGATTCTGGATGTTCAGGGTTGCCCGTGTGGTTCTTTGTGCTTGTGTTATTTATTTTTGCATTGCATCATGTCATCATGCCATCATGTCATATTTAATTTTTGCATCTCAACCTAAATAAACCGTGTGGACCTTCGGTCCATTTAAATCGAGGGAAGGTGACTTCTCTTTATAACATATTAAAGTCTCTCATTATTTTAGGGAGCTATATAATAATATTCCATTGCTCCGGAATCACCATAACACACTTGCATAATTTCCCCATGTCTTTCACTTTGAGTTTCACCATCAAAATCTTGCCGGTAATTTCTTTCCGTTGTTTCGAGGCTCCTCCAAAAATCTAAACTCCTTTTAGTTGCAAGCTAAATGTTTTAGTTTGCACTTCCTTTGTGTTGGAACTATTTTTGTTGGGTTGGTAATATCCCGTAAAGCCTTATAAAAATGTTCCATATTTTATTTTCCGTTCTCTGCCTCTTTCCTTTTTATTTTTTCTGCTCTCTCTCTTTTATTTCTGTCTAAGAAATAATAAAAGAGCCTCCCAGCCTGCAAGCCCAGCCAGCACCTGCGGCCTCCCTCAGCCGGACCTCCTGCTCCTTGGCTCCTTGGCCCATCGGCCCAAACCCACCCCGGCCGACCTAAACCCTAGCCCGATGCATCTCCCTTCGCTCCTCCCAGTCCTTCTCGCTCCCCCCGCGCGCCGCCAGAGGCCCCGTGCCCGTTTCCCCCTCGAGCGCCGAAGCCCCATCCCGCATCCCATCGAGCCCTCGCTCTCTCCCTCACCCGCTCGCCTCCCTTCGGTCTCCTTCTCCGCATCGCCCCGGCCAACTGCCAGTCGCCGCCGCGCCAAGGGGATCCCCTCCTCCTCTCCAGAAGCCCGCGCCGCCGAGCCTCTTCTCTGCCGCGACCTGCTTCCATGGCCGCCTCGCCATCTCCTCAGCAGCGCCTGGATGCGCCCTCCATGGCCTGAGCCGGCCAGCCAGGGGTCCCTGCGCCTCGCCCCAAGCCCCGGCGAGCGCCGGTCCGGTCATCGTCATCTCCAGGCCCTCGTCCTCCCTGTCTCCTCGCACAGCCCCGAGCTCGTCGACAGCCACGGATGCAGTCGCCGCCCTGCTGCCTCCATCCCGCGCCTCTCCTCCGCAGAAGTTGTGGCCTCGTCCTCCCTCCTGCGCCACCTTCCAGCCAAGGCCGAGTCCCGCGGCCGCGTCGCGTTCTCCAGCGCCTTGGAGCTCTCCCGTGGCCAGGCCGCCTCCGGCCGTCCCGTCGGTTGCCTTGTCAGATCCCGAGCAGCCCGGCGGCCAGGAGCCCGTCCGCGCGTGGCCCCTCCAGCACTTCAGCGCCGGCGACCTCCTTGCTGTTGCTGCCGCCTCCGGTGGCCTCGTCGCCCCGTCGTGCTGCCGTGTTGAACTTTGTTGCTGTAGTTTTGTTTGTGTTTTGTGTTAGCTTGTTCTGTTGACTTGTCAGATGACCTAACGAGTACCCGGCGAACCGACCAAGTACCTCTTCGAAACAAGTTCCTCTACGGTTTTGTGTACATCTACGGAAATGAGTACGTCTACGAACGAGCTCCGTGAACATCTACAAACGCCCTGTGTACGACTACCGACGCCCGGAAAACGACCAAGTTCCACTACTTCCCACGACGGCCACGTGTACAACTATGTTGCCAAGACGGCCCCGACAAGTACCACGACGACCCGAACGACTACCGATGACCGTGAATAACTACCGCCATCGTGGAACCGCCAAGACGAACGGAACAACTACTTCCCACTACGAACGTGTACCCCTACGTCGACGACGACCGCGACAAGTACCACTACCGACGCCCGGATCCGTCGGCACCCTCAAGTACCTCTACGGCGTGTACCACTACCGTCGCCCCGTGTACCGACTCGTGTACCACTACTTCCCCTACGTTCCTCGACGTCTCGAACCACCCGAAACGCACGCTTCAAAGGTATAACGAGACGACCCCGAGACGTGACCCGTGAATGCTTGCTTGTGTTGTATGAGTTGTCTCCCGTGTGTGCTTCGTGCCCGTTCCACCTTTGTCATGTTCCTCGGTTGCCGCGTCACCGACTCGTGGGTACCCGGTGACGGATTGCCCCACCTTTCATCTCGTTTGACTCACCCATGCCATCTTACCTTTTGCACCGGTCTCTCAACGAGTCATCGGAACCGATATGTTGCCGTGGCATCATTTTCGGAATCGTTGCCGTGGCACTCTTTTCTTTCCACCACGGTGACGATGCTTCATATCTCTTTTAAGTCAACCTTTTAAAATTGCATAAACTTGATCATCTCATCCGCATCATGTTAACAACCCAAAAATGTTAATTGTTGTTTGCTTATAATTATTAAACATGCTCATGAGGATTTTCCGGACATGTTGTTGTTATTCTCCGGCCCCATTTAAATTGCCTAGATAGTGTAGTTTTAATTATGCTTCACCTCTTGCCATGTTAACAAACATTTAATATTGTTTTGTAAATAACGAGATTCAACTAAATAATTAAATGTGGTGTTTCGTCAATATGCAACTCGTTGCATATTGATCTCCACTTAACTTGTAGTATTTGTTTGTGCACTTTGCCATGCCTTGCATATTTAAACCGGACATGCATCATACTTGTTTGTGCATCGTATGCCATGTTTAAGCTTGTGTGTTTACCGTGTTGTTTCTTTCTTTCCGGTTGCTTCTCTTGTTAGCTTCGGTTTTGTTCCGGAGTTGTGAGGATCCGCTCGACTGTTGCTCCGTCTTCTTCTTGGATCCGTTCTTCTCCCTTGTGGAATCCCAGGCAAGATGACCGAACCCGGATACCATTACTATTTTTGCCTATTGCTAGTAGTCTCGATCTATAGTTTTGCCTCGATGCCCATGTTCTTCTTGTCAGCCTCCTACTTGTAACCATTGCCATGTTTAACCACCCTACCTACGCAAACCGTTGCTTGGCTAAGTACGCTTCGCTCAGCCCCTCTTATAGCATTGTTAGTTGCAGGTGAAGATTGAAGATGTTTGCTTCATGTTGAAGTTTTGGTTGGGTTATATCACACTATATAAATGCTTAAAAATGAAATCATCTATATACTGGCAGGGTGGAAGGCTAAGCCTTTTGCTTGGTGTTTTGTTCCACTCATGCCGTTAGGAACCGTATAAACCGGTATTATGTTCCTTGATTTTGCGTTCCTAACACGGTTGGGGTGTATGGGACCCCCTTGATAAACCGCTAAGTGCTAAGTCTTTTCCAGCAAGTCCCAACATTGGTACTATTTGCCTAATAACAAACTAATAAAACTTGCATAAGGGCTTTGCAAACCCTCTTTTAGTCTTAATTCAACAACCCCGGGCCAGTGCTCCACATGAGTGTTGGTCCGAAACGGGGATTACGCGGGGCCACCTCGAGGAAACTCAAGGTTTGGTAAAAACCCGTGGGATCGCCCATCCGGTCGTGTCCTGAGACCTAGATACGCGCGGCTACTATCAGGGTGTCGACACGCTGGGAGGATTTGCTGGATTAGCCTTACCTTAGTTCGGTTTAACTTGAGCACGGGATTCCGAGAATACTCGGGTCTTCCCACCTATGGAGTTGCGACTTCGCAGATCGTGGGCTTGTGATGGGCCAAGTTGGAACACCCCTGCAGGGTTTGAACTTTCGAAAGCCGTGCCCGCGGTTATGTGGCAGATGGGAGCTTGTTAATTCCGGTTGTAGATAACTTGACACAATGTTTCCAATACACTACCAGCGTGTGTACCGTGACTGTCAATTTCCGAATAGGGATTCGGGAGTTGAACACGGTGGGGTTATGTTTGACCGGCTTTAGCTAGGATCACTTCGTGATCATCTTTCGACCGATGCACTTCTCTTCTCGCTCTCTTTTGCGTAAGTTAGTGCTAGTTGCTGCTGCAGACTCTTGTTTGTTCCTTCACCTCTCGTTCTTTCTTCAGCCTTGTCCTCACCCAAGGCTTAAATAGTCGTGTTACCCGGGAACGGGATTGCTGAGTCCTCTGTGGCTCACAGTTACTTCACCACACCAGTTGCAGGTTCAGCCGAGTTGGTTGCAGGAGTTGGATCAGTCCTTCACCAGGAGTTCGTTGAAGAGTGTGGCCGTTTGCTTGTGACGTTTCGATGTTCAGTAGTGGTTTCTACTAGGATTCGATCCTGACCTGTGGCTTTATGTTGTTTTGGTATGTTTCTTTTGGTTCTTCACCCGTAGTCGGGTTGTGATGTTCTGAATGATGTATTGCTTATGTAATGTATTGTGTGAAGTGGCGAGTGTAAGCCAACTATCTCCTTTTGCATTTTAATCCCTCTTTTACATGAGTCGTGCAAAGATACCAAACTTGAGATCATTCTAGGATGGGCTTATACCTTTAAGTCGTGCCTCGACACGTAGGAGGTATAGTCCCATCCTGGGCATTACATTTTATCTACTACCACCGCATTTTATTCCACCTATTTTGCTATATCCATGGCTTGCGCTCATGTATTGCGTGAAAGTTGAAAATGCTGAAGCGCGTTAAAAAGTATGAACCAATTGCTTGGCTGACACCTGGGTAGTACATGATTTATACTTTGAGCTGGGAAGACAGAGCATGACAAGACTATATGGTTTTGTAGGGATAACGTTCATTAGCATTTTATATTCTGAAAGACATGATTGTTTATTGGGATGCCTGAGTATTGATGTCTTTATGTCAAATTATAGACTATTGCTTTGAATCACTCATGTCTTATTATTCATGCAATGACTAGATATATGATCAAGTTTATGCTAGGTAGCATTCCACATCAAAAATTATCTTTTTTATCATTTACCTACTCGAGGACGAGCAGGAATTAAGCTTGGGGATGCTGATACGTCTTCGTCGTATCTATAATTTTTGATTGTTTCATGCCAATATTATACAACTTTCACATATTTTTGGCAACTATTTATATGATTTATTGGACTAACTTACTAATCCAGTGCCAAGTGCCAGTTCTTGTTTTTTGCATGTTTTTTGTATCGCACAAAATCCATATCAAACGAAGTCCAAATGCGATAAAAATTGGTGGAGAATTATTTTGGAATATATGTGATTTGTAGGATGTGGAAGCCACGCAAACGGGGGCCTGTAGTGCCCCCAACCCACCAGTGCGTGTCACAGGGCCCAGGCACGCCGTGGTGTCTTGTGCCCTCCTCGAACGTTGGTTGGAGCCATTCTTCTGGCGCAAGAAAGCTAATATGTGGATAAAATCGTGTCAATAATTCAGCGCAATTGGAGTTACGGATCTCTAGGAATTTAAGAAACGGTGAAGGGCCAGATCCGGGAAACGCAAAACAGAGAGAGACAGAGAGAGAGAGATCCAATCTCGGAGGGGCTCTCGCCCCTCCCATGTCATGGAGACCAAGGACCAGAGGGGGAACCCTTCTCCCACCTTGGGAAGAGGCCAAGGAAGAAGAAGGAGGAGGGGGGCTCTCGCCCCCTCGCTTCTGGTGGCGCCGGAGTGCCACCGGGGCAACGATCGGGACGGCGATCTACATCATCAATCTTGCTACCGTCAACACCAACTCTCTCCCCCTCATTGCAGTGGTGTAACACCTCTTTCCCCCCGTTGTAATCTCTACTTAAACATGGTGCTCAACTCCATATATTATTTCCCAATGATCTATGGTTGTCCTTTGATGTTCGAGTAGATCCGCTTTGTCCCGTGGGTTAATCATGATCTTGGTTGGTATGATTGTATATTTTATTTATGGTGCTGTCCTACGGTGCCCTTCGTTCTCGCGCAAACGCGAGGGGCCCCCGTTGTAGGGTGTCGCAATATGTTCATGGTTCGCTTATGGTGGGTTGAGAGAGTGACAGAAACTTAAACCCGAGTAAGGGGGGTATGACGTATGGGATTAAAGAGGACTTGATACTTAGTTCTATGGTTGGGTTTCACGACCTTAATGATCTTTAGTAGTTTTCGGATGCTTGCTAGAGTTCCAATCATAAGTGCATATGATCCAAGTAGAGAAAGTATGTCAGCTCATGCCTCTCCCTCATATAAAATTGCAAGAATGACTACCGGTACTTGTTATCGATTACCTAGGGACAAATAACTTTCTTGTTGACAAAATCTATATACTAAACCACTAACTTAGTTGAACTTTATCTAAACAGCCCCTACTTTCTATTTACATGCTCTTTATTATCTTGCAAAACTATCCCAACGTACTTCTAGTTTCATACTTGTTTTTGGTAAAGCAAATGTCAAGTGTGCGTAGAGTTGTATCGGTGGTCGATAGAACTTGAGGGAATATTTGTTCTACCTTTAGCTCCTCGTTGGTTTTGACACTCTTACTTATCTAAAAAGGCTACAAACGACCCCCTATACTTGCGGGTTATCAGACCGCAAGGTGAAGAACCGTGCGTATTGTGCCGGGCTTGACGACCGGAGCAAAGGTGTCAGTGAAGTCGATGCCAGCACGCTGTCGGAAGACACGAACGACCCAACGCGCTTTATAGCGATTAAGGGTACCATCAGGATGGAGCTTGTGTTTGAAGACCTGCTTCCTGGTAATCACGTTGGCGTACCGGGGACGGGGAACAAGCTGTCACGTTCTGTTGCGCAACAAGGCATCAAACTCCTCTTGTATTGCAGCCATCCAGAGCGGGTCACGAAGAGCGGCTCGAATGGAGGACAGCAACGGCGACGGCTTAGAGGTGGACGTCGCATGGACGTAGTCATCCGCGCCGTAGCGCGAGCTCGGGCGAAAAATGCCCGTACGGGCGCGGGTGACCAGACCGGCCACAGGCGCCGGGGGGCCACGGGGGCCGCAGGCGCCGGGGGAGCCGTGGGGGCTGCGGGGGGGTGCCGGGGGTGGCCGTGGGCGCGAACGTCGGGGCCGCTTGGGGCCCTAGTGTCGCGGTTGTAGGAGGCGCCACAATGAGGGGACGCGCCTCAAAGCCAGGGCGGGCCAGGAGAGGCGCGCGAGCGCCCTGGGAGCGGCATCGAGGAGTCGCGTCACCGGTGGCGGGAGGAACAGCCGAGGGTACCTGCTGAAACGGAAACACATGCTCATCAAAGTAAACGTGCTAGGAAGTGAACACATGATGGGAGACGGGATCGTAGCACAGATAACCCTTGGAGTTGGAGGGGTAGCCGATGAATATGCAAGCGACAAAACGAGGTGCGAGTTTGTGAGGAGCGGAGTCGGCAGTGCTAGGATAGCAAAGGCACCCGAAAATACGCAAGTCATCATAAGATGGGGGTGTACCGAAGAGAAGAGGGTGAGGTGCATAGTTCCATCGTGGGCGGCAAGGGCGAAGGTTAAGGAGAAGGGAAGAAGTGGCAAGTGCGTCCGGCCAAAAACGAGGTGGCACATTAGCATGGAGCAGGAGCGTGTGAATGCAGTCGTTCACAGTGCAAAGAACTCGTTCGGCTCGACCGTTCTGCTGTGAAGTATACGGGAAGGTGAGACGAAAAATTGTGTCGTGGTGCGACAAAAAAGTGTGGAAAGCAAGGTTGTCGAACTCTTTTCCATTGTCAGTCTGAAGAGTAAGGATGGAACGCCCAAAATGCGTGCTGACATAGGAGTAAAAATCCGTCAAGGTGGAGAGTGCATCCGACTTTCGTCGTAAAGGAAACGTCCACACGTAGTGAGAATAATCATCAAGGATAACCAGATAATATAAATAGCCCGAATTACTAGGAACCAGAGAGGTCCACACAACGCTATGAATCAACTGTAAACGAAAAGAAGCTATGGTGGTGGAGTCATTGAACGGGAGGCGAACATGTTTGCCGACACGACAGACATGACAGGTGTGATCCTCTATCTTATTACAACTGAAAATGAAACTCCTAAGAATATGACGAAATGTGACGGGGTCGGGACGACCCAAACGAGCGTGTTAGAGATCGATGCCGGCAGAGAGAAGAACCGATGCAGTGGTGGAGGTCGACGGCGGATGCACCGGATAGATCTCGTCGACGCTGTCAAATCGGTGAAGTACCATCCTGGTTCGAGCGTCCTTGACAAAAAAACCAAGCTCGTCAAATTCAACAGCAACGGGATTTTCATGAGTTAAGCAACGAACGGAAACAAGGTTCTTAATAAGATGAGGTGACACAAGTATGTTAGACAAAGTAATAGGCATGGAATTAGAAGGAAAAGAGGTGTGCCCGACATGGGTGATAGGGAGGGTGGAACCGTCGCCGATAATGATGCGGCGGTCGGTGGTGACGGGAGTTAAGGAGGCAAGATTACCAGGATGAGCAAACACGTGAGCCGTAGCCCCGGTGTCCATGTACCAATGACCAACTCTAGTGTAGTTGTTCGGCGTAGGCGCGGTGTGCAGCGCGGCGAGGAGCACCGGATCCCAAGGCGCCGGCGACAGGGCCGGCGAGGGCGGTGGGGGGCGCGGGGAGACCGTAGGCGCCACTCAGCTGCGGCAATGGGTATCCTTCGTACGGCCGTGGAGCCGCGTAGTATGCCTGATGCGCCGGCGGGCGCGGTACGAGAAGGGTCGGTGCAGGAGCCCGTGGAACCGTCATGGTGTAGGCAAGAACGACATCGGTCCACGGGTTGTAGCCGGAGGCCCACGGAGGGGGCACCTGGAACTGCTGCTGCTGCTGACGGGGCTGGCCGGCACCTTGCGGCTGCTTCTGCTGACCGTCGCGGCGGCCCCCATCGTGTCGGCCCCTGCGACGCTGTTCGTCTAGAGGGGCTGGCAGCCCATAGGGCTGCGGGAGCAGC
>LR738715.1:506888634-506899035 GCA_902687465.1 Secale cereale
TGTCATGCAAGTATTTTATTATTAAAAGGTATCTTTATCTTTCAGATCTTCTTATTATTATCAACTCGCACATCAAACTAGATTAACGCTATATATATTAACTCCATCGAGAATTGACGATAATGATCCGTCATCAATCGATCATGACGAAAATGATCCGTCACGTCGTCGTAATTTGATAATCAACTACATTAGTGTCAAAAAACGTTTTACATTATGAAACGGAGTGAGTACTTAATTGCGTGTTGAGCTAGGCGGCCGACACTACCGAACGATCGGCCGACTGTGTAGACTCGCGAGCGAGGAGCGGCCTTTTGCCTGCTTTGGTGGCTCCGGCCGACAGGAGGGCCCGAGGGAGGAGAGGCCATGGTCCGACTACTATAGTTTGTTTCTTGGTGCTGGATGGGCCATTTTTTTGTCAATGCCGCACGGTCCGCTTGGTTGGTTGGCCCGTCCCTTCCCCCAAATACAGCAGCAGCATTGGTCAAAGATGCGTTGAAATTTAACCTCGACTTCCTCCCTGTCAAGAGCCTACACTAGCACTACTTGCTATTGTTGAATGTTGAATTGTTGATGCTTCACACACACACAGGCAGGGCAGGAGAGCTAGGTCGCTAGCCAATCATGGAGCTCCAGCCCACACGCAATGGCAATTCTTCCTTTCTCTATTAGGCTTGGATGAAGGAAGTGGGGATGATGAATCTATACGCAGGGGCAGGGTCCATGTGATGTGATGAGATGAGAGTCTGTGTGACGGTGCGTGCGAGTGCGGGGCGTACCCAGATGCCAAGTTTGGAAGCTTCTCCCATCCTTGCTGGCGCGGCCACACCAAAACTTTTGCCTGCTGGGTCTGGACCAACGACATCGCCAACATCCCCACCAAGCACACGTTGGGGGTCCTGCCGCGGGGCGCCGGACGGGTGGAGGAGATGGAGGGCTTCTCCCCCCCTGACAGGCGCGTCGCTCCATCGCCGGCCACGGCGGACTACACAATGCTCATCCACGTCGACCGCGTCAAAGATTGGACGCTGCCATCGCCGCGCTCCTCTCACTCGGGGCAGAGTGGCCTGTCGTCCTCCGATTCTGACTCCGATGGCCGCCCCTACCCTGAAATCATCCCCGGCGCATGGACCATGGAGGTGGAGGACGGCCAGCGCAACGATCGCCAGCATCGGCTGGGGCGCGCACCGGTGGCTGATCTGGGCTGCCGTGGTGCGCCACGAACTGGGCACGGCCGCGGTCGCGACGACGACGATGATGCTGGCCGTGGCAGCCGCCGCTCCTGGAAGGACGCCCTGCTTCGCCGCGGTCGCGCTGCTCCACCCCAACCCCAGGCGCCTACTCCTCGTCAGCGCAGTCGCTCCCCACCTCAACGCCAACCCAAGGGCGCGCGAAACCATCGCCGCAGCAACAAGATGCCCGTCGCTGGCGCGGCGCGCGCTCCTCAGCGCCGTCGATCCACCGCTCGGGCTCCGACGGCCCGAACCTCGGAGGATGCTGTTGCTCCAAGGCCATACGGCAAGGACCCTGTCGACGAGTTCTTCCGGGCGGCGAAACGTCCCATGGTCGCTTCGATCGTCGTCGACAACATGGCTGCTGATGTTGACTCTGCTGCAGACGCCATGCTGGCTGCCCCCCTCGACTTCGATCAGGCCCAGCAGGCAGACGCGGCATCGCCGGAGCCACAGCCCGACGCCTTCAGGCCAACGCTCGCAGCTCCACCCTCCTCTGGAGGTCTGTACAACCGCAACACTCCCACAACGGCGTGTACCATGGAAGTGCAGCTGGGAGCCGTGACCAGCCGCGTCTGTCAGCTCGAGATCGCCGGTGAGGAGGACACGCACGACCAGCCGCGTCGCCTCTTCCGTAGCAAGACGCCGCCCCTGCTTCCCTCGTCGCCTACTCGTCGCCCCTCTGCCCCACCACGGAGCCGCGCAGCACCGGCACCAACTAGACACAGCGCTCGTCAGGCCGCCAACCCATCCTCGGTGCCGGTGGCCCAACGCGCCTCCCTGCGCATCGTCAAGGAACTGGGGCTGCTGGGGCCACGGGACAAGATGACGGCGGAGGTTGCCGCGGCTCTGCTGCGCCGCTTCGAGGAACCGCTGACTGAGGTCGACATTGCGGTCATCGCCAAGCTCACACGCCTGGACACGGATGCTCTGAAGATCGCGGCGGGCATGGCTGGCCCTGATGGCGCTGCCGAGGCGGCCTCAGTTTAGTCATGTTAGCTACCCTATGTTATTCGCTCTGGTGGCGGCCGGCGATGGGCTGGTTTAAGTTAGGTCTTGCTATTTCCAGTAGAGCTAGAGGATGGTTTGCTCGACGCCGGCGTGTCTTGGGGCCTATTGGTGGTCGCCGGCGTGCCCCTGTTAGAGTGGTGGTGTACTCCTTCGGCCTTAGGCCATTTAGTTATCTCAGTTACCAGAGCTACACGAGTATCCCCCATGAATGATCATCTACTCCCAATTATGTGTTGGAATGTTCGTGGGCTAAACAACCCTGCAAAGCGAGCCTCCGTCCGCGAGATCACCTCGTCAAATCGTGTAGCAATCCTTTGCTTACAAGAGACTAAGATTGATACATGGTCGCCAAGCCTTGTGCGGGAGCTTGGTGGATCTATGTTAGATGGATGCATTGCCCTCCCGGCCATTGGGGCTAGTGGTGGCGCAGCTATCCTTTGGAACAAGCAGCTAGCCACCATAACCTCCCACGCCATCGGAGCCTTCGCCATCACGGCGAAGGTAACCATCCTTGGCCAGCCGCATAGCTTCTGGCTGTCCACGGTCTACGGACCTGCTGATGATGCACGGAAGGAAAGTTTCCTACTAGAGCTTAGCCGCACAGCCCCTCCTAGTGTTGAACCTTGGCTGATCAACGGAGACTTCAACCTCATCTATGAAGCACGCGACAAAAACAACCTCAACCTCAACCGTAGACTTATGGGGAGATTCAGATCGGCCATAGACGTAGCGGGGATCAAGGAAATCAAATGCAAGAACCGTCGATACACTTGGAGCAACGAACGCCAAGACCCCACGTTAGCTAGCATAGACAAATTCTTCTGCAATCAAGCTTGGGAATCCATCTTTCCAAGCTTTGCAGTTCTAGCGGCATCGACGGCAACATCTGACCACTGCCCACTTATCCTCGCCGATACAACTGCTCCCCCGCGCCAGGCGTCCTTTAGATTTGAGAGCTTCTGGCACCGTTTCCCCCACTTCAATGAAACGGTGGCTCATGCCTGGAGTAGGCCTGTTCATTCCGCGTGTGCTTTCCATCGTCTACACATCAAGATGATGCGCACTGCACATGACCTGAAGATCTGGAGCAAAGCACTCTTCAGCTACGCAACTCTCCAGTTCCACATTGCGGCTGAAATAGTGCTCAGGTTGGATGTAGCCCAGGAGACACGCCGTCTAACTGACGGTGAGTTCAACCTCAGAAAGCTACTCAAGCTACGCCTGTTAGGGCTGGCGGCGATCGACCGTGCCAGAAAGAGACAAGCATCTCGTCTGACCTGGATTCGTGCGGGAGATGCGGGCACAAAATTCTTCTATGCAAAGATGAAATCCCGCACTCGGAAAAACTACATTCACAGTTTGAAGGTAAATGATATACTGGTCACAAAGCATGAAGAGAAGCTAGCAGCCATTGATGAACACTTCCAAGAAAGCATTGGTAAAAAGATGCCAAACTCCATTGGAATCAAATGGCAAAACCTGAACATGCCATCCATCCATGCGGCTGGCCTAGACAATCCTTTTTCTGAGGATGAAATATGGCAAGCAATCCAAGCCTCTCCAGCTGAAAAAGCGCCGGGGCCAGATGGATTCACGGGTACCTTCTTCAGAACCTGCTGGCCCTTGATCAAATCAGATGTTATGCTGGCTTTCAACAAGTTCTATCACCTAGCCGGAGGAGGTTTCAACAATCTCAACACTGCCTTAGTAGCCCTCATCCCTAAAAAAGATGGTGCTGAAAGAATTCAAGACTACAGGCCCATTAGTTTGATCCACTCAATCGCAAAGCTCATTGCCAAGGTGCTAGCAATTAGATTAACTGCGGTGATACATCAAATTATCTCACCGGCCCAGTCAGCTTTCCTAAAATCCAGAAGCACACAAGATAGCTTCCTCTTCGTCCAGAACGCCATCAGATCGCTCCATAGAAGAAAAACCCCTGCTCTACTCTTCAAACTAGACATCGCTAAGGCGTTTGACAACGTCTCTTGGGAGTATCTACTAGAGCTGCTTCAAGTGCTAGGCTTCCCTGCAAGATGGCGTGACTGGGTAGCCTTGCTTCTTGCCACGACATCCTCTTCCTTCCTGCTGAATGGCACAAAAGGAATAAGCATACGTCACCGCAAGGGGCTGAGGCAGGGTGATCCGCTCTCGCCTCTCCTATTCATCATCGCCATTGATCCCCTGCATAGACTGCTCCAACGGGCAACCGATCTAGAAATTCTTGCCCCTATGCCTAGTAGAGATATCACCCTACGTGTCAGCCTCTACGCGGATGATGCGGTCATCTTCGCCAACCCTCACAGAGAAGAGGTAGACGCACTGCTCAACATTCTCCGCGACTTCGGGCACGCAACTGGGCTGAGAGTAAATCCTTCCAAGTCAACTGTTACTCCCATCCGTTGCGACGGCATCAACTTACAACACATTCTTGCCAACTTCGGAGGGGCAACAGTGGGTTTCCCTCTCAGATACCTGGGTCTCCCACTGACTCTCTCCAGACTTCGCCTTGTACACATCCAATTTATCCTTGATCGGATCAGGGCTAGGCTCGCAGGATGGAAAAGCAGGCTCATGACTATTGCTGGTAGAAGGGTTTTGGTACGTAGCGTTCTCACGGCACTACCAACCTACGCCCTCTCCGTGCTCCGCCCGCCAAAGAAATTCCTTACGGAAATTGACAAGGTTAGACGACGTTTTCTATGGGCCCAAGAGGAGGAGCTTACCGGCGCCAAGTGCAAAGTTGCATGGCCTGCGGTTTGCACACCAACAGATAATGGTGGATTAGGGATTCTAGACCTCCAACGCTTCAGTAGAGCGCTTCGGCTTCGATGGCTGTGGCTATCTTGGACAGATGATGGCAGGCCATGGCAAGGCATGCCGGTCCCATGTGATGACGGCGACAAAGCCCTGTTCAACGCCTCAACTTCAATCAAAATTGGCAACGGTGAAAAGGCTACCTTCTGGCACTGCTCTTGGACGGGATCAGGAAACCTCAAGACTGCCTTCCCTACCCTCTTCAAACATTCCAGGAGGAAAAACAGATCGGTTAAGGAGGCCTTGACAAATGACACATGGATGCAAGACCTCGCCCATGGAGACACCCAGGAACTTTGGGCCGAGGCCATCAGGCTGCAAAGATGGCTGCAAAACATGAACCTTCGTTTTCAACCTCAGACTGCAGACAAAATCACCTGGACGCATGAGGCCTCAGGAACCTACACGGCTAGCTCTGCGTATAAGGCCCAACTCCATGGGACAATCAAGTCGGACACCAAGAGGATGATCTGGAGCGCTTGGGCACCTGCCAAGTTGAAGATCTTTGCCTGGCTGCTTCTCCGTAATAGGCTTTGGTGCAATGATCGCCTGCAACGTAGAGGCTGGCCCAACGGATACTTCTGCCAACTCTGCGTCAGGAACTTAGAAACCTCCGTTCACCTTTTCTGGCAATGCCCGCTATCACTTGCTATCTGGGAAGAAATGGCGGCTGGTTTTGGCTGCAGCACGCTTCAGCCTGCCAAATGGCAGAACAAGTCTAAACCAGCGGATATTATTGCTCAAATGACTGGAACGGCGAGGCCGGATCACAAGAAGGCCATCAAGTCAGCCATCATCCTTATTCTCTTAGAAATTTGGAAGGGAAGAAATGAAGCCGTCTTCAGAAACAGGGTGCCAACAAAGAATAGCATTTGCGCTGCCATCAGATGCACACTTGAGCTGTGGCGACAAGCAGGAGCAACACTTTTGCAGCACCCCTTCTGGGAGCCACCATGAAAGTTGTAACATAAATTTTTCATAGCTCTTCTTCCCCTCCTGCCATTTTCTCAGAACAGCCTTGTTTTTCACATGCACCCTGCTCCCTGCTTAATATCAATATAAGCCAGCATTTTGCTGGATCTTTCAAAAAAAAAAACAACTAGCCTTTCTAAACAGTGGCAACAACGCGCGCGGCCACTCTTTTTTTCTTCTTGAATTTGGTTTCTTCTTTCTGGCGACATATGTGTGTCTGTTTAAAAGCTGCAGCCAGCGATAGGTGGGCTTCTTGGGCGTGAGCGCAACGCGTTGGCCGCACGTACGTCGGTCTAGTGTACTAGTAGACGTGCGGCAGAGTAGTTTTTTTTAGCAGATGCTGCATTGTAGTAGCAGTCTGCTGCTGCAACGCGCCAAAGGGCGGGCTGAGGCATGGGGCGTCGGGAAAATTTAACAGGCCGGCAGCGCGCTTACAGCAGGCCGAAAACACGAGAAAATCACTACTCCTCGTAACGGGCTGCACCGACAACATTCTACTATTTTTGTTTTTGTTTTTTGTGCTTCTCGTCTGATCGGGGCGACTACCGTCTAAATCTTGACCCTCCCATATACTAGTAGCAGTAATAGTAGAAGATAAAAGAGTTCCAACACAGCAAAATAGTCAAAAAGATGACAATAAATTACTCCCTCCTTCCCATAATATAAGAACATTTTTGACACTAGTGCAGTTTTAAAAACGAATGTTTTTGACACTAGTGTAGTGTTAAAAACATTCTTATATTTCGAGACGGAGGGCATAAGTAAACTGCAATCAGGCATCTAAAGGTAAGCTAGTGCCGTAGTGCGACTTGTTTTGTTTCCCAAACCGATCGACCCACCGACTGAGCTCATTCAGCACCACCATCACCATACATGCATGCATACCGGAGAATCTCTATTGAGTAGAACTGACTTGTCCCTTCGGGGAAATCCGATAGTGAGTAGCAGTGACTGTGAAATGCTAGTTAGACAAGCACATGCTATTCTCTAGTGTAGTACTCCCTCCGTTCCATAATGTAAGACATTTTTTGGCACTACACTAGTGTCAAAAAAGTCTTACATTATGGAATGGAGGGAGTAGCTTCTAGTGAGATACTCCTAGCTAGGCTAGGACAAGCACATACTACTCTATATATGAATCGCGCTGCATGCATGATATATATAGGAAAATGATTGTGTACTTCTGGGAGTATGTATTCCCGCTCCTCATATATCATATAGATGAATCTTTTATACCTCTTTATTATTTTTAATATATTTCATTAGTAATTATTAGATACCCCAGAATGAGTTTCATAAAAAAATTCATGCGAGTCTACATATTTTTAAATGTTTACGTATATACTGATGTGTTTGTATGTGAAAAAGATATATTACAAAAAGTACGTCGCAGATGATATTTTTTCAACAAAATTCGTATTGGGGTATCTTAGAATATTTAATGAAGTATATTGAGAATGATAAAGAGGTATAATTAATGCATATATGAGGTATATTGAGGATGGGAGTCCATACTCACATGAGTATAAAATAGGAGTCCTATATATATACTACAATCCTCAATATACCTCATATACGCATTAATTATACTTTTTTATCATTCTCAATATACTTCATTAAATATTTTAAGATACCCCAATACGAATTTTGTTGAAAAAATATCATCTGCGACGTACTTTTTGTAATATACCTTTTTCACGTACAAACACATTAGTATATACGTAAACATTTAAAATATATAGACTCGCATGAATTTTTTCATGAAAATCATTTTGGGGTATCTAATAATTACTAATTAAGTATATTAAAAATAATAAAAAGATATAAAAGATTCATCTATATGGTATATGAGGAGCGGGAGTACGTACTCTCAGGAGTACACAACCATTTTCCTATATGTATATATATATATATGATGCAAGATCCAACAACGACACATCCATGGTGTCATGCGCACTGATGGAGACAAGACGATGTGTCCGACGACCACACAGCACGGCCGCACCGGAACATGTGCGGGCCAAACAGCTCCACTCGGGCTATCACACGATCGCCTACACCGAGCCATCATCACGGAATCACTGAGCAATCTGAACCAAACCCCGCGCCGCATCATCAAGCTGTACGACTACGCTAGGCTACAAACCAATATACTTCGTCGAGCACGTCTACGAGAAGTGATCTCAACATGCACCATTCACATGCCAGGCCGGTGTGGAACGAGATGCAATCTTCATCAACTTCTCTGGCGCGACACGGCATTGACACTTGGTCGCCGCGAGGGACGCTTTCAAGCGACGCATTATCATTGACACGTTGCTGCGATGCCATCACCGACACTTCATCGTCAAGGTTTTCATCAACATGGTCTTCATCACCATCATTGTCAACACACCGCCGCCACCTCGTCCACAAGATGGACACCTAGCGTCCTCTGATAGACTTTTTTGCAAGACACGACCTCGACGACGACAATGATCACGTCATGACGACGGCATCCACCGCGTCATCCACGACGACACGACTGCATCGACACGGCGTCACTATAGCGACGACCCTACACTACGACACGGTTCTGGCAAAATCGATGTGTGCTCGATTGGCTTCCTCTGGTCTTGGCAAAACCGGTGGATTCATCGCCGACGGCACCCTCTGACATCCGCAAGGTGCATCGTCCACGTCTGCAGCTCCGTCATAGCGTATTTTTTTGCGCCTCCAACTTTGTGCGGTTTCATCATCCACGACGATCACACCATCGACTACGACTACCTCGACCACGGCTACATCACCATGATCGGTTACCTCGACATTAATGGCTACGTTTACAACAACACATCGGCAACAACTCCTGTCAACAGCGTCCGTCTCGTCACTTTCCCCACAACACTCCCGCTGTGACCGCGGGAGGGAATAGAGGAGGAGATAAGGAAGGCACCAGAAGGGGACGCAGTCACCGCCCTAGGTGCCGACCCATCAGCCATCAGAGACGCAATTGATGATGACGCAGCGGTGAAGACGATGGAAGCACAAGAGTTCAAATTCGTTCAGTCGTCATCGTCCGCTTCACTCCCGTTACGACTGAGGGGTGATGTTAGAAGTATAATTATGTTTAAGTTTGAGATAGGATTGGTTTAAATCATGTACGACTTTTTTTACGGTTATAAATCATGTACGACTTACCCTCTACTCCAAGTCTCTCTCTCATATTGTACTCTATATAAATCTCACATCTGAGTCAGAACAATACAACAACAATATTCATCCATCCTACAATTTTTACAGCAACTAGTTATCTCTGCACGCCTACATATCTCCGCATGGACCCCATCAGAAGAATCTCAATACGTACGTATATCTACACAAGACACTTGAAGAATGCAATGCAAAATGCAGGGACCATTTAGACGAACCTAGGTAGCTACGGTGGCACTGCTAAGCGTGGCTCCATCCACATCGCCCGCCAGGAATGGTAAGGAAAGGAAAGGTGCTGGTAAGCTAGAGCCTTCATTGATTAGTTAACGGTCGTGAATAACGCACGGGTGACACGCACAGTCTCTGCCCCGAAACAGCAATGCTACAACCATCCCGATGGATGCGCTGCGCTGCGCCTGAGATGGTCGGCACGCGCAACGGGGCATGACATTCCCGGCGACATGAACCTCGCAACCACTGTGCCCCCACACGCAACGAATTGAGGCCACGTCTTGTCTCGTTCTGTTTTCCTCTTCCTCGGCGCACGGCTCTACTGTACTGTGGGTTAACACAGAGGAGGCGGAGGTGGGTCGGTTCCTCACGTGAAGAAGGCCGGATGCGTGCGAGGGCCGGTTCGTATCATGTCGAAGCCGGGGACAAGGGCCCGCGACCTACCGTGCCCGGGACGTCATCGCCGACCAGCTTCATCTTGCCTGCGTGGCGAGGCGACGACTCGCAGCGTGTACACGACGCAGCCAGGCTGGCGGGAACGTACGTCTCTCTCTGCTGTGCCCGCCCAATGCCGTGTGGTCGATCCATCTACCAAACCCGGGGCACTCTCTTCCACTACTGCTACCACCACTGAACCAGCCAACCCTGTCAGGCAGCAGCAGCAGCAAAGGCTACGCGAACGTAGCATTTTTCTTTCATCCACTGTTTTTTTGGGTCTACTGTCTGGTTGGTTAAGCGCAGTCGTATGCCACCCTTCTGTTTTCTCAGGGCACCTTCCACGTGGATCACAAATGGACATCGCTAAATGTTCATGCACACATTCGGTCGTGTTGGTGAACAATTGGGTGGTCATCGGCCATCCAATCATATCCATGAAATATTCGCCTCTTGTACAACGGAGAAAAAGAAAGGGAACGGCGGGGGACCCCCCCCCCCCCCCCCCCCC
>LR738715.1:506899158-506927103 GCA_902687465.1 Secale cereale
CTCGGCGCTGCCGCTCCCTATTCCTGGCACTCCTCTCTCCTTCCTTTAGGCCTTTTGATGTTGATCTCAGTGAGGCGGCATGGATGACTTCAAGACTATGATGGCGCATACTGGCGGGTGGCAAGTTGGTTGGTTGGCTCCGAATCGGACGGGTAGCGATGGTTGGGATGCAGGAGAAATCCCTGTCAGTTCATCCGGCTCCGACGCGGTGCCACCTACGGTTGCCGCCTTTCCTTCTTGAAGGGCGTCGGTGGTACCCATCCCCCACTCCCCTCCTCCTTCTATGTACAGCCGGTCTATTCTCATAACATTATGAGAATAATATTCTCATAACACTTCCGAACTGCACGCCCAACGCGAGGGCACTGCACAGATACTGCAGCACAGAGACCAGTGAACTTCATGTTTGAAAAAACTATACGTTTTGTTTTTTCGGTACCTTTTTTGCTCTAGTTTTTTAACCGTTTATCGAAATTATGCGTGTAATATACCCTTGAAAAGCTATGGAGTAGACGCAACTTCTCCATGTTGAACACTTTTCAAAATTCATCATAGTTTAAGAGCAGTTTCGAAAATCGTGCGGCCCACAACGAATGACAGCGAGCGTTTTTTTGCGTTTTTTTCTAAACCGCTCGTCGGAATGAAGCAAGTGATACACCGTTGGAAAGGTATCGTCGGCGCGCATCTTTTTCATATCTATTATTTTTTCTAATTCGCTACGGTTTAAGAGCAGTTTTGAATTTAACAAATCGCGGAATTATGTTTTTTCGAATTTTTTGCAATTGTCGGTACTGTTTTAGCTTCAGTTTTTTAACCGTTTGTCAAAACGAGGCGTATGATATGCCGTTGGAAATCTATGAACGAGGCGCAACTTTCATATGTTGAAATGTTTTTGAGATTCCTTACGGCTTTTAGTTAATCTTGAAAATCGTGCGGCTGACTATATGAGGCAGCGACCGTTTTTTTTTGAAATTTTTACAAACCACTGGTCTAAATGATCCAAACGATACATCGTTGGAAAGGTATCGTCGAGATGCTACTTTTTCATGTAGAACACTCCCTGTAATTCATTACGGTTTAAGAGAAGTTTTAAAAATACAAAAATGCGGACGCTCTGTTTTTCACGACACCAAAATCGACACGTGCACTGCATCGGACAGAAAAGAGCACTGCTGCGGATGTAAAAGCGCACTGCATCCGATGGGCAAGCGAAATGCATGATTTCTTTTTTCTTGATTTACGTTATTCATTTTTTAGTCCGACACCACATGAGCTGCATCAGACGGCCAAGCGCACCGTAGTTTCTAATCAAGTTGACTGATTCCGAAACACAAGATACCTGGTGGGATGAGTGCAGTGCACATCAAAGGGAAAGTGAACCCGCGACAGAACTCAAAGTGGACCGCATGGCTTTGTTGTTGTTTTTGAACTACTTTTTTATTAACACGTCCAAAATGAATTACCGAGGTTAGTGTTCTTCTGAGATGTTTTTGTTTATGTTTCTCTTCGCACATCACTTTTTGGTGCAAATGAACCACATCACTCTCAAAAGTGAAACTCACGCAAAACTAGTGAATTACATTTTAAAAGAAACAAACTTTGCCAAAGTGAACCACGGGCAGAAACTAATGAACTACATCTTTAATAAAATTTACATTTTAATGAACTAATGAATTACATTTTACAAGAAACAAACTTTGCCAAAGTGGAGCACACTTTCTTTCTTCTTTTCTTTTTTGTTTCTCATCTTCTACTGAACCGGAACCGCACTGCACTTAATTTTTTCACAACAAAACAAGTGAGCTGCAAAAGCTCTAAACTATTCTAAGGAAAATTGAACTGCATTCATTTTTTTACAGTTTTGACACAGGGACAAATACAAAAGAACAGCACCATACCCTACAAACAAGCACATACCTTTTTTGGCATAACCAAGTGAACCGCAAGTCATCGGGCAAAATTACAAACTGATTTAATGGTCGGGGTAAACTTGAACAAAAATATGAAAATATCACTGGACCATACGCACAAGCGCACTGCAACCACATGAGATGAATTGTACATCCCAAATCTGCAAAAAAAGCATTCTCTGTAGATAAATATACAAACACATTAACTGAGCTATAACGGGGCGGCCAACTACTAAAATGCACACACAATGGCACCAGATACAAAACAAGACATGTTGTCGAGCCGCTGTCGAACTGCACCATGTGAAATGCCGCATCACGTGCCTGCAGAAACTGAGCTGCATGGGACGAGCTGACGAACCGCTGTCGAAACTGCACGCCGATGGATTGGAAGAACCTTCTGCGCACACCTGAGTAAAACGCATGACGCGCGCAACTATACCGGAGCGACGCACGGCCGAAACCAAACTACACGCCCGCCGTCCTCTCAGGTGCCTGCGTACTGCACCAACGACCGAACCGAGCTGCAATGATGAAGCAACTAGCACTGCTCGAGATCAGGTGGGGAACAACAGTGAACGAACACTGAAGAATGTGAAAGTCATAGGAAAAGGACCACCAGAGTCCAGTAGTGGCGTCACAGAGCATGGTGGGCTATGGATTGCTCTTGGCCGGTTGCAGTTTGTCCCGGCAGCCCCGAGGCAGCCCGTGCGTGATGCATGTGGTGGAGGACTGCATGTCCAATGAAGCACGAGGGACATGAGGATATCACCACGGGGCACATTTGGACGATGCTGGCGGGAGGAAACAACAGCAGCTTGGGGCAGTCATTGGAGAAGGGAAAGTGGAGGAGGACCAGTAGTCCGGCGACAAGTAGTGAAAGCGGCGGCATTAGGGTGGAGCCTGCCCCTACCCCTGGTCACGGCCAGATCTGAGGCCAGCAGGGGAGGGTGCCCACCGCCAGATCTCATCGGTAGGGGAACCTCGCCATCTCCATGACAGAGGCAGATCCGAGATACAGCGGGGGAGGGAGGTTAGGGGAGGGAAGGCACATAACTTGTGCTCGCCAGCTTTAGGAGGTAGTACCGGGAGGGGTGGGGGGTGGTGGCTCGCTGGATGGAGGGACGGCGCGCCACAGGGAGAAGGAGGTATGGGTGTTCCGACATGGGGAGGAAGGAGGGCACTCCGGTGCCGAGAGGAAAGAGGACAGGGCGCGACGGCCGGCAAGGAGGTGCGGTTGGAGGTGAGAGGCGGCGGGCCAGCGCGAGCCCTGGCTGGCAACGGGGTGGGAAGGCAGGTGGTGCGGCGACCGGGTGAGGAGGCAGGTGGTGCGGCGGCGGACTGGGTGGGGGAAGTTGTGGGGATTGGATAGAAGGAGGGGTGGGGAGGGGTGTTATGAGAATAAGGTCTTAAGGGGTGTTATGAGAATAGACCCACCCTATATATATATATATATATATATATATATGGGTCCAATGAATATATCGTGATTTGCTCCTATCTTATACATGGTATCCGCCTACTTTCGGCCCACTCTCTAAACCCTAATCGCGCCGCCGCCGTTGCTCTACAGCCTCTAGCGCAGCTCAACCCTAACCACAGTTGCGTCACTATCGCGGCTCCACAAGCCGGCGCCGCAACTCCTTCCCTCCTGATCACCCCTCCTTTGCCAGCTGTGAACCCTGCACCTCCCTTCCTCGCGCGACCCCCTTGCCGCTTCCGCCAGCTGCCACCACTAAACCCTAACCCTAGTCGCCTCTACCGCCGCCGCATGAACAGCATGCCCCACCCCTCCCCGTCCCATCGCAGCAACCCCTTCGCCTCCTCCAACTTCGGTGCTTCCATCCCCAACCCGGCCTACATCGGTGATGTCATGTTCTTCAACTGCGTCCTGATCAAGCTCCCTCACACAGAGGAAAACTTCTATGCGTGCAAGGCCTACTTCAATCTTATCTTCCACGAGTACAATCTCCGTTATCACATCGATGGCATCACCGATTACCTTGCCATGCGCTGCGACGACGACTGGATGGTGATCGATGCCACCCTCATCCACTAGTTCTTCCTCACTGTGTCCAAGGACATCTTCCACACCATCGTTCGCGATGGCGCTGATGCCTATGATAACCCACAAGTATATGGGGATCACAACAGTTTTCGAGGGTAGAGTATTCAACCCAAGTTTATAGATTCGACACAAGGGGAGCCCAAGAATAATTGTATGCATTTGCAGCTGAGTTGTCAATTCAACCACATCTGGAGATTAATTATCTGCAGCAAAGCGATCAGCGGCACAGTAATATGATAGTTTGATAGTAGTGACAGCAGCAATAGTAATGGTAACAGTGATAGCAATAGTTGTGTAGCAAGTGAAAAAGTAATAACAGTAGTAGTAACTTGGCAAGATCAATAAAAGAGAAATTCGTAGGCATTGGATCGATGATTTGTTGGATGATATTGCTCATGCGACTGTTACAACCTAGGGCGATACGACACTAGCTCCTGTTCATAAATATAATGCAGGCATGCATTCCGTAAATAGTCATACGTGCTTATGAAAGAACTTGCATGACATCTTTTGTCCTACCCTCCCATAGTAGCGAGGTCCTATTGGAAACTAATGGATATTAATGCCTCCTTTTAATAGAGAACCGAAACACATAGTGAATACATGAACTCCTCAAACTACGGTCATCACCGGGAGTGGTCCCGACTGTTGTCACTCCGGGGTTGCCGGTTCATAACACGTAGTAGGTGACTATAACTTGCAAGATTGGATCTAGAACATAGATATAATGGATATATCATAAACGGTTCAGATCTGAAATCATGGCACCCGAGCCCAAAGTGACAAGCATTAAGCATGGCTAAGTCATAGCAACATCAATCTCAGAACATAGTGGATACTAGGGATCGGCCCTAACAAAACTAGCTAGATTACATGACGAATCTCATCCAACTCCTCAACGACCAGCGATCCTACGAAGGAATTACTCACTCCCGATGGGGATCATCAAGGAATTGGTGATGGAGAAGGGTTGGTGATGACGAAGATCGAAGATTCCCCTCTCCGGGCCCCAAACGGACTCCAATTCTGGCCTCCCGATGAAGAACACAAGACGGCGGCGGCTCCGTCTCGTGAAAAGCGATAATTCTTTCTCCCTGATTTTTTTCTTTAAAAATAGGATTTTATAGCGTATGTTTCAGGGTCTGGGAGGCCACCAGGTGGGGACAACCCACCTGGGCATGCCTGGAGGGGGGAGCGTCCTGGTGGGTTGTGCCCACCTAGGTGCCCCCCTCCGGTTGTTCTTGGTTCCGGAAATTATCTTCTGTTATATAAAAAATCCTCGCAAAGTTTCGTTCCGTTGTGAGAACTTTTATTTCTGCACAAAAAACGACACCCTCGTAGTTTTGCTGAAAACAGCGTCAGTCTAGATTAGTTTCATCCAAATCATGCAAATTAGAGTCCAAAACAAGAGGAAAAGCGTTAGGAAAAGTAGATACGATGGAGACGTATCAGCCTACACGGTGTGGACCACGATCCTCGACCTCTTCACGGACAACAAGTTCCAACAGATCGTCTTCTTCCAGCAGGAGTTTTTTGGTTGTCACCAAAATGACTCCTCATCGACGCCTACTCATGCGGATCAAGACCCTCTCTAATGAGATGAACGACACCGGCTTCAAGTTTGGGGATGGAATCCTTCTCTATAGCGTCACCATCAGGCTCAATGAGGATCTTGGTAACGCCGCCTCCAATATTACTCTTATGGCTAACCCTACCTATGAGCGGGCTGGTGGCCTATCTTCTCCTCGAGGAGTGACGATTGAACAATCTACGCTCCCGCGCCGTCCACACCGCCGTGGCCACCGGTAATCGCATGGCGCCCCTGCACCACCCTCTTCGGCACCTGCCTGCACCCACGGCGCCACGTACCAGCTGCATCCACCGGTGCCTCCGGCACCCGCTGGTGTATACGGCACGACGTATCTTCAGTGCCCCCCGGCGCCCTTGGGACCTTCTCCACAACAGCCACCGACCGACCATCCTCGCCAATGCCATCATGGTCGTGGCGGCCGAGCAACAACAACGGCAACAACGCCAGGTCTCAACAGCGCCCTGGCCAGCAGTACCCGCCACCGTCGTGGAGTGCTGGCCACTACCCCTAGACTAGGGTGTTACATGCATACACCATGCCCGTACCCCGTCTCTCCGCCCTACCCTAGCCTTCTCGGTCTGCGGCCTCTAGCGCACCTTGCCTTCTTCGAAGCTCCCCATCTAGGCCCTAGTGTCCCTACGAGACTGGCCTACCCAGCCGCTCCACTTGGCTACAACACCTACATCAGCCAGCACTCCGATAGTGTAGCGATGGGCTTCACCAGTTGTCAGTGTGAAATCTGATAGACCTTGGGGTAGGGGGTCTCGAGCAGTGGATCTTGGATCAATGGTAACAGGAACATGGTAGACAATATTTACCCAGGTTTGGGGCCCTCTCAATGGAGGTAAAACCCTACGTCCTGCTCTTGTTTATATTGATGGAGATGTATCAAGTACATAGTTGATCTACCTCGAGATCGTGAGTTGTGGTCTAACTCCAGGGCTAGGTGAATGCAGTAATGATTTGGTCCCCTCTATGGGCTAAACCCCTTGGCTTGTATACATGCCGGGGAGGGGATCTAGGGTTACAAGGTCGATATCCATGGGATCACGTAGAGGCGGTAGGAGATGTCTTGGAGTATATGTCAAGTCTTTGGCAGAGGTAGTCTTGATCATGCCTAGGCTCACATCTTCTGGAAGCCAGCTCATAGAGAATGAGGGCCCATCCGCCCATCCTAGGACTACGGACCGGATAGGTTAGTACCCTCTATCCAACACTGTTAGTAGCCTCTGAACTGGTCTTCGATGCCGAGGATGGTATTCTTGAACTTCGGTTCTGGATTCTTGGCTCGATAGACAAGTTCCTTCTCGGTACCTTCTTCAGTTCGAATTCGAGGTCTTTGGTCCTATGGATAGTTCTGCTCGAGGCCTGATCCAATGACATGTGGCACAAAATCTCTGTCCTCAATGGTGGTGCGCCTCTAGGAAACCGAGTCACTTTATGATGCAAAGATGAAGCATCAGCCTCCTTTCTTTATAACCATATAATCTAGGGCTAGTACATAGAGCATCTCAACCCCAGCCGCACCAATCTAAGCGCGCTCTTCTCCTACCCCTAGATCCAACTCCGAGAGCCCACGAAATGGCAAGTGACTCGGGTTCCTCGAGGCGAACTCATGGTCCTGTCAAGGGTGATTAGGGGAGCTGCTCCATCCCTCGTTTTCAACTAAAGGGTCTAGCTACCTAAGGCTATCTGCCAGATTCAAATCTAGCCTCCACTCGTCTAGGCTTGACGTCCATGAACGGTCAAGCATTCACGGAGAACCATCTGGCCCACACGAGGGGGAACGGGTATCTTTCATCCCCTTCCTCCTCTGTGGCCTGGGATTTCCCATTCACGCCTTCCTTTGGGGTCTGCTCGAGTTTTACGGGATGCAACTCCATCACCTCACGCCCAACTCCATCTTACACATCGCGAGGTACGCGTCCTATGCGAGATGCACCTTGGATGTGAAGCACACTTTGGGATTTGGTGGAGGTAGTTTTGCATAATGCCCGGCTCCCCTACCAAGGTGTTATACGAGTCGGGAGCCGCCGAGGTTCTGCCCATTGAGGGGACCGACTACCCTCTAGGTACTCCTCGGGAAGACATATATTTCTAGTCATTTGAGTGGTCATTTCTAGATGACATCCCACCATATGACCCAGTTCGGCATGGGCTCCCTAATTTTTCTTCGGAACCCATGAAGAAACGCTACAACTGGAGATCACAGACTATTCCTCAGGAGGATGATGCCAACGTGGTCAGCCTGGAGAAATGCTACAGCTGGGGACCACAGACTCAAAATAGATCCTCTTTCCCCGAAGCCCCTAGTCCTTTGACTACTACTCCCAAGGGATGATGCGCAAAACGTCCATGTGGAGGACCGACCCCTCGAAGGAATCCACTGCAGGAGACGCTGGGAGCTCGAGCACGTACGTCGGTCGTGGAGGCGGACCAAACTATTTCCTCAACGCCCAGTTAGCATTATCACACCTCCGGAGATAACTTATCATGGATCTTTAATCCATTTAATATTGTCATAGGCAGTCCGAGTCCCCTCCGATAGTGGATGGCACAAGGGTTGGTGGAACATCAGCTCCGGATAGTGGCGCGGGACCAATCCCTACCGCAGGAGCTGCTCCCGAGATGCCTCGGTTAGGGGATTGGGAGACCTGTTCAGCTACCACGTCCGAGGTTCAGAGCACCATGAACCACCGACGGCGGAAAGTCTCTTTAAGGGATTCCGTTTTCACCAACTAATAGTTTAATGCTCTTAGCTCGGTGGGTGCCTACCTCAGAGCGACTCACAGTGTCTTTGAAGAGGCAGTGGTCGTTTTATCACAGGGTTTGCGGGTAAGGTTTCATCCGAGGTCGTATTACTTCGGTCATCTCTTAAGCCAATCATAGTTTGTGTGCTTGAAGGCAAACTTAAACTTCCGAGCATGGTAGTTGCCCCTAAGGGTTGATATGGGCACTAGTGAATGTGTCAACTCTTTTGATTAAAAGAGAGTGTTTCTTTTGGCAAGGAGTTTGGGTGGAAAATAACCGGGTTGCCGAAGTACTTGGCCAAACGAAGGATAAGCTGGACGCTGCTCTAGCCGGGGAGGATTGTGTAAAGGAATTTACCCAAGAAACACATGGTAAGCTTCATTTTCCCACCTTGCACATGTTTGACACAGTTCTCCCGAGGTCTGTATGACACGATGCAATTCAGCAACTCAATTCCTAGGTCACCCGGAAAGGGACCTAAAGTGGACCCGTGAAGAGCTGCAGTATGCAGAATTGCAGCGGCAAGCAAGCCAGCACGTGTTAACCCGAAGTAGCGAAGACACATGTGCTCTCAGAGCTGAGAATGCCCGACAAGCGCAAGACATTGAGAATTGCAAAGCTCAATTGGCTGTTGTCTAAGCGAAAGAGCGGCAGGCAAGCCAAACAATATCTGATAACCCTATATACCCCTCTGACGATGGTTGTGGTATCGTAGGATATGAACGATGGGCTAAAATGTTTGTTTCTTTTTAGCTTCTCTAGTCAGCCAGGGCATAGGGACTGATGAACGTTTGCCCGAGGATGTTGTGACGTGCCTCACCGTGGAGCGTGAAGATACTCGGAATACGATGAAGGAGGTTTTCAAGGCATTATGGCCCGAGGAGCAGAATGTGCCCGAAGACATGGCAGTCCTTGCAGAGCGTCCGAAGAAAGCTCGGCGGCTGAGTTCAAGCCCGAAAGATGTTGACATGCCGTGAGGGAGCGAGGGAGGCTTGGGCCATGCCGTCTGCTAGAACTACGTCGATATTTCCCCAAAGAGGAAGGGATGATCCAGTATAGCAGCGGTAGGTATTTCCCTCAGTGATGAGACCAAGGTTATCGAACCAGTAGGAGAACCAAGCAACACAACGTAAACAACACCTACACACAAATAACAAATACTCGCAACCCAACATGTAAAAGGGGTTGTCAATCCCTTTCGGGTAACAGACGTGATAGAGTTGTAAATATTGATAGATTGAACGATAAATAAGATAAATTGCAGCAAGTTATTTTTGGGTTTTTGGTTTAGTAGATCTGAAAATAAAAGCAAAGGAAAATAGATCGCAAAGGCAAATAATATGAGAAAGTGACCCGGGGGCCGTAGATTTCACTAGTGGCTTCTCTCGAGAAAATAGCAAATGGTGGGAAAAACAATTACTGTTGGGAAATTGATACAAGTTCAAATAATCATGACGATATCCAGGCAATGATCATTATATAGGCTTCACATCCAAGATTAGTAGACCGACTCCTCCCTGCATTTACTACTATTACTCCACACATCGACTGCTATCCAGCATGCATCTAGTGTATTAATTTCATGGAGAAATGGAGTAATGCAATAAGAACAATGACATGATGTAGACAAGATATATTTATGTAGAAATAGACCCCATCATTTTATCCTTAGTAGAAATGATACATACGGGTCGGTTGCCTTTCTGTCACTGGGATTAAGCACCGTAAGATCGAACCCACTACAAAGCACCTCTTCCCATTGCAAGATAAAAAGATCAAGTTGGCCAAACAAAACCCAAATATCGGAGAAGAAATACGAGGCTATAAGAAATGTGCATATAAGAGATCAATAACTTTCACGGATATAAAAAGATAGATCTGATCATAAACTCAAAGTTCACCAGATCCCAACAAACACACCGCAAAAGAGTTACATCTTATGGATCTCCAAGAGACCATTGTATTGATAATCAGAAGAGAGAGAGGAAGCCATCTAGTTACTGACTATGGACCCGTAGGTCTACAAGGAACTACTCACACATCATCGGAGAGGCACCAATGGAGGTGGTGAACCCCTCTGTGATGGTGTCTAGATTGGATCTGGTGGTTCTGGACTTTGCTGCGGCTGGAATAGAATTTCATCGACTCCTCTAGGGTTTATGGAATATCTGATTATTTATAGAGCAAAGAGACGGTGCGGGAGGACACCGAGGTGGGCTCAACCCACCTGTGTGCGCCAGGGGGGATGACGCGCCCTGGTGAGTTGTGCCCCCTCGGGGCACCACCAGGTGCAGCTCTTGCCCATTGGGTGTCTTCTGGCCCATAAAAATTCTCCAAAAAGTTTCGTGGTGTTTGGGCTCCGTTTGATATTGATTTCCTGCGATGTAAAAAACATGCAGAAAACAACAACTGGCACTTGGCACTATGTCAATAGGTTAGTACCAAAAATGATATAAAATGACTATAAAAATGATTGTAAAACATCCAAGAATGATAATATGACAACATGGAACAATAAAAAATTATAGATACGTTGAAGACGTATCAGCATCCCCAAGCTTAATTTCTGCTCGTCCTCGAGTAGGTAAATGATAAAAACGGAATTTTTGATGTGGAATGCTGCCTATCATGTAATATCATATTCTTTTCTTTATAGAATGGACATTTGGACTTTTATATGGTTCAAAGCAATAGTCTAGTTTTGACATGAGACTTAAATACTCAAGCATATCAACAAGCAACCATGTCTTTCGAAATATCAATGCTAAAATAAGTTATCCCTAGCCCATCATGGTCAACTATTAATCCATTCATGAAACACATTCGCATATTAGTTACACCCAATGCTCAAGTACGATCATAGTGTTTCCTTGTTGGTGCTTTATAAGAGAAGATGGAGACTCAAATTCAAAAATAAAAATTGCATAAGTACAAGAAAGGTCCTTCGCAGAGGGAAGTAGGGATTTGTAGAGGTGCCAGAGCTCAAAGCTTAAATTGAGAGATGAAAATATTTTGGGAGGTATGCTTTTCCCACCAACGAAAACGACTTGAGGTTCCCAACACTTTCCATCCTAGATATATCATAGGCGGTTCCCAAACAAAAAATAAAGTTTATTCCTTTTCCACCAAACTTTCACAAGCCATGGCTAGCTGAATCCACGGTTGCCTTCCATACCAACACTTTCCAAGGAATTTATTATTTGACAACATAACGTAAATTTGTTTTTCATTTTGGGACTGGGCTTCCCTATTACCTTTGCCTTACTCTCGTTCAATGACAAGTGAATAAACACTCACCGTGAGAATAACACATCTAGCATGGAAATATTGGCCACCCCCACCGCCTCGCGAGCGGTACGGGCACACAAAAGGGAAATGTATTTTGAAAATTAGAGATGGCACATACAAATTTGCTTAGAACGACAAGGAAATACCGCATATAGGTAGGTATGGTGGACTCATGTGGCAAAACTGGGATAAAGGATTTTGGATGCACAAGTTGTGATCATACTTAGTGCAAAATGAAGGCTAGCAAAGATAGGGAAGCGACAAACCATGAAACGAATAATCTCATAAGAGAACATTGAGCATAAATAACACCGAATAATGCACCAGAAGTAGGATGTAATTTCATTGCATGATTACTGACTTTCATGCTTGCATATGGACTCACAAACCTTAACACTAATATTCTTACTAAAGCATAATTACTCATTAACATGACTCACATATCATATCATCATGTCTCAAAACTATTACAAGTAATCAAGTTTAGTTTGTTCAATGATCTTCATGAAAGTTTTTATTATATCCTTCTTGGATATCTATCACTTTGCAACTAATTTTTATGTGTTGCTTTTGGTAAGCTCAAACAAATATAAGTGAAGATCATGAGGATATTTTTTGCTTTCTCTCAAAATAATTTAAGTGAAGAAAGAGAGAATTTCTTAAAAAATTACTAACTCTCAAATAAATCTAAGTGAAGCAAGAGAGTATTTCTTCAAAAATACTAAAGCACACCGTGCTCAAAAAGATATAAGTGAAAGCACTAGAGCAAATCCATAGCTCATAAAAATTTAAGTGAAGCATAGAGAGCTATTCTAACAAGTCATGGCATAATTTTGGCTCTCTCTAATAGGTGTGTACAACAAGGATTGATAACTTAAAAAGAAAAGAAAACTAGCAAAGACTCATATCATACAAGACGCTCCAAGCAAAACACATATCATGTGACGAATAAAAATATAGTTTCGAGTAAAATACTGATGTTCGTTAGAAGAAAGAGGCGATGCCACTCGGGGACATCCCCAAGCTTAGTTGCTTGCCTCTCTTTGGATAATATCTTGGGATGCCCGGGCATCCCCAAGCTTAGGCTCTTCTTACTCCTTATTGTTGGGGAACGTAGTATTTTAAAATTTTCCTACGATCACGCAAGATCTATCTACCAGATGCATAGCAACGAGAGGGGAGAGTGAGTCTACGTACCCTCGTAGACCGAAAGCGGAAGCGTTAGAACAACGCGGTTGATGTAGTCGTACGTCTTCACGGCCCGACTGATCAAGCACCGAAACTACGGCACCTACGAGTTCTAGCACACGTTCAGCTCGATGACGTCACTCGAACTCCGATCCAGCCGAGTGTCGAGGGAGAGTTCCGTCAGTATGACGGCGTGGTGACGATCTTGATGTTCTACCGTCGCAGGGCTTCGCCTAAGCACCGCTACAATATTTATCGAGGAGAACTATGGTGGAGGGGGGCACCGCACACGGCTAAGAGATCAAGAGATCAATTGTTTGTGTCTAGAGGTGCCCCCCTGCCCCCGTATATAAAGGAGGGAGGGAGAGGCCGGCCCTAGAGGGGGCGCACCAAGTGTGGGGAGTCCTACTAGGACTCCCAAGTCCTAGTAGGATTCCCCTTTCCTTTCCGGAGTAGGAGAGAAGGAAAGAGGGGGAGAGGGAGAAGGAAAAGGGGGCTGCACCCCTTGTCCAATTCGGACCAGAAGGGGGGTGCACGCCTCCTTCCTTTTGGCCTCTCTCCTTTATTCCCGTAACTCCCCGGTACTCCGAAAATACCCGAATCACTCGGAACCTTTCCGATGTCCGAATATAGTCGTCCAATATATCGATTTTTTCGTCTCGACCATTTTGAGACTCCTCGTCATGTCCCCGATCTCATCCGGGACTCCGAACTCCTTCGGTACATCAAAACTCATAAACTCATAATAAAACTATCATCGAAACCTTAAGCGTGCGGACCCTACGGGTTCGAGAACTATGTAGACATGACCGAGACACATCTCCGGTCAATAACCAATAGCGGAACCTGGATGCTCATATTGGCTCCCACATATTCTACGAAGATCTTTATCGGTCAAACCGCATAACAACATACATTGTTCCCTTTATCATCGGTATGTTACATGCCCGAGATTCGATCGTCGGTATCTCAATACCTAGTTCAATCTCGTTACCAACAAGTCTCTTTACTCGTTCCGTAATACATCATCCCGCAACTAACTCATTAGCTGCAATGCTTGCAAGGCTTATAGTGATGTGCATTACCGAGTGGGCCCAGAGATACCTCTCCGACAATCGAAGTGACAAATCCTAATCTCGAAATACGCCAACCCAACAAGTACCTTCGGAGACACCTGTAGAGTACCTTTATAATCACCCAGTTACGTTGTGACGTTTGGTAGCACACAAAGTGTTCCTCCGGTATTCGGGAGTTGCATAATCTCATAGTCATAGGAACATGTATAAGTCATGAAGAAAGCAATAGCAGTAAAACTTAAACGATCATAGTGCTAAGCTAACGGATGGGTCTTGTCCATCAGATCATTCTCCTAATGATGTGATCCCGTTGATAAAATGACAACTCATGTCTATGGCTAGGAAACATAACCATCTTTGATCAATGAGCTAGTCTAGTAGAGGCATACTAGGGACACTCTGTTTTGTCTATGTATTCACACATGTATTAAGTTTCCGGTTAATACAATTCTAGCATGAATAATAAACATTTATCATGATATAAGGAAATAAATAATAACTTTATTATTGCCTCTAGGGCATATTTCCTTCAGTCTCCCACTTGCACTAGAGTCAATAATCTAGTTCACATCGCCATGTGATTTAACACCGATAGTTCACATCGTCATGTGATTAATACCCAAAGGGTTTACTAGAGTCAATAATCTAGTTCACATCGCTATGTGATTAACACCCAAAGAGTACTAAGGTGTGATCATGTTTTGCTTTGTGAGAGAAGTTTAGTCAACGGGTCTGTCACATTCAGATCCGTATGTATTTCGCAAATGTCTATGTGTCTACAATGCTCTGCATGGAGCTACTCTAGCTAATTGCTCCCACTTTCAATACGCATCCAGATTGATACTTAGAGTCAGCTGGATTTAGTGTCAAAGCTTGCATCGGCGTAACCCTTTACGACAAACTCTTTATCACCTCCATAATCAAGAAACATTTCCTTAGTCATCCAGTTACTAAGGATACTTTTGACCGATGTACAGTGATCTACTCCTGGATCACTATTGTACCCTCTTGACAAACTCATGGCAAGGTACACAACATGTTTGGTACACAGCATGGCATACTTTATAGAACCTATGGCTGAGGCATAGGGAATGACTTTCATTCTCTCTATATTTTTCTGCCGTGGTCTGGCTTTGAGTCTTACTCAACTTCACACCTTACAAGTCAGGTAAGAACTCCTTCTTTGACTGATCCATTTTGAACTACTTCAAAATCATATCAAGGTATGTACTCATCGAAAGTCTTATCAAGCGTATTGATCTATCTCTATAGATCTTGATGCCCAATATGTAAGCAGCTTCACCAAGGTCTTTCTTTGAAAAACTCCTTTCAAACACTCCTTTATGCTTTCCCGAAAATTCTACATCATTTCCGATCGACAATATGTCATTCACATATACTTATCAGAAAGGTTGTAGTGCTCCCACTCACTTCTTGTAAATATAGGCTTCACCGCAAGTCTGTATAAATCTATATGCTTTGATCAACTTATCAAAGCGTATATTCCAACTCCGAGATGCTTGCACCAGTCCATAGATGGATCGCTGGAGCTTGCACATTTTGTTAGCACCTTTAGGATTGACAAAACCTTCTGATTGCATCATATACAAGTCTTCTCTAATAAATCCATTAAAGAATGCAGTTTTGTTATCCATTTGCCAGATTTCATAAAATGCGGCAATTGCTAACATGATTCGGACAGACTTAAGCATCGCTACGGGTGAGAAAGTCTCATCGTAGTCAACTCCTTGAACTTGTTGAAAAACTTTCGCAACAAGTCGAGCTTTGTAAACACTAACATTACTGTTAGTGTCAGTCTTCCTCTTGAAGATCCATTTATTTTCGATGGCTTGCCGACCATCGGGCAAGTCAACCAAAGTCCACACTTTGTTCTCATACATGGATCCCATCTCAGATTTCATGGTCTCAAGCCATTTTGCGGAATCTGGGCTCATCATCGCTTCCTCATAGTTCGTAGGTTCATCATGGTCCAGTAACATGACTTCCAGAACCGGGTTGCCGTACCACTCTGGTGCGGAACGTACTCTGGTTGATCTACGAAGTTCAGCAGTAACTTGATCCGAAGTTTCATGATCATCATCATTAGCTTCCTCACTAATTGGTGTAGGAATCACTAGAACCAGTTTCTGTGATGTACTACTATCCAATTCGGGAGAAGGTACAATTACCTCATCAAGTTCCACTTTCCTCCCACTCACTTCTTTCGAGAGAAACTCCTTCTCTAGAAAGGATCCACTCTTAGCAACAAAGACCTTGCCTTCGGATCTGTGATAGAAGGTGTACCCAACAGTTTTTTTTGGATATCCTATGAAGATTTACTTCTCCGATTTGGGTTCGAGCTTATCATGTTGAAACTTTTTCACATAAGCATCGCAGTCCCAAACTTAAAGAAATGACAGCTTAGGTTTCTCGTCAAACCACAGTTCATACGGTGTCATCTCCACGGATTTAGATGGTGCCCTTTTTAATGTGAATGTAGCTGTCTCTAATGCATAACCTTAAAAGCGATAGTGGTAGATCGGTAAGAGATATCATCGATCACACCATATCTAATAAAGTACGGTTATGACGTTCGGACACACTATTACATTGTGGTGTTCCAGGTGGCGTGAGTAGTGAAACTATTTCACATTGTTTTTACTGAAGGCCAAACTCGCTAACTCAAATATTTTACCTCTACGATCATATCGTAGAAACTCTTATTTTCTTGTTACGATGATTCTCCACTTCACTTTGAAATTCTTTGAACTTTTCAAATGTTTTAGACTTGTGCTTCATTAAGTAGATATACCCATATCTTCTCAAATCATCAGTGAAGGTCAGAAAATAACGATACACGCCGCGAGCTTCAACACTCATTGGTCCACATACATCTGTATGTATGATCTCCAACAAATCTGTTGCTCACTCCATTGTTCCGGAGAACGGAGTTTTAGTCATCTTGCCCATGAGGCATGGTTCGCAAGCACCAAGTGATTCATAATCAAGTGATTCCAAAAGTCCATCACTATGGAGTTTCTTCATGCGCTTTACACCATTATGACCTAAACAACAGTGCCACAAATAAGTTGCACTATCATTGTTAACCTTGCATCTTTTGGCTTCAATATTATGAATATGTGTATCACCACGATCGAGATCCAACAAACTATTTTCATTGGGTGTATGACCATCGAAGGTTTTATTCATGTAAACAGAATAACAATTATTCTATGACTTTAAATGAATAACCGTATTGCAACAAATATGATCAAATCATATTCATGCTCAACGCAAATGCCAAATAACATTTATTTAGGTTTTACACTAATCCCGAAAGTATAGGGAGTGTGCGATGATGATCATATCAATCTTGGAACCCCTTCCAACACACATCGTCACTTCACCTTTAACTAGTCTCTGTTCATTCTGCAATTCTCGTTTCGAGTTACTAATTTTAGAAACTGAACCGGTATCAAATACCCAGGGGTTGCTATGAACACTAGTAAAGTACACATCAATAATCTGTATATCAAAATATACCTTTCTTCACTTTGCCATCCTTCTTATCCGCCAAGTATCTAGGGCAGTTCCACTTCCAGTGACCATTTCCTTTGCAGTAGAAGCACTTAGTTTCAGGCTTGAGTTTTAGCTTTGGGTTTCTTCATGGGAGTGACAACTTGCTTGTCATTCTTCTTGAAGTTCCCCTTCTATCCCTTTGCCCTTTACTTGAAACAAGTGGTCTTGTTAACCATCAACACTTGATGCTTTTTCATGATTTCTACCTTCGCCGACTTCAGCACCGCGAAGAGCTCGGGAATTCCTTTCGTCATCCCTTGCATATTATAGTTCATCACGAATTTCTACTAACTTGGTGATAGTGACTAGAGAACTTTGTCAATTACTTTCTTATCTGGAAGATTAACTCCCACTTGATTCAAGTAATTGTAGTACCCAGACAATCTGAGCACATGCTCACTGGTTGAGCTATTCTCCTCCATCTTGTAGGCAAAGTACTGTCAGAATTCTTATACCTCTCGACACGGGCATGAGTATGAAATACTAATTTCAACTCTTGGAACATCTTATATGCTCCGTGGCGTTCAAAACGTTTTTGAAGTCCCGGTTCTAAGCCGTAAAGCATGGTGCACTTAAACTATCAAGTAGTCATCATACCGAGCTTTTGTCAAAACGTTCATAACGTCTACATCTGCTCCTGCAATAGGTATGTCACCTAGCGGTGCATCAAGGACATAATTCTCTGTGCAGCAATGAGGATAATCCTCAGATCACGAAACAATTCCGCATCATTGCTACTAACATCTTTCAACTTAGTTTTCTCTAGGAACATATAAAAAATAAACGGGGAGTAACATCGCGAGCTATTGATCTACAACATAGATATGCTAATACTACAAGGACTAAGTTCATGATAAATTAAAGTTCAATTTAATCATATTACTTAAGAACTCCCACTTAGATAGACATCCCTCTAGTCATCTAAATGATCACGTGATCCAAATCAACTATACCATGTCCGATCATCACGTGAGATGGAGTAGTTTCAATGGTGAACATCTTATGTTGATCATATCTACTATATGATTCACGCTCGACCTTTCGGTCTCTAGTGTTCCGAGGCCATATCTGCATATGCTAGGCTCGTCAAGTTTAACCCGAGTATTCTGCGTGTGTAAAACTGGCTTACACCCGTTGTATTTGAACGTAGAGCTTATCACACCCTATCATCACGTGGTGTCTCGGCACGACGAACTTTCGCAACGGTGCATACTCAGGGAGAACACTTATACCTTGAAATTTAGTAAGGGATCATCTTATAATGCTACCGTCGAACTAAGCAAAATAAGAAGCATAATAAAATAAACATCGCATGCAATCAAAATATGTGACATGATATGGCCATCATCATCTTGTGCTTTTGATCTCCATCTCCAAAGCACCGTCATGATCACCTTCGTCACCGGCGCGACACCTTGATCTCCATCGTAGCATCGTTGTCGTCTCGCCAACTATTGCTTCTACGACTATCGCCACCGCTTAGTGATAAAGTAAAGCAATTGCATGGCGATTGCATTTCATACAATAAAGCGACAACCATATGGCTCCTGCCAGTTGCCGATAACTTTACAAAACATGATCATTTCATACAAAACCGTATAACTCATCATGTCTTGACCATATCACATCACAACATGCCCTGCAAAAACAAGTTAGACGTCCTCTACTTTGTTGTTGCAAGTGTTACGTGGCTGCTACGGGCTTAGCAAGAACCGTTCTTACCTACGCATACAAAACCACAACGATATTTCGTCAAGTATGTGTTGTTTTAACCTTCACAAGGACCGGGCGTAGCCACACTTGATTCAACTAAAGTTGGAGAAACTGACACCCGCCAGCCACGTGTGTGCGAAGCACGTCGATAGAACCAGTCTCGCGTAAGCGTACGCGTAATGTCGGTCCGGGCCGCCTCATCCAACAATACCGCCGAATCAAAGTATGACATGCTGGTAAGCAGTATGACTAGTATCGTCCACAACTCACTTGTGTTCTACTCGTGCATATCATCTACGCATAGACCTGGCTCTGATACCACTGTTGGGGAACGTAGTATTTTAAAATTTTCCTACGATCACGCAAGATCTATCTACCAGATGCATAGAAACGAGAAGGGAGAGTGAGTCTACGTACCCTCGTAGACCGAAAGCGGAAGCGTTAGAACAACGCGGTTGATGTAGTCGTACGTCTTCACGGCCCGACCGATCAAGCACCGAAACTACGGCACCTCCGAGTTCTAGCACACGTTCAGCTCGATGACGTCCCTCGAACTCCGATCCAGCCGAGTGTCGAGGGAGAGTTCCGTCAGCATGACGGCGTGGTGACGATCTTGATGTTCTACCGTCGCAGGGCTTCGCCTAAGCACCGCTACAATATTTATCGAGGAGAACTATGGTGGAGGGGGGCACCGCACACGGCTAAGAGATCAAGAGATCAATTGTTGTGTCTAGAGGTGCCCCCCTGCCCCCGTATATAAAGGAGGGAGGGAGAGGCCGGCCCTAGAGGGGGCGCACCAAGTGTGGGGAGTCCTACTAGGACTCCCAAGTCCTAGTAGGATTCCCCTTTCCTTTCCGGAGTAGGAGAGAAGGAAAGAGGGGGAGAGGGAGAAGGAAAAGGGGGCTGCACCCCTTGTCCAATTCGGACCAGAAGGGGGGTGCACGCCTCCTTCCTTTTGGCCTCTCTCTTTTATTCCCGTAACTCTCCGGTACTCCGAAAATACCCGAATCACTCGGAACCTTTCTGATGTCCGAATATAGTCGTCCAATATATCGATTTTTACGTCTCGACCATTTTGAGACTCCTCGTCATGTCCCCGATCTCATCCGGGACTCCGAACTCCTTCGGTACATCAAAACTCATAAACTCATAATAAAACTATCATCGAAACCTTAAGCGTGCGGACCCTACGGGTTCAAGAACTATGTAGACATGACCGAGACACGTCTCCGGTCAATAACCAATAGCGGAACCTGGATGCTCATATTGGCTCCCACATATTCTACGAAGATCTTTATCGGTCAAACCGCATAACAACATACATTGTTCCCTTTGTCATCGGTATGTTACATGCCCGAGATTCGATCGTCGGTATCTCAATACCTAGTTCAATCTCGTTACCAACAAGTCTCTTTAATCGTTCCGTAATACATCATCCCGCAACTAACTCATTAGCTGCAATGCTTGCAAGGCTTATAGTGATGTGCATTACCGAGTGGGCCCAGAGATACCTCTCCGACAATCGGAGTGACAAATCCTAATCTCGAAATACGCCAACCCAACAAGTACCTTCGGAGACACCTGTAGAGTACCTTTATAATCACCCAGTTACGTTGTGACGTTTGGTAGCACACAAAGTGTTCCTCCGGTATTTGGGAGTTGCATAATCTCATAGTCATAGGAACATGTATAAGTCATGAAGAAAGCAATAGCAGTAAAACTTAAACGATCATAGTGCTAAGCTAACGGATGGGTCTTGTCCATCAGATCATTCTCATAATGATGTGATCCCGTTGATCAAATGACAACTCATGTCTATGGCTAGGAAACATAACCATCTTTGATCAATGAGCTAGTCTAGTAGAGGCATACTAGGGACACTCTGTTTTGTCTATGTATTCACACATGTATTAAGTTTCCGGTTAATACAATTCTAGCATGAATAATAAACATTTATCATGATATAAGGAAATAAATAATAACTTTATTATTGCCTCTAGGGCATATTTCCTTCACTTATTCCTTCATCCATCGTAAGATAACCCAAAACTTGAAAACTTCAATCACACAAAACTCAACAAAACTTTCGTGAGATCCGTTAGTATAAGAAAACAAATCACTACTATAAGTACTGTAGTAAACCCATTCATATTTTGTATTTGTATTATATATACTGTATTCCAACTTTTCTATGGCAAAAACTCATCAAAGAAAACCATAGAATCATCAAAACAAGCACATAACACAATACAAATAGTATCTATCAAAAATAGAACAGTCTATAGTAATCTGGAAGTTTTGAATACTTCTGCAACTCTATTTTTTTAAACCTAGAGCCACATGGGCAATTCGTATATTAATCTTCTGCAAAAAGAATCAACCAAAAATCACTCTTCTGTTAAAAATGAGAATTTTTCTCGTGAGCGCAAAAGTTTCTATTTTTCAGCAAGATACAATCTATTAACACCCAACATGAACCTGAGGATTTGCTTGGCACAAAAATTTATTCGAGCCACAAAAACACATCTCAAAAGAGGTATTAAATGGTATTTTATTGAAAACTGCAAGGAAATCAAAAACCAAAAAGATACAAGTTGGGTTGCCTCCCAACAAGCGCTATCGTTTTACGCCCTTAGCTAGGCATGATACCAGATTTCAAGTGTTGTCATCCTTGTTGGATGTTCCATAAGTTGACCTCATTATAGATTCATAAGGAAATTTGATCTTGGTCCTAGGTAAGTGTTCCATGCCCTTTCTCAAGGTAATTGGAATTTAATATTCCCTTCTTTCATGTCAATCACCGCGCCAATAGTGCGCGAAAGCGGTCTACCAAGTATAATTGGACAAGACGGATTGCAAGCGATGTCAAGAACAATAAAGTCTATGGGTACATAGTTCCTATTTGCAAGAATAAGAACATCATTGGTCCTTCCGAAAGGCTTTTTAATAGTGGAATCCGCTAAATGCAAATTAAGAGAGCAATCTTCAATATTGGAACACCAAGAACATCACAAAGAGATTTTGGAATCGTGGAAACACTAGCACCCAAATCACACAAAGCAAAACACTCATAATTTTTAATTTTGATTTTCATAGTAGGTTCCCATTCATCATGAAACTTTCTAGGAACTAACACTTCTAATTCTAACATATCATCTAAAGCTTTCATCATAGCATCAACAATATGTTTAGTAAAAGCTTTATTTTGTTCGTAGGCATGGGGTGAATTGATCATGGTTTGCAACAAAGAAATACAATCAATCAAAGAACAACTATTATAATTAAAGTCTTTGTAATCCAAGATAGTGGGCACATCAGTAGTTAAAGTCTTGACCTCTCCAAACCCACTTTTATCAATTTTCTCTACAAGATTTTCACCCTCCGAAATATTGGGATGCTATCGTGGTACTAGATCTGACAGTGAGGGTAGGGGGTAGGAATGGAGAGGCAAGGTCCTAGCTGTAGCGCAGTTGTACACAGAGTGTTTTGCGAGTTCAGGCCCTTCTCGGAGGAAGTAAAAGCCCTACGTCTCGTGCCCGGAGGCTTGGTCGAGTGATGTATGTATGTGTTACAGAGGTGCGAACCCTTGTTCTGGAGGAGGGGGGTGGCTTATATAGTATGCCAAGACCCCAGCCATGCTCCACGTTACCAAGGGTTTAAAGGTACATTAAGGCGGGCGTTACTGATAACGCCTGCAATAAAGGGTAGTTACGGGGTTCATTACAACGAGTAAATATATGACCGTTGCCGTCTTAGAGGCGTTTAGTCTTCGAGAGTCGAGTGCCTGATCCAGTCAAGTGGAGTTGAGTCGTCCTGGATATGTGAGCCGGTCGAGTGAAGTGCCACCTTTGACCATCTCAGTCGATTGTCTCCACCGCCGTAGGTCTCGTCTTTTGATCCCTTAGGATAGTGACCTTGGGAGGGGCCTTTAGGTCAGGCCTATGACCCTACCCTAGGTCTGTAACCTCGTCAGTAGCCCCCGAATGGATCGGGGCTAGAGCAAGGGGATGCTGAGGGAAGCTCGGGTACTGACTCGTCGTCTTGGAGGCAGATCGCTTTGGAGCTTGTGACCCGGGCCCTCAACTGTGTCTTGGTCGCCTCGATCGATTCTGAAGCCGTTGGTGAATTAGTTGTCTTCGCGTCGACTGGATGTCTTGCATCGACTGGGTTTTGCGCCGAGCGTCGGGCTCCATGAGTGTGCGCCGTTTTCGACGGAATCGGTTGCCCCCTGTCCGCCGAATTCGGCGGGGCTTCCAAAATTTGGGGAAGCGCGCGAGACGGGGCATGCCGCATCAATCGGAGGGGCGCGGTTCGAACGCCTCGATTCTCGCGCCTCCTTTTTCGCCACGTATCGCTCCAGCGCCTGTTACGGGATCAGATAAGATCGTCTGGGGCCACCGGTCAGCCACTCGACCGGCTCGTTATAAAAGCGCGCTGAGTCTGCTGCGGGGGGTACTGTGCGCCCAGCTTCCCCCTGTTCGCCTGTCTTCTCCGCCGCGCCTTTGCTTCTCTGCCGCGTCCCCAATCCCCTCTGCTTCTCTCCGCCGCAACCGTCGTCTCACGAGCAATGGTTAAGGACAAGACCGCCGCCATGGAGCGCTCCAAGAAGGCGGCGTCGGGGAAGGGGCGGTGAGTCGGCCGGGTCGGCTCGTCGTCGAGGTCCGAGCTCCCCGCTGGATGGATCCAGGGGGATTGGATCCGTTCCACCGTCGTGGTGGAGGATCTGCAGGAGCTGGAGGAGGAGGGGTTGATCGCCGGCGGCTCCTGGCGGATACCGGGAGGAGAGCTCGAGCCTCAGCCGCGGGAGGGCGAGTGCGTGCTCCACGCCACCCACGTCGACCGAGGTTCTTCAACTCCTCCGCATCCTTTCTTACGCACTTTTCTGATCTTCTTCGGTGCCCAGCTGCACTACTTCACGCCCAACTCCATCACCTTTCTCTCCGCTTTCGTCTCCATGTGCGAGAACTTCCTCGGTTGCCGACCGCACGGGGGATTGTTCAAGCACATCTTCACCTGCCGTTCCCAGACCGTTAAGAGAGCGAACCCGAGTGATGGCAAGACGCACGTCCTTCAGGCGTGCGGCGGGCTCGGGATTCAGCTTAGGAACATGAGTGCCTTCCCTCCCATGAACCTTCCAGATTCGATCTGGGGCTAGCAGTCGACCTGGTTTTACTACAGGGACAGTCCGACTCCGGGTCAGTCGACTGGTCTTCCTCCGTTTACCCTAGGTCGAGCCAGTCCGCCTCCTTCGATGGTAGTGAGCAAGGCCGAGAGGGCCGAGGTTGACATGCTGATGGAGAGGGTCATCTAGTTAGTCCGCGAGGGGGTCACGGGGATGGAGTTGCACGAGGTGTATATCTCGCGGAGGATCCAGCCGCTCCAAGCACGGGATCATCCGATGTGGCTGTACTCCGGCCCTGACGACTCGTCGCGGATCCACCCGGAGGTGGCCGACCCGAAGTACATAGTGCAGCGCCTGAAGAGTGTCATCGGAAACAAGGACAACCCCTGGGGGTCGGGGAGGATCATCCCATTCGACGCTGACCACCTGCTGGACAAGGTGAGCCTTCCGCTTCCGAGTGATGTATCTGTCGATTGATTCGTGATCTTTGTTGATGATTCTGACTGGTATTTGGTGAACTTCCTTTCGTTGCAGATATATACGGAGATGTATTCGCTGCCCAACGGAGACTCGGGCCAAGGAGTCGAGGAGGGTACGGGCGACGCTGCCGAGTGGAAATCGGAGGAGGAGACCGAGGAGAGCGAGGAGTACAGCAGCGGGGAGGAGGTCGAGTCACCTCCCCTTGTCGAGCGCCGCTCCAAGGAGAAGAATGACCCAGGGGCCGATCGACCTCGCGTGGGTCCCTCGGGGTCTCGGACACCCAAGCACACCCGTACGGCTACCCCCGAGCCAGCAGAGAAGACGCCCAAGCAGCCCAGAGTCGGCACCGCCAAGCACCGGAAGGCCCTGCCAAGGATCAAGGTGGACGTGCCTATTGCCTCCACATAAGTGTCACTCGGGCTTGCTTTTCTTTGTTTCTTGGGGGTCGACTGCAATCTTGGTCGATTCATTTATTGATCGAATCTTTCAGAGCCGCCGCTTCCACGACCTCGATGGACATCGACCGGGGTCGAGACGACGAGGAGATGGCGGATGTCGCGACATCCCGAGCAGGTATGGGTCCCGTGAGAATCGTTTTTGTTTTTCTTTTCTTTCGCGGACGATAGTCGATTGACTTGGTTCTCCGTTTGACTCGAAGCGCCGCGCCATGTCATAGAGTTACCGGACGACGACGAGGATGAGGAGCCTCTGAGTCAGGACTACCGGCGCGCCAGGAGGAGGGACCGGAAGGCGCCTTCCGGCTCGGAGGCCCAGCGACCCGAGGACGCGGCTCGAACCGCAGTCTCGTTTGCTGTCCCTGTGTCGACCGTGCCCGTTGTCGACCCACCATCTGCACCGAGCGTCGACCCAGTGCCCGCCTCGGTCGTCAACCCAGCGCTCGCTCCGGTTGTCGACTCAGTGCCGATTCGCGCCGTCGATCCAGCGCCTGCGCCTGCGGCCGGCTCGACGCCCGCTACTTCGTCTGTCCTTTTCTCCACCTATCTCCTCCCGGAGGACCCTGTGGGGGCGGCACAAGAGGCCGTTCGCCAGGCGGAGGTGATGATGGGCGGACGAAGGCGGCGTATGAGGCCAGCATGGCGGCTTACGACGCCAGCTCTGCTTTTCGGGCCAACGTCCATGTATGTTGTTGGAGTGCTTTTTCGAAATAAATCTGCTTGTTTTGCTTTCTGAGGTACTACACCACCCACTGGGTGCTCTTCTTTTTTTGTCTTCCTTGAGCTCGAACCGGACTGATTTCGGCCGAGTGAGACCAGTGGGGGCACGCTCAGTGCACCCACTGGGTGTAGCCCCCGAGACTATGGTCGACTGATTGCAGTCGGCCATGGTCTTACTTCCATGTGTTGTTGTTTTTTTTGCTCGCGCTAGACTGATCTTGGCCGAGTGAAACCAGTGGGGGCACACTCAGTGCACCCACTGGGTGTAGTCCCCGAGGCTGCGGTTGAGTGATCTGACTCGACTGTAGTCTTATAACCTTTGCTTTATCTTCTTGATGCAGAAATCTTGCGAGTTCGGGGCCAAGTTTGCGGATCTTGAGCAGAAGCAGATCCAGCTCAATCTTGACTTGAAGTTGGCCCAGGACCATCTTAAGAAGACGCAGGACGATGCGGCTGGTAACTTACTTCTGACCCCCGTCGAGTGATTTTTCACTTAGAGTGTTCCTTCATGTTCATCTGTCCAGTGGCGGCCTTGGTAGGACAACTGCGAGCAGCTTTAGAGCAGAAGGATCTTGACTTGGCGGCGGCGCAGCAGGCGGCCCAGGAGAAGTCGGAGCTGGCGGAGCAGAAACTGGCTTCTGTGGGCACACTCGAGGCGGAGATCACCCGACTGAAAGGTTCACTCGACACGGCCAACAAGGAGGTGGCTCAGCTGAAGAAGTCCAGGGCCGACTTGAACGACAGGTATGAGGCTCTGTTTCGGAAGAGGCTTGATCTTGAGGCGTACTTGGGTGACCTCACCAAAAAATGGTACCTCGTGCTCGAAGGTATGTCCTCTTTAAATTGGTTGACATTGGGTTGGTCGACCCGTGTTGCATCCGCTGACTCGACTGCTGTTTTCTGTGCAGAGTTCTGCCGTAACTTTGGAGAGGAGACTAGCCGGGTTGATCCTGGCTTGGATCCTGCCAACTCCATTGTGAAGGACAAGGTTTCCATGAACATACTGAGGTTGGAGTCTCACCTCACTGCGGCCACTGACTATCTGGGACGACTGAAGGCGGTGATGGCCTGGATCGACGCCGCGCTCTGGAGGGGAGTCATGCAGGAGAACGACCTCGAGTCTTTGATGACTCGACTCAATGAGGTCCCCGACCGAGTGTAGGAATGGAAGAAGTCAGCTGCCCGGGGCGGAGCAGATGTGGCGCTCGCTTTGGTCCGAGTGCACTGCAAGGAGGTGAAGGAGAGGAAGCTCGCTGCGCTGAAGGTCGCAAACACGAAGGACCTCCAATTCCAGACCTTCATGGAGACATTCTTGGAATCCGCCACTCGCATCGCTGACGGGATTGATCTGGACGAATTCGTCGCGCCTACTAGCCCGCCTCCTCCCGAGCCATAACTTTTATACATTGACTTTATTTGCCGCGGAATGCCGCGTGGATCTGTATTCGTTAAACTCTGGTGGGTCTGTGGCCCAAGTACTCTTGCCCGAAACTCGCGGGGCTTTTTATTTGATTTTGATCCTCCGGTTTGGCGCTCCTCTTTTGATTGCTTGGAATCTTTGAGTCGACGTCTGTAGCCGGGTCTCCGAGTGAGAAGGTCGCCCTTCACTCGGAGCAGGTAGTTATAACTTAGGCGAGCAACGGGGTCGCGGCTAAGCCTCCGAGTGAGAGGGTCGCTCTTCACTCGGAGTAGAATGTTTATAACTTAGGCGATTCCAAGCTACGTTGTACTTGTGGCGGAGTTCGGAGGACCGAACTGCCTTGTATTTGTGGCGTAGCTCGGAGGATCGCTGCTAAGCCCCCGAGTGAGAGGGCTGCTCTTCACTCGGAGTACACAGTTGTAACTTAGGTGAGTAACGGGGTCGCAGCTAAGCCCCCGAGTGAGAGGGTCGCTCTTCACTCGGAGTAGAATGTTTATAAATTAGGCGATTCCAAGCTACGTTGTACTTGTGGCAGAGTTCGGAGGACCAAACTAGCTTGTATTTGTGGCGTAGCTCCGAGGATC
>LR738715.1:506927385-506959010 GCA_902687465.1 Secale cereale
GAGAGGGCTGCTCTTCACTCGGAGTAGATAGTTGTAACTTAGGCGAGTCACGGGGTCGCAGCTAAGCCCTCGAGTGAGAGGGTCGCACTTCACTCGGAGTAGAATGTTTATAACTTAGGCGATTCCAAGCTACATTGTACTTGTGGCGGTGTTCGGAGGACCGAACTGCCTTGTATTTGTGGCGTAGCTCGGAGGATCGCAGCTAAGCCCCCGAGTGAGAGGGTTGCTCTTCACTCGGAGTAGGTAGTTGTAACTTAGGCGAGTCACGGGGTCACAGCTATGCCCCTGAGTGAGAGGGTCGCTCTTCACTCGGAGTAGAATGTTTATAACTTAGGCGATTCCAAGCTACGTTGTACTTGTGGCGGAGTTCGGAGGACCGAACCGCCTTGTACTTGTGGCGTAGCTCGGAGGATCGCAGCTAAGCACCCACTGGGGGATTTAGAGGACACCAATTGTTAGGAAATCATTGCTATCTTGCGTTGGAAATAAATCGGGGAATCTTTATTACAACTCGACCGTCGAGTGCTTCAAGTGAAAAAACGGCGGAGTAGGTCCGCATTCCACGGATGAGGTTCGTCTTTCTTCTGTTCTACATTGTAGAGGTGGTAAGCTCCGTTGCGCATCACCTTCGTGATGATGAACGGGCCTTCCCATGCTGGGGCGAGCTTGTGCGGACGTTTCTGATGCACACGGAGGACCAGGTCTCCTTCCTAGAACGCTCGACTCCTCACGTTGCGAGCGTGGAATCGACGCAGGTCTTGTTGATAGATGGTCGACCGGATCAGAGCCATCTCTCTTTCCTCTTCTAAAAGGTCAACTGCATCCTGACGAGCTTGCTCTGCCTCGGCTTCGGAGAAGAGTTCTACTCTGGGGGCATTGTGTAATAGATCGCTCGGCAATACAGCTTCGGCCCCATAGACCAGGAAAAAAGGGGTACGGCCAGTCGACCGATTCGGAGTTGTCCTCATACCCCACGGGACGGAGGGTAGCTCAGTTACCCAATCCCCGGCGGCATGCTTGAGGTCACGCATGAGCCGTGGCTTTAGGCCTTGGAGAATCAGCCCATTTGCTCTTTCTGCTTGTCCATTCGACTGAGGGTGTGCCACGGAGGCGTAGTCGACCCGTGTCCCTTGGGAAGCACAGAAAGCCCTGAATTCGTCCGAGTCAAAGTTGGAGCCGTTGTCTGTGATGATGCTGTGAGGGACCCCATATCTGAATATTAGTTCCTTAATGAAGCTGATGGCGGTGCTCGACTCGAGGTTCTTGATGGGTTTGGCCTCAATCCACTTGGTGAACTTGTCGACTGCCACCAGAAGGTGAGTGAATCCGTTCCTGCCTGTCCTGAAGGGGTCGACTATATCTAAGCCCCAAACAGCGAAGGGCCAGACTAGTGGGATGGTTTTGAGGGCGGATGCTGGCTTGTGTGACATGTTGGAGTAGAACTGACACCCTGCGCAGTTGTCCACAATATCCTTGGCCATCTCATTGGCGCGGGGCCAGTAGAATCCTGCTCGGTATGCTTTGGCCACGATAGTCCGAGAGGAAGCCTGGTGGCCGCAAGTCCCCGAGTGAATCTCATCCAAGATCAGTCGACCTTCTTCTGGATCGATGCAGCGCTGGGCGACTCCAGTGACGCTTTTTCTGTAGAGTTGACCTTGAATGACTGTGAAAGCCTTGGATCGGCGGACGATCTGGCGCGCTTCTTCTTCATCTTCTAGGAGCTCTTGCCTGAGCAGATACGCTATATATGGCACAGTCTAGTCGGGTGTGATTACTAGGACCTCCATGATCAAGTCGACCACGGCAGGCACTTCGACTTCAGTTGGATCAGTTGCACTGACTGGCTGTGGGGGCTCTTCCGTAGAGGGGTCTTCCTTGACAAAGGGAGTGTGCAGATGCTCTAGGAACACATTCTTGGGTATGGACCTCCGAGTCGACCAAATTTTTGCGAGATCGTCGGCTAGCTGATTCTTTGCTCTGGGCACATGATGGAGCTCTAAGCCTTCGAACTTCTTTTCAAGCTTTCGCACTGCACTGCAATAACTGGTCATTGCCGGGCTCCTGACGTCCAATTCTTCCATTACTTGGTTCACCACTAGGTCGGAATCGCCGTAGACCATCAGGCGACGGACACCGAGTGAGATGGCCATACGCAACCCGTACAAAAGTGCTTCGTATTCAGCCTCGTTGTTTGAAGAATCAAAATGGATCTGAAGGACGTAACTGAGCTTGTCGCCCCTAGGAGAGATCAGGACCACGCCTGCACCGGATCCGTTCAGTTTTGGACCCGTCGAAGAACATAGTCCAATGGTCCGACTGAACTTGAGTCAGAAGCTCTTGTTCTATCCATTCCGCCACGAAATCCGTAATGGCCTGAGACTTGATGGCTTTCTTCGCTTCAAACTTGATATCTAACGGAAGAAGTTCAATCGCCCATTTTGCCACTCGACCAGTTGCATCTCGGTTGTTTAGTATCTCTGATAATGGGGCGTCGCTGACGACTGAGATTGAGTGATCCGATTAATAATGGGCAACCTTTTTTGCAGTCAAGTAGATCCCGTACACAAGCTTTTGGTAATGTGGATACCTTTGCTTGGAGGGAGTCAAAACTTTGGATATGTAATAGACCGGGCATTGGACCTTGTATGCCTTGCCCTCTTCTTCCCGCTCGACCGTGAGTACAGTACTGACGACTTGTCCGGTGGCAGCAATGTACAGCAGAAGAGGCTCTCCGCTGATTGGGGCAGCGAGCATCGGCTGGGTGGAAAGCAGGGCTTTGAGCTCCTCAAACGCTGCTTCGGCTTCGGGATTCCACTCGAACTTGTCGGATTTCTTCATGAGTCGGTAGAGAGGCAGTGCCTTCTCCCCGAGCCGAGAAATGAATCGACTCAATGCGGCCAAGCAACCTGTAAGCTTCTGGACATCGTGTATACGCTCGGGGCGCTTCATTCGGAGGATGGCGACGACTTTCTCTGGGTTGGCGTCGATTCCTCGTTCGGAAATGGGAAAACCGAGCAACTTGCCGCCGGGAACTCCAAATGTACACTTCGACGGGTTGAGCTTGATATCGTAGCTTCTGAGGTTCGCGAATGTCTCAGCGAGGTCAGTCAGCAGATCGGAACCATTCCGTGACTTGACCACGATGTCATCCATGTATGCCTCGACGTTCCGACTGATTTGCTTTATCAAGCATTTCTGGATCATGCGCATGAAGGTAGCGCCGGCATTTTTGAGGCCGAAAGGCATGGTGACAAGCAAAAACACCCGAAAGGGGTGATGAAGGCTGTTTTTATTTCATCGGGCCCATACAGACGGATCTGATGGTATCCGGAATATGCGTCCAGGAAGGACAAACGCTCACATCCCGCAGTCGAGTCGACTATTTGATCGATGCGGGGAAGAGGAAAATGATCTTTCGGGCAGGCCCGATTGATGTGCTTGAAATCTATGCACATGCGGAGAGACTTGTCCTTCTTGGGGACCATGACGACGTTGGCGAGCCACTCGGAGTGGTATATCTCGCGGATGAACTCTGCTGCTAGGAGTCGAGCCACCTCTTCGCCAATCGCCTTTCGCTTCTCCGCAGCGGATCGACGGAGATGTTCCTTCACCGGTTTCACCTTCGGGTCGACTCGCAAATGGTGCTCAGCCAGCCCCCTGGGCACACCTGGCATGTCTGATGGTTTCCATGCAAAGATGTCCCAGTTCTCACGGAGGAACTGGATGAGCGCTTCTTCCTATTTGCTGTCGAGGGTGGTGGAGATGTGGGTCGGCGCTGCGTTGGGGCCGGTGGGGTGGATGTGCACGGGTTTTGTGTCCCCGGCCGACTGAAAGGCTGATTCGGAAGCCGGCTTCTTTGCCCTTAGCAGGTCGCCTGGATCCACTCACTTCTGGTACTCCTCCATCTCTACTACTGCCATCTGCTCGTCGGCGATCTTCAAGCCTTTCTGGAAGCATTCTTCCGCTTTCTGCCGGTTCCCAGTGATGGTTATGACACCGTTGGGTCCCGGCATCTTCAGCTTGAGGTAGATGTAACACGGTCGAGCCATGAACCTGGCGTAGGCCGGCCTACCCAGGATGGCGTGGTAGGCGCTGTTGAAGTCCACCACTTCGAACGTCAGCCTCTCCTTTCGGAAGTTCTTGGATTCCCCAAAGACGACGTCGAGTGAGATCTGACCAAGTGAGTCGGCCATCTTCCCGGGGATTACCCCATGGAATCTCATGTTACTTTCCTTAGCTTGGACATCGGAATGCCCATATCCTGGAGGGTTGCTGCATACATGATATTCAAGCCACTGCCTCCATCCATAAGGACTTTGGTCAGTCGAGTGCCTTCGACCACTGGGTCGACCACCAACGCCTGCCTCCCAGGGGTGGCGATGTGCGTCGGATGATCGGACTGGTCAAATGTGATGGGGGTCTTCGACCATTTCAGGAACGTGGGAGTCGCCGGAGCAACCATGTTCACTTCTCTGTTGATGATCTTCAGTCGACTCTTGCTTTCGACGTCTGCGAAAATCACCAAGGTGGAGTTGATGCGGGGGTATCCTCCGTCCCCTTCCTTGTCCTCGGACTCTTCTGACTCCTTCTCTTTCTCAATGGACTGGTCCTTCTGGAAACTCTGGATCAAGAGTCGACACTGTCGAGTGGTGTGCTTGGGGTATACCAAGTTCCCCTCATCATCCTTCTTAGCGTGTATGGGACACGGCTGGTCGAGCATATCATCTCCAGCCTGACCCTTTCCTTTCTTGGGGGCCCAGGAGCCTTTGGGCTTCCCTTTGCCCTTTCCTTGGTTGACCACCGCGGCCTCTCCCTGAGCAGCAGGGTCGGCCTTACGCTTGTTCTTCCGATTGTGATTCTGGTCGTCCTGCCCGACTCGTTTCTTGCCGCTACGGAGCCGGTCGGCCTCTTCGCCGTTGGCGTACCGATTGGCAATTTCCATCATTCACGACAGGGACATGTCGCCTATTCGTCCAAACTTCAGATTCAACTCCCGATTGCGCACGCCTTCCTTGAAAGCGCACACCGCCTGGTGCTCGGAGACGTTTTCCACTGTGTGATGCAAAGTGGTCCACTGCTGAATGTAGTCCCTCAAAGTTTCACTCGGCTTCTGGGTGCAATGCTGAAGCTCGGCGAGCCCGATAGGTCGTTTGCAGGTGCCTTCGAAGGTCCGGACGAACACCCGAGCGAGCTCTTCCCAACTGTATATGCTCCTGGGGGCTAACTGGTTGAGCCACGCCCGAGCGGAGCCTCCCAGCATCAAGGGGAGGTCTTCATGGCCACGTCGTCGTTACCTCCACCAATCTGCACGGCCACTCGGTAGTCCTCCAGCCACGTGTCTTGCTTCGACTCACCGGTGAATTTGCTTACTCCGGCCGCCAGCCTGAAGTTCGGAGGGATCTCTACAGCCCTGATTGCGCTGCAGAAACACTCGGGCCCGGAGGCCGGCGCTCGGCTGCCAGAGGGTTGGTTTCCGACTCGCTCGTCCCTGGACGCCCGGTTACGGTCGACCCGGCCCTGCACAAGGATGGACCTCGCGTCGAAGCCCGGCCGTCGGGGATCTGGGGGAATCCTACGCTCGTCGTCGCGCAGGCGCCTGCCCACGTGCCGCGGAGGCGAGTGTGATCCACTCCCCGGAGGAGGGGTAGGCACTCAACGGCGGTCGTTGCGTCTGTGTCGATGGTCGATTGGGTCATTATTCCGACCCAGGTGCCGGTCATGCCACGGGTCACGTTCCTCACGCCTCAGGGGCGATCTCGGACTGTGGGCCGACCACACGGTGTCTGCAGCCACCGATCTATTGTGAATCCTGTTGCGCGACTGAGAGACAGCCGCGTTTTGCTCTTCAGCCGTTCGGAGCAAAGCTCGGATCTGCTGAAGGCCTCTTCCAGCCTCCGACTGGGAGGGCTGAATCGACTCCGCGATACGAGCCGCAACTTCGAGGTTTTGGACTGGTGTGCGGAACACCTGAGTCTCACGCTGACGTGATTGCCGCGGCCGTCGACTGGACTCAGGGGCCAGTCGGCGGGCCTGTTCGTCGAGTGAACGTTGGATGTTTTCCAGCCGCGCGCGCTCGGCCAAGGTGGCCACGCGCGTGGCTTCAAGGGCCAAAGCTTCTGGGGAATCCCCCATGATGGGGGTGAAGAGCGCATCTCTGTTGCGACGACAGAGCTCAGCCCTCTGCTCGGAGGTGAGGGGCTGAGGGATGTAGCCGTCGCTGTCGTGCGCTCGATCGCCGCCGCTGCCGCCATTCTCTCCGCGAGGAAAACCTGCCGGGCTACGGCGCGGATCGACCATGAGTATTTCCGCCGTGGGGTCGCTGCTCTCACACTCGGAAACGGAAACTTCGAGCCCGGTCGACTGATCGGCCGGCCCGTAAAGGTAACCATCGGGCTCGATGGCCGCGACTTGCGGGGTGGCCGTCTGACGAGCCACTGTGTGTCTTACCCATCGCTGGAGCCGCGAGTGACCGGATCGCTTACGGCGGTGTCCAGCGGGGATGATGGCCGGTGAATATCGGGTCGATGGCTGCAGAAGGAGGACGCCGCCGGCCCCAGCACGAAAGTGAGTGGCTCCACGAGTAGGCAGACCCTCGATGTCAAGCGGGGCTTCCTTAAGCCACGCGGAGTCGTCGCGACGAAGACCAGTGCGCCGAGCTGGATCTCGCGGCCTGACGCTAAAACGCCGCCTGACACCATGATGAAAGCGGTCGGGGAAGGGATTGCAACTTCACCAAATGTCGCTAAGACGCTCAGCCCCACGGTGGGCGCCAACTGTCGTGGTACTAGATCTGACAGTAAGGGTAGGGGGTAGGAATGGAGAGGCAAGGTCCTAGCTATGGCGTAGTTGTACACAGAGTGTTTTGCGAGTTCAGGCCCTTCTCGGAGGAAGTAAAATCCCTACATCTCGTGCCCGGAGGCTTGGTCGAGTGATGTATGTATGTGTTACAGAGGTGCAAACCCTTGTTCTGGAGGAGGGGGGTGGCTTATATAGTATGCCAAGACCCCAGCCATGCTCCACGTTACCAAGGGTTTAAAGGTACATTAAGGCGGGCGTTATTGATAATGCCTGCAATAAAGGGTAGTTACGGGGTTCATTACAGCGAGTAAATATATGACCGTTGCCGTCTTAGAGGCGTTTAGTCTTCGGGAGTCGAGTGCCTGATCCAGTCGAGTGGAGTTGAGTCGTCCTGGATATGTGAGCCAGTCGAGTGAAGTGCCACCTTGGACCATCTCAGTCGACTGTCTCCACCGCCGTAGGTCTCGTCTTTTGATCCCTTAGGATAGTGACCTTGGGAGGGGCCTTTAGGTCAGGCCTATCACCCTACCCTAGGTCTGTAACCTCGTCAGATGCCTTCTACCTGAAGTCGACTCTTGTCCAGTCCCTTTATCATCAAGTTGAACTTTACTAAACAAGGAATCAATACAAGAAACATCAATCATTTTAATGTCTTTATTATTTTTATGAAAGCAATCACTAGAAAATGCATTCTCTAAAAATTATCGTTTAGCTCTAAGCATGGCGGTTCTTTTCTTACTTTCATCCATAGAAACATAAAGAGCTTTAATTGATTCTTCAACTTTAGGCACAAAAATTTTCAACTTGAGATTCTCTACGTCATGAGTAATTCTATCAATACTCGTAGACATATCATCAATCTTATTCAATTTTTCTTCTATGGAAGCATTGAAAACTTTTTGAGTATTGATAAATTCCTTAATATTATTCTCTAGATCAGAGGTGTTCCTATTTTTATTGTAAGATTGATTTCCACAGGAATTACCATAATTATTAGAGGAATTGCTAGGAAAAGGCCTTATTAAAATTACCTCTATAAGCATTGTTGTTAAAATTATTTCTAGAGATAAAGTTCACATCTATAGCATCACTAGTTTTCTCAATCAAAGTAGACAAAGGCATATCATTAAGATCAATAGGAGCACTTTTGCTAGCAACCATTTTCATAAGAGCATCAACTTTTTCACTCAAAGAATCAATCTCAACCGAATTAACCTTCTTGGTAGTTGGCGGCCTTTCGGTATGCCATTGCAATAATTCACCATGATATTATCAAGTAATTTGGTGGCTTCACCCAAAGTAATCTAATATATATATAAAGTACTTGACGAGCTACCAAAAAAAAGAGAAATTGCCTAAAAATCCCACAATAATTAGAAATATCCAGCCATCAATTTAACCGTCTAGCCGATTATGACCGATGGATCTCTAAAATAACCTATTTATATAATATACTTCAAACAAATTACCCACCAATGCCCTTCATTATTGTTAGTCGTACACGTTCAATTTATTATCATATATCTAGCTAAATCAGGTTAGGTTATGGAGCTTCCATCCAACATATGTTCTCGGGCCTCAGCCCATGTATATACACTAGAGAATACGCCGCCACCGCCAAGCTCTAATCGATGCGCTCGGCCGGCCGGCCGGTCATGCGTCAGCCCCATGCATGTTCACTAGAGAATACGGTTCCATAATTGCTTTGTGCATGCATCCACGTTCCAAGGAGGTACCTATGAGATCCAGGGAAGACATAATAAGCGATCATGCATGTATGGTCGAGGGTACATGCACGAGCTTCACGCGCCACGAGAGGCGTGCTTTTGAAGACTCTGGCCGTTGATAGAGGTTGAGGCAAAAGCCAAGATTGGGCCGGAGTAAAGATGGTTTGACCAGAGCCAATAGCTTTGTACGCGCATACTGGATGGCTCGCCGGCCGCTTGTGAGTATATGAATACAGGAATACATGATCAATAGGAGCAACCAGACTAAAATTATGGTATACAGACCACAATACAAGATCGATTCTAAAAGTTTCTCAGCTCACAGTTTGGTGCAGTCACGTACGTGTGAGGTATTGTTTGTTCTACTGCTCCGTCTATACATGCGTGTATAATACTACATAAATTATATACATTTTTATCAACATATATACTACGTAAAACAAGAGGTGTACATCATCCTGGGCTGTGTGTATATGGCAATATACAATAAACATATACGGTATAACATGCAAAAGAATAGGTGTGCATCATAATTTTTTTACCAAAAAATTATAAAAGAAGAACACAGTGTTGTACCATCTAAAATTATTAGATTAGCCGGCAGGTAACAGTTTACAACAATCGATTCTAAAAGTTTCTCAGCTCACAGTTTGGTGCAGTCACGTACGTGTGAGGTATTCTTTGTTCTACTGCTCCGTCTATACATGCATATATAATACAACATAAATTATATACATTTTTATCAACATATATACTACGTAAAACAAGAGGTGTACATCATCCTGGCTGTGTGTATATGGCAATATACAATAAACATATACGGTATAACATGCAAAAGAATAGGTGTGCATCATAATTTTTTTACCAAAAAATTATAAAAGAAGAACACAGTGTTGTACCATCTAAAATTATTAGATTAGCCGGCAGGTAACAGTTTACAACAATTTTTCTTGCCGACAATTTTCCATTAAATTTATCCATTCTTTTTTTATATAATTCACGCCCTCCTTCGCGATCTCGGAAGCCAATTCATATTGTTACATGGCAGGTCCGAGTCACATGTTAGACTACAGTACCACAAACATGTTCACCTACAAATTATTATTTTATTCAAATAAAATAATAACTCTCCCCCTTTGTTATATTCACTTCCAAACTTTGTTAGGAGAGTGTATCGAATATCGGCCTATTTGCTCATGTGAATTGCATGTTGCTCTGACGTTAATATCAATGCATTGTGATATTTGTTATTATAGTTCCAAGTGTTGCATCCTCTCACTTGGTAGTGAAGTTTATAGTTATCGTATAATGCATGATTAAAATTCAGCTATTAAAATTTGGCTGTACATATAATTCACACCCCTACAATGGTCTATCAATAGCTTTATCTTTTGCCCTGTTGCTTTGATGGTTTTCCAACAATATAATGGCGGACAACATTAATTTTTGTACTCTTACATCTACTTCATGGTCCATTAGACTAGCCATGGCAGAGAACATGGCTAATCTAAATCATTTACCAAAGTAATGTACACAGACTTTTCAAGATAATGGCCAACAACATTAATTTTTGTACTCTTTCATGGTCTATTGTTTTTGACATTTAAGGTTTTGGGTTAGGAAAAGGACAAGGCCTACGAGCTCATGACTATAATGTTAGATTCATGGGCATCATGAATATTGAATCAAGAAGCAATATGGATGTTGATCAGAAATACGCTTGCTAATCCACAAGAGGTTCTAAAGTCTGTACATTACCTGGGTACATCATGAGTAATGGATCAAGATTCAAGAAGCAATATGGATGTTCATTAGAAATTGGCTTGCTGACCCATAAGAGGTTCTAAAGTCTGTGTATATTACTTGGGTAAATGATTTATTCTGCTGATTGATCCATTGTGAACTTGCTTTATAAGTTCTATAACACTCACCTATAATCACTTTTTTCACAAACCTAGGTTGCGCCACATGATCTTAGCCGATACATACATAGTATGCCACGCGATCAACTCTGTAGACATGACTTCTGTTAGCAAGAAACACACAATTTTATTCCAACAGTATTAAATTAAGAGTTTCTCTTTTTAACAAAAGGTGTCATCATAGTTAAAAAAAACAAAAGCATCATCGTTGTTTCAATACCATAGATGCATCTTCATACACATGAAACCCACAAGCGTGTATTAATGTCATACAACAACTTATTAAGATGATTTACTATTCAGTAGTTTTCTATACAACATAACAAAAGTACAAATTGGTATGTTTCAGAAAGACCATAATGTGTAGGTTTCGAAACATAGCTAAATTTGATACCAAATATGTAATTTACTGAACCAAGTACGTGTATATTTGCGTTTAATAAAACACTTAACTGCACATCCACTTACATGTGTAATTCTACAGTTTGAATTCAAAATTTCCAGTCACTCTAGTCTTAAACTTTTACCTGCTCGGCTTCTACAGACCAGAGCGTCTCATTAATTATTTTCTGTAAAAGCTTATATGTAAAATTACATGATGTACACGAAACATATGGTAACCAGTATGTAACAAGAATATAATCGACACACTCTTTGAATGTCAGTTATCCATTTCTCACCTTTTATCTGGTGGCCTAATATTTAAATGAGCATAATTTCACTTCATATTGTTGTCACGAGAGTGTGATACAATCTTTGAGTAACCAAATTTTACACTATCCTTTTGGACTACATATAAATACATATTTGATAACTTTATGGTTTCTCTTAACTTTTTCTCATATCTTAACTACACACATTTGTATGTCCAAGTCTCCTTTTTTATGTCTTGCTCATTTAGTTTGGAAGATGTTACTATCCTTGCTATTTTACTTCCTATTAGACTAACTCTTTTTTTCTCAAATCAAGGGACTATTGGTGAGTTTATTGGCAGAAAACCAAGTTAAGCCAATACATCTGGGGCGATGCCCACTCAAACAACGGTACAACATGGGTTAATTCCATTGATGACACGGTGAACGCAAGAAAAACATAACTACTATACACGCACAAACCAAAGGGAAGCATGCTCCTATGGGAGGAGCAAACACATGACAGTATCGCCGCGGTGAAGAAACACGCCACAGGACCATCAACTGATATTGGATAACTTCTATCAAGTCACTATCTTACTATAGTTTGGCGTAACAATTGATACTTTAGAAAGAATTGCATGGTTCACTTTGTGTATCGCTGAACTGTTAATTATATTTCTACAAAATTGATAACCTACAACCTTTCCATGGAGCTTTTGAAATTTATTTGGCATACTAAAATGGTTAATAGATTATTTCTCAATGTGCATTACTACCATCAAGACGAATGTCGAGGAGGGACACGAACAAAGTGGGGAACAAAATGATGTGTTCAATCACATTCCTATTGATCTTAGTCCTTCAAAACGCCCTGAACACCTACTTCTGAAGGAACAACTTTTTAACATGGACCGGTTGGCAAGCCTGGTTAGCTATTTTGAACTTTGAATGAGCAGTTATATTTTATAAGTGAACATAATGTGTTGATTCTTATTAAATCTTTATGTTGCACTATACTGTGTACGCATTCCATATTTAAAAATAATATATAAATGGCTCATGATGGTAAAAAAATTGGAAAATATTAAGAGATTTAGTAGGTATAAAATTTACAATGATTAAAAACTAAACCTACTAATTCTAGATAGAATGACAATGTGCTCCAAAAGTTTAAATAAATAAAACACAAGTGTTCACAAATAATACAGTTAGTATGGCATGCATAATCAAATGGTAAATGAAAAATGTATAATATATATTTACATATATAAAAACAACATACCTAAGACAAAACTATATTTGCATAAGTCTTGTATTTTGTAAATGTCATCGCATATGTTTACAATTTTTCATTAGATAAATCATACATTATGTTCTCATTATTAAACTTTACAAATTCTAGCCCGCACATCGAGCGGGCCACTCTGCTAGTTTCCATAAAAGTACCACCAGCGGTAGAAGCCAAAAGGTTTCGAGAAGCAAAATTCAAACCAGGATAAAATTTTTGTATGATCATCCAAAGATTTAACCCATGAGTTGGGCAATTCCTTAGCATCATTTTCATCATTTCCTAAGATTGTGCAACATTCTCATGTTCAAGTTGCTTCAAATTCATGATCTGGGTTCTAAGGGATAGAAATTTTGCGGGTGGAAAATATTCAGTGATAAAAGTGTCTTTGCATTTGTTCCAAGAATCGATGCTATTGCGAGGCAAAGAAGAAAAACAAATGTTTGCATGATCTCACAAAGAAAATGGGAATAATTTCAATTTCACAATATCATTGTCCACATCTCTTTTCTTTTGCATATCGCAAAATTCCACGAAGATAATAAGATGGAACGCGGCATCCTCATGAGGAGTGCCGAAAAATTGATCTTTCATGATAAGATTCAACAAAGCAGTATTAATATCACAAGTCTCCGTACTAGTGGCGGGAGGAGCAATCGGAGTGCCAATAAAATCATTGTTGTTGGTATTGGAAAAATAAAAAAACTTAGTGTTCTCGTGTGTCATTTTGGAGCAATTCTAAACAAGTACACAAGTGGGTGATAGATCCGACCGAAAAACAGCAAACGGAAAAAGGGCGAATAAAAATGGCAAATGTTTGTGATGTGGGGGAGATGAAAACGAGAGGCAAATGGAAAATAATGTAAATTGTGAGGAGATGAGATTTGTGATTAGGAACCTGGTATATGTTGAAGGTGCTCCCCGGCAACGGCGCCTGAAATTCATTTGATGTCCGCTAGAACTACGTTGGTATTTCCCCAAAGAGGAAGGGATGATGCAGTATAGCAACGGTAGGTATTTCCCTTAGTGATGAGACCAAGGTTATTGAACTAGTAGGAGAACCAAGCAACACAACATAAATAGCACCTGCACACAAATAACAAATATTCGCAACCCAACGTGTAAAAGGGGCTGTCAATCCCTTTCGAGCAATGAACATGATAGAGTTGTAAATATTGACAGATTGAACGATAAATACGAGAAATTGTAGCAAGGTATTTTTTGGTTTTTGGTTTAGTAGATCTGAAAATAAAAGCAAAGGAAAATAGATTGCAAAGGCAAATAATATGAGAAAGAGACCCGAGGGCCGTAGATTTCACTAGTGGCTTCTCTCGAGAAAATAGTAAACGGTGGGAAAAACAATTACTGTTGGGAAATTGATAGAACTTCCAATAATCAATGCAATATCCAGGCAATGATCATTATATAGACATCACGTCCAAGATTAGTAGATGGACTCCTGCCTACATCTACTACTATTACTCCACACATCGACCGCTATCCACCATGCATCTAGTGTATTAAGTTCATGGAGAAACGAAGTAATGCAATAAGAACGATGACATGCTGTAGAAAAGATCTATTTATGTATAAATAGACCCCGTCGTTTTATCCTTAGTAGCAACGATACATACGTCTCAGTTCCCTTTCTCTCACTGGGATCAAGCACCGTAAGATCGAACCCACTACAAAGCACATCTTCCCATTGCAAGATAAATAGATCAAGTTGGCCTAACAAAACCCAAATACCGGAGAAGAAATACGAGGCTGTAAGAAATCATGCAGATAACAGATCAAAGAAGATTCAAATAACTTTCACGGATATAAAAAGATAGATCTGATCATAAACTCAAAGTTCATCGGATCCCAAGAAACACACCGTAAAAGAGTTACATCATATGGATCTCCAAGAGACCATTGTATTGATAATCAAAAGAGGGAGAGGAAGCCATCTAGCTACTGACTACCGACCCGTAGGTCTACAAGGAACTACTCACACATCATCGGAGAGGCACCAATGGAGGTGGTGAACCCCTCCGTGATGGTGTCTAGATTGGATCTCGTGGTTCTGGACTTTGCGACGGCTGGAATAGAATTTTGTCAACTCCTCTACGGTTTCTGGAATATCTGAGTATTTATAGAGCGAAGAGGCGGTGCGGGAGGCCACCAAGGTGGGCGCAACCCACCTGGGCGCACCAGGGGGCCTGGCGTGCCCTGGTGGGTTGTGCCCCCCTCGGGGCACCCCCAGGTGCAGCTCTGGCCCACTGGGTGTCTTCTGCCCCATAAAAATTCTCCAAAAAGTTTTGCGGTGTTTGTTCTCCGTTTGATATTGATTTCATGTGATGTAAAAAACATGCAGAAAACATCAACTGGCGCTTGGCACTATGTCAATAGGTTAGTAGCAAAAAATAATATAAAATGACTATAAACTGATTGTAAAACATCCAAGAATGATAATATAACAACATGAAACAATCAAATCTTATAGATACGTTGGAGACGTATCAGGCCATGGTTAAGACACGGTATACCGGCGTGGAGACAACACATCTTGCCGAGGTAGGACCCATGGGGCCTGAAGGGAAGGAAATTCCCACAAGCCTCGTGTATGAAAATTTCATGCCCACGACCCGCTTTTTGCAGAAGGACTGTGCGTTAGATGCTTTGATACATGGGCTAGACCAAGTGTAATTCAATAGATGTGTATGACTCTATGTATTGAGGTACTTTACGTCATTAATCAGTCCACATAACCGAACTCTGTCAACCCGCCATCAGCTTCTACCTCCTCGTCTAGTGGCCAAGGAGTGTCCCTTTCTCCTGGCCGCAGTAAATGGTCTAGGTATGTCGGGGACAAGGCAATCCGGCTATGTGGTTTTAAAGACAAGAGTGGGTCAGAAAGTTATGTTATATTACTGTTTAACGTAATAAACATCTTCCGAGGAAAATAGTTCTACCAACAGTTCCGTTCGTCGGGTTATTGTGCCTAGCACTTTAGTCCAAAGACACGTGACCTCGGGGTGAAGGCCCTGGCCGGGGTTTAAAAGCCAGCCTCCATTCTATTCCTATGTCCTAGCCGACCTGTTGGGAAACATAGCATGCAATTTCAAAAAAAAAAATCCTACGCACACGCAAGATCTATCTAGGAGATGCATAGCAACGAGAGGGGGAGAGTGTGTCTATGTACCCTCGTAGACCGAAAGCAGAAGCGTTTGACAATGCGGTTGATGTAGTCGAACTTCGTCTCGTTCCGACTGATCAAGCACCGAACGTACGGCACCTCCGAGTTTAGCACACGTTCAGCTTGATGACGTCCCTCGAACTCTTGATCCAGCAAGTAGATGAGTTCCGTCAGCATGACGGCGTGGTGACGGTTTTGGTGAAGTGATCCCCGCAGGGCTTCGCCTATGCACTACAAGAATATGTTTTAGGCGCCGTACATGGATAACAATGATGTTCGTGTGTGTTCTAGGCGCCCCCTACCCATGTATATATAGGTGGGAGGGGGACGGGAGCAGCTAGGGTGCGCCCCAAGTAGGAGGAATCCTACTTGGGGCCCTAGTCCAATTCGTCCCCCTACCATGTTTAATGGAGAGAAAGAAGGGAGAAAGGAGGAGAGAAGGAAGGAGGAGAGGAGAGACGGAAGGAGGGGGAACCACCCCTCTTTCCCTACTCCCACTCAGCCTCCTACCTTATGGGTGGCGCACCAGGCCTTATGGGATGGTGTGCTCCCTTCTCATGGGCCATATGGCCCATCTACTCCTCTCGGAGGTTCCGATAACCTTCCCGATACTCCGATAAATACCTGATACAATCCGGAACACTTCGGGTGTCCGAATATCATCGTCCTATATATCATTTTTACCTCTAGACCATTTCGAGACTCCTTGTCATGTTCGTGATCTCATCCAGGACTCCGAACAACATTCGGTCACAAAATCATATAACTCATATAATACACTATCGTCATCAAACGTTAAGCGTGCGGACCCTACGGGTTCGAGAACTATGTAGACATGACTGAGACACTTCTTCGTTCAATAACCAATAGCGGAACCTCGATGCTCATATTGGTTCGTACATATTCTACGAAGATCTTTATTGGTCTAACTGTAATGACAACATACGTGATTCCCTTTGTCATCGGTACGTTACTTGCCCGAGATTCGATTGTCGGTATCTATATACCTAGTTCAATATCGTTACCGACAAGTCTCTTTACTCGTTCCGTAATACATCATCACGCAACTAAATCATTAGTCACTTTTCTTGTAAGGCTTCTTATTATGTGCATTACCGAGAGGGCCCAGAGATACCTCTCCGATACTCGGAGTGACAAATCCTAATCTCGATCTATGCCAACTCAACAAACACCTTTGGAGATAGCTGTAGAGCATGTTTATAATCTCCCAGTTACGTTGTGACATGTGGTAGCACACAAGGCATTCCTCTAGTATCTGGGAGTTGCATAGTCTCATAGTCGAAGGAATATGTATTTGACATGAAGAAAGCAATAGCAGTAAAACTGAAACGATCATAATGCTAAGCTAACGAATGGGTCTTGTCCATCACATCATTCTCCTAATGATGTGATACCATTATAAAATGACAACCCATGTCCATTGTTAGGAAACCTTAACCATCTTTGATCAACGAGCTAGTCAAGTAGAGGCTCACTAGGGATACAATGTTTGTCTAAATATTCACAAATGTATCAAGGTTTCCGATCAATACAATTCTAGCCTGAATAATAAAGATTTATCATGAATAAGGAAATATAAAATAACAACATTATTATTTCCTCTAGGGCATATTTCCTTCAGTCTCCCACTTGAACTAGAGTCAATAATCTAGATTACATTGTTATGACTCTAACACCCATGTAGTCTTGGTGCTGATCATGCTTTGCTCGTGGAAGAGGTTTAGTCAACGGGTCTGCTACATTCATATCCGTATGTATTTTGCAAATCTCCATTAATCCCTCCTTGACTTGATCACAGATGGAGTTGAAGCATCTCTTGATGTGTTTGGTTCTCTTGTGAAACCTGGATTCCTTTGCCAAGGCAATTGCTCCAGTGTTGTCACAAAAGATTTTCATTGGACCCGATACACTAGGTATTACACCTAGATAGGATATGAACTCCTTCATCCAGACTCCTTCATTTGCTGCTTCCGAAGCAGCTATGCACTCCGCTTCACACGTAGATCCTGCCACGACGCTCTGCTTAGAACTGCACCAACTGATAGGTCCACCATTCAATAAAGGGATTTTTATTTCTGTACCCCTGATTCCTTAGCTCTACTCATTCATCCCCACTCTGTTAACTTTTGCTCACTTTTCCCCACTCCCTTGCCCGAAACCCTTAGAATAGGTTATAACGGACGTTGCCGTCGGGTCAATGCCTTTGACTGTTAACTCTAACGAGTGGGGCCGCGTATAAATGGGCGCATGCAAGACCGCGGTCATGCGCGGTCGTGGGGTAGCACGTGTCCATGGACATGTCCGAAACGTCCCATCATATAAAGAGGGGCAACCACCTCCATCGCCCCTACCATTTCCCCCAAATCCCCTCCCTACCGCATCGTCTTCCTCTCCCCCACCAGCGTCGTCTCGCTTTGCTCCACTGCCTCCACCGCATCGTCTCTCTCTCCCCCACCGCACCCTCTTCCTCACCTTCATCGCCTCCATCTATTAGATGGCCGACGCTCATGGCGACGCCGGCGCAGCGGTCGGAGATGTGGTGGAGCAGCAGGTTTAGGGCGCGATGACCGCGGATGTCGGCGGCGTCCATGGCGGTGCGAAGAAAATGGCAACCGCTACAGATGTGGCGAGCTCCTCCTCATCGCTGCAGAAGGTGACGGCGTCGAGCGGCGCAGTCCATCCCGATACCCCCGATGCCCCGCCTGCCGTGGAGCAGCAGGTATTTGCACTTGCTTAGCTTGTAGAGTTAGTTTCTCCCTAGTAGCATTGTTTAGATTGTGATTCATACGGTAGTTCAGATGGTTAGAGTAGTTGGTTTGTTGGATGGGTCGGGTTTTTTTGCATGGGTTGGGGGGATGGGGGTTTTTGGACTAGGATTTGTTGGATAAATTCATTGAAAAAATGCTAGATGTTCTGAACTATGATTTTAGGTGTTGCAATGATTGTGGTTTTTAGTTTTGTTTTTAGATTTGGATAAATTCGCTACAAAAATGCTAGATGTTGTGAACAGACGCATGCTTATTAGATTTTTTTAGTGCTCACAGATTGGGTTTTTTAATGCTACTCAGATTCGTTGCCTTAGATTGGGAGTATATTAGCCCTATGATCAATGTGTCATGTGTGCATACCAAAATTTTCAATTGGCTTCCATATTTACTAGTGATGGATGTAATTGTATGTTCAGGAGGATGATGGTTAGAGGGGGGGGGGGGTAGAAAGAGGAAGCTGGCCCAGTACAACCCGTATGATCTAGAGGAAAGTGATGAAGAATAATATGAGGTAAGCCTACTTGAAATTTAGATTGTTCATTTAGTTCCTATGACATAGTGTATCCATCAATCTATAATGTATTAATGTAACTCATTCATGTGTGCAGTATGATTCTAGAGAAGAAGTGTACAAGGGCGACGTCGCGTCCTTCACAGCCAAGGAGGTGGTGAAGATCAAGGCCAAGGGAGTTGCTTCCTTCTACAACCGCAAGACCAAGAAGTGGCACTTCCCTTAGTGCACTACCAAGCCAAAGCCAAGCTATGGCCACTTCGATGACCTTCTGTCTCATGCGAAGGATGTAGCGATTCGCGGGGAGGACTACATGATCAGGGGGCAGCATGCCGCCCTCGCGAAGGCCCTGACTCCAACATGATGTGATGCTGTGAATCGGATGTTTAAGTTTGTCTGTTGGGTTACTTTTGGTTTGTTGAACTGAATCTCAGTGGTTATGGTGTGTTGAATTGAATTTAGTTTTTATGAATTTGGTTATCTTTTTGGTATATTCAGTGGCGGAGGCAGGGATGCATATAATTGGATATTGGGGAGGGCCAGCTGCAGGTGCTACCTCTTGAGCTTGCGTTGTTTTCTCCTGAAGAGGAAAGGGTGATGCAACACAGTAGCGTAAGTATTTCCCTCAGTTTTTGCGAACCAAGGTATCAATCCAGTAGGGGACCACGCGCGAGTACCTCGTACCTACACAAACAAATAAGAACCTTGCAACCAACGCGATAAAGGGGTTGTCAATCCCTTCTCGGCCACTTGAAAACGTTAGAGATAATAATATAATATTTTTGGTATTTTTGTTATAGATTGAAAGATTGCAAAACAAAAGTAAAGTAAAGATAAATAGTTGATGGAAGATTTATATGATGGAAGATAGACCCGGGGGCATTGATTTCACTAGTGGCTTCTCTCATGATAGCAGATTTCTACGGTGGGTGAACAAATTATTGTCGAGGAACTGATAGAAAAGCGCATAGTTATGAGAATATCTAGGCATGATCATTATATATAGGCATCACGTCCATGACAAGTAGACCGAAACGATTCTGCATCTACTACTATTACTCCACATCGACCGCTATCCAGCATGCATCTAGAGTTTTAAGTTCATAAGAATAGAGTATTGCTTTAAGCAAGATGACATGATGTAGAGGGATAAACACATGCAATATGATGTAAACCCCATCTTTTTATCCTCGATGGCAACAATACAATACGTGCCTTGCTACCCCTGCTGTCACTGGGAAAGGACACCGGAAGATTGAACCCAAAGCTAAGCACTTCTCCCATTGCAAGAAAGATCAATCTAGTAGGCCACACCAAACTGATAATTCGAAGAGACTTGCAAAGATATTTAAATCATGCATAAAAGATTTCAGAGAGGAATCAAATATTGTTCATAGATAATCTTGATCAAAAACCCACAAATTATCGGATCTCGACAAACACACCGCAAAAATAATTACATCGAATAGATCTCCAAGAAGATCGAGGAGAACTTTGTATTCAGATCCAAAGAGGGAGAGAGAGATGAAGCCATCTAGCTAATAACTATGGACCCGAAGGTCTGTGGTAAACTACTCACAACTCATCGGAGAGGCTATGGTGATCGATGCCCCCTCCGATGGAGCTCCGGAACAGGACCCAAGATGGGATCTCATCGGTACAGAAGGTTGCGGCGGTGGAATTACGGTTTCGTGGTCCTCCCCGATGTTTTCAGGGTATATGGGTATATATAGGAGGAAGAGGCACGTCAGGGGAGCTACGGGGGGCCCACGAGGGTGGGGTGCGCGCCTACCCCCCTGGGCGTGCCCCCTGCCCTCATGGCTGCCTCATTGCTTCCCTGGTGTGTACTCCAAGTCTTCAGTGTTGCAATTGTTCCAAAAAAGACTCTCTCGAAGGTGTCTTCCTGTTTGGACTACGTTTGATATTCCTTTTGTGCGAAACACTAAAATAGGCAAAAACAACAATTTGCACTCGGCCTTGGGTTAGTAGGTTAGTCCCAAAAATAATATAAAAGTGTATAATAAAGCCCACTAAACATCCAAAATAGATAATATAATAGCATGGAACAATCAAAAATTATAGATACGTTGGAGACGTATCAGCAGGTAACAGTGAAAAGATGTCACTGTTCATATGCATATTACCAAGGAAATTAGGATGTTGGGGAGGGCCCGGGCCTTGGCTGGCCCCCCTGTGCCTCCGCCACTGGAATATTTGACTGTCCTGAATCTATGGTTAGTTATGTTTAGATGTTGTGAACTATGATTTTAGGTGCTGCTATGATCGCACATGTTGTGTAGGAAATCAGGACATATCACACACAGTTTTTGGAATTGTGGAAACACTAACACCCAAATCACACAAAGCATACCATTCATGATCTTTAATCTTAATTTTAATAGTAGGTTCCCACTGATCATAAAGTTTTCTAGGGATAGAAACTTCTAATTCAAGTTTTTCTTCATAAGATTGCATTAAACCATCAACTATGTGTTTGGTAAAGGCTTTATTTTGACTATAAGCATGCGGAGAATTTAGCACGGATTGCAATAAGGAAATACAATCTATTAAAGATAGATTATCATAATTAAATCCCTTGAAATCCAAAATGGTGGGTTCATTGCTATGTAAAGTTTTGACATCTTCAATCTCACTTTTAACAATTTTGGCATCAAGATCTAAAAACTCTGAATCATTGGGACGCCTTTTAACTAAAGTTGAGTCATCTCCAGCCCCATATTTATCAAGATTTATATTAGAAAACAAGGATTTAATAGGGAACACATCAATCACTTTTAGATCTTCATCATTATTATCATGAAAACTAGAAGAACACGCTTTCGCAAAGCAATCTCTTTTAGCACGCATCATAGCGGTTCTTTCTTTGCACTCATCATTGGAAATTCTCATGGCTTTGAGGGACCCATTGCTATCATGATTAGGTGGGATAGATCTAAGTTTCAAAGAATCAACAATAAGAGAAATTCAATCCACGTTCCTAGCCAGGTCATCAATCTTAAGAAATTTTTCATCAAGCAAAGCATTGAAATTCTTTTGCGAGTTCTTAAATTCTTTAACACTAGTCTCAAATTGAGAGGGCATCTTATTAAATTTTCCATAAGAGTTTTTGTAGGAATTACCATAATTATTAGAGGAATTACTAGGGAAAGGCCTAGAATTGAAGTTTCCTCTATATGCGTTGTTACCAAAATTATTCCTACCAACAAAATTCACATTCATAGATTCATTATTATTCTCAATCAACGTGGACAAAGGCATATAATTAGGATCAGAGGACACACTCTTAGTAGCAAATAATTTCATAAGTTCATCCATCTTTCCACTCAAAACACTAATCTTTTCAATAGCATGTACTTTTTTACAGTAGATCTTTCTGTGTGCCATTGAGAGTAATTAACCATAATATTATCTAGGAGTTTAGTAGCTTCTCCTAAAGTGATTTCCATGAAAGTGCCCCCACCGCATCCTCTTCCTCACCTTCATCGCCTCCATCTGTCAGATGGCCGACGCTCGTGGCGACGTCGGCGCAGCGGCTGGACATGTGGTGGAGCAGCAGGTTCAGGGCGCGGTGAACGCAGATGTCGGCGGCGTCCACGGCAGTGCGAAGAAAATTGCAACCGTTGCGGATGTTGTTGGGGATCGTAGCAGAAATCAAAAATTTCTACGCATCACCAAGATCAATCTATGGAGTAATCTAGCAACGTGGGAGAGGGGAGTGCATCTACATACCCTTGTAGATTGCGAGCGGAAGCGTTCAAGAGAACAGGGATGATGGAGTCGTACTCGTCGTGATCCAAATCACCGATGATCCTAGCGCCGAATGGACGGCACCTCCGTGTTCAACACATGTACGGAGCGGGGACGTCTCCTCCTTCTTGATCCAGCAAGGGTGGAGGAGAGGTTGATGGAGATCCAGCAGCACGACGGCGTGGTGGTGGAAGTAGCGGGATTCCAACAGGCCTTCGCCAAGCGCTGCGGGAGGAGGGAGATGTGTCACGGGAGGGAGAGGGAGGCGCCAGGGCTTGGGGTGTGGCTCCCATGCGCCTCCCCACTATATATATGGGTGGAGGGGGCTGGTTTCTTGCCCTCCAAGTCCATTGGGGCGTTGGCAAAGGTGGGGGAAAGAAATCCCATCATTTCCTTTCCCCACCGATTGTTATCCCCCCTTTTTAGGGATCTTGATCTTATCCCTTCGGGATATGATCTTATTCCTTCTAAGGGGGGATCTTGGTGCGCCTTGACCAGGGGTGTGGGGCCTTGCCCCCACTACCCACGTTCATGTGGGTCCCCCCATGCAGGTGGGCCCCACTTCGGAACCTTCTAGAACCTTCCCGGTACAATACCGAAAAATCCCGAACATTTTCCGGTGGCCAAAATAGGACTTCCTATATATAAATCTTTACATCCGGACCATTCCGGAACTCCTCGTGACGTCCGGGATCTCATCCGGGACTCCGAACAACTTTCGGGTTTCCGCATACTTATATCTCTACAACCCTAGCGTCACCGAACCTTAAGTGTGTAGACCCTACGGGTTCGGGAGACACGCAGACATGACCGAGACGACTCTCCGGTCAATAACCAACAGCGGGATCTGGATACCCATGTTGGCTCCCACATGCTCCACGATGATCTCATCGGATGAACCACGATGCCAAGGATTCAATCAACCCCGTCTACAATTCCCTTTGTCTATCGGTACAGTACTTGCCCGAGATTCGATCGTCGGTATCCCGATACCTTGTTCAGTCTCGTTACCGGCAAGTCTCTTTACTCGTTCCGTAACACATCATCCCGTGATCAACTCCTTGATCACATTGTGCACATTATGATGATGTCCTACCGAGTGGGCCCAGAGATACCTCTCCGTCACACGGAGTGACAAATCCCAGTCTCGATTCATGCCAACCCAACAGACACTTTCGGAGATACCTGTGGTGCACCTTTATAGCCACCCAGTTACGTTGTGATGTTTGGTACACCCAAAGCATTCCTACGGTATCCGAGAGTTGCACAATCTCATGGTCTAAGGAAAAGATACTTGACATTTAGAAAAGCTTTAGCATATGAACTACACGATCTGTGTTAGGCTTAGGATTGGGTCTTGTCCATCACATCATTCTCCTAATGATGTGATCTCGTTATCAACGACATCCAATGTCCATGGTCAGGAAACCGTGACCATCTGTTGATCAACGAGCTAGTCAACTAGAGGCTTACTAGGGACATGGTGTTTGTCTATGTATCCACACATGTATCTGAGTTTCCTATCAATACAATTCTAGCATGGATAATAAACAATTATCATGAACAAGGAAATATAATAATAACCAATTTATTATTGCCTCTAGGGCATATTTCCAACAGTCTCCCACTTGCACTAGATTCAATAATCTAGTTCATATTACCATGTGATTAACACTCATAGGTCACATCGCCATGTGACCAACATCAAAGAGTTTACTAGAGTCAATAATCTAGTTCACATAACTATGTGATTAAAACTCAATGACTTCTGGGTTTGATCATGTTACGCTTGTGAGAGAGGTTGTAGTCAACGGGTCGACAACTTTCAAATCCCTATGTACTTCGCAAAACTTTATGTCATATCATAGATGCTGCTACCACGTTCCACTTGGAGCTATTCCAAACTATTGCTCCATTATACGTATCTAGTATCTCTACTCAGAGTTATTCGGATAGGTGTTAAGCTTGCATCGACATAACTCTTTACGTCGAACTCTTTATCACCTCCATAACCGAGAAACATTTCCTTATTCCTCTAAGGATAATTTTGACCGCTATCTGGTGATCCACTCCTGGATTACCTTTGTACCCTCTTGTCAGACATTTGGCAAGGCACACATCAGGTGCGGTACTCAGCATGGCATACCGTATAGAGCCTATTACAAAAGCATAGGGGACGACCTTCATCCTTCCTCTTTCTTTTGCCACGGTCAAGCTTTGAGTCTTACTCAACTTCACACCTTACAACTCAGGCAAGAACTCCTTCTTTGACTGATCTATTTTGAACTCCTTCAAAATCATGTCAAAGGTGTGTGTTCTTTTGAAAGTATTATCAGGCGTCTTGATCTATCTGTATAGATCTTGATGCCCAATATGTAAGCAGCTTTATCTAGGTCTTCCTTTGAAAAATCCTTTCAAACAACCCTTTACGCTTTCCAGAAATTCTACACCATTCAGATCAACAATATGTCATTCACATATACTTATCAGAAATGTTGTAGTGCTCCCACTCACTTTATTGTAAATACAAGTTTCTAACAAACTTAGTTTAAACCCAAAAACTTTGATCACTCCATCAAAGCGTATATTCTGACTCCGAGATGCTTGCTCTAGTCCATGGAAGGATCGCTGGAGCTAGCATACCTTTTAGCATCCTTAGGATCAACAAAAACTTTCTGATTGTATCACATACAACCTTTCCTTATGAAAACCGGTAAGAAAACTTGTTTTGACATCCATCTGCCGGATTTCATAAATGCAGCTTATGCTAACTTGATTCCGACGGACTTAAGAATCGCTACGGGTGAGAAAATCTCATCGTAGTCAACTCCTTGAACTTGTGAAAAACTCTTCGCCACAAGTCGAGCTTCATAGACGGTGACATTACCGTCCGCGTCCGTCTTCTTCTTAAATATCCATTTATCTCAATGGCTTGCCGATCATCGGGCAAGTCCACCAAAGTCCATACTTTGTTTTGATACATGGATCCTATCTCGGATTTCTCGGCTTCTAACCATTTGTCGGAATATGGGCCCACCATCGCTTCTCCATAGTTCGTAGGTTCATTGTTGCCCAACAACATGACTTCTAAGACAGGATCACCGTACCACTCAGGAGTAGTACATATCCTTGTCGACCTACGAGGTTCGATAGCAACTTGATCTGGAGCTTCATGATCACTATCATTAGTTTCCTCTTCAACAGTCGTAGGTTCGACAGAAACATCTTTCTGTGTTGCACTACTCTCCGGTTGAAGTGAGGGTTCGACAACCTCATCAAGTTCTATCTTCCTCCCACTCAATTCTTTCGAGAGAAACTCCTTCTCGAGAAAGGACCCGTTCTTAGCGACAAACATTTTTGCCCTTGGATCTGAGACAGAAGGTATACCCAACTGTTACCATTGGGTATCCTATGAAGATGTATTTGTCCGCTTTGGGTTCGAGCTTTTTCCCGGCTGAAGCCATAAGCATCGCAGCCCCAAACATTAAGAAAACGACAACTTTGGTTTCTTGCCAAACCAGACAGCGTCGTCTCAACGGACTTAGATGGTGCCCTATCTAAAGTGAATGCAGCTGTCTCTAATGTATAACCTCAAAATAATAGCGGTAGATCAGTAAGATACATCATAGATCGCACCATATCTCATAAGGTTCGATTACGACGTCCGGACACACCATTACGCTGTGGTGTTCCAGGTGGCTTCAACTGTGAAACATTTCCACAATGTCTTAAGTGATTGCCAAACTCATAATTCAGAAAATCTCCCCTTGATCAGATCGTAGGAACATGATCTTCTTGTTATGATGATTGTTAACTTCACTCTGAAATTTCTTGAACTTTTCAAACGTTTCAGACTTTTGCTTCATTAAGTAAATATACCGATATATACTCAAATCGTCAGTGAAGATGAGAAAATAACGATATCCACCACACGCCTTAATTCTCATTGGATCACACACATCAGCATGTATGATTTCCAACAAGTCACTTTCCCGTTTCATTATACCTGAACACGGGATCTTAGTCATCCTGCCCATTAGGCATGGCTCGCATATGTCAAGCGATTCAAAATCAAGTGACTCCAAACATCCATCAGCATGGAGTTTCTTCATGCATTTTATGCCAAAATGACCTAAGCGGCAGTGCCACAAGAAAGTGGTACTATCATTATTAACTCTACATCTTTTGGCGTTAATATTATTATCATGTGTATTACTATGATCGAGATTCAATAAACCATTGGGTGCATGACCATAAAGGTATTATTCATGTAAACAGAATAACCATTATTCTCTAACTTAAATGAATAACCGTATTGCAATGAACATGATCTAATCATATTCATGCTCAACGTAGACACCTGATAACATTTATCTAGGTTCAACACTAATTCCGAAGGTAGAGGGAGCGTGCGATGGTGATCTTATCAACCTTGGAAAGACTTCCAACATACATCGTCACCTCACCCTTAGCTAGTCTCCATTCAGTCAGTAGCTTTTGCTTCAAGTCACTAATAATAGCAACTGAACCGGTATCCAATACCCAGATACTACAAGGAGTACTAGTAAGGTACACATCAATAACACGTATATCAAACATACTTGGTTGAAGTTGCCAGCTTTCTTATCTACCATGTATTTGGGGTAGTTCCGCTACCATATGACTTTCCCCTTACAATAGAAGCACTTAGTCTCAAGGTTTGGGTTCAACCTTGGGTTCCTTCATTAGTGCGACAACTGGTTTGCCATTCATGAAGTCTCCCTTCTTGCCCTTGCCCTTTTGAAACTAGTGGTCTTGTTAAACCATCAACACTTGATGCTCCTTCTTGATTTCTACTTTTGCAGTCTTAAGAACTGCTAATAGCTCCGGGATCATCTCCATCCTTTACATGTCATAGTTCATCACGAAGTTCTAGTAGCTTGGTGATAGTGTCTAGAGAATTCCGTCAACCACTATCTCATTTGGAAGATTAACTCCCACTTGGTTCAAGTGATTTTAGCACCCAGACATTCTGAGCACATGCTCACTGGTTGAGCTATTCTCCTCCATCTTTTTGGCAAAAGAACTTGTGAGAGGTCTCATACCTCTCAACACGGGCATGAGCCTGAAATCCCAATTTCAGCTCTCAGAACATCTCATATGTTCTATGACGTTCAAAACGTCATTGGAATCCCGATTCTAAGCCGTAAAGTATGGTGCACTAAACTATCAAGTACTCAAGTAGTCATCAGGACGTGTCTGTCAGGTGTTCACAACATCCACAGACAACGTTGTAGGGGTTTGCACATCGAGCGGTGCATCAAAGACGTAAGCTTTCTGTGCAGCAGTGAGGACACTCCTCGGACTACGGACCCAGTCCGCATCATTGCTTACAATATCTTTCAACTTAGTCTTTCTCTAGGATCGTATTAAACAGGGAGCTACAACGCAGTTATTGGTCTACAACATAATTTGCGAAGACAACTTAGACTATTGTTCATGAAAATGAAGTTCATCTAATGAACTCCCACTTAGATAGACATCTCTCTAGTCATCTAAGTGATACATGATCCGAATCGACTAGGCCGTGTCCGATCATCACGTTAGACGGACTAGTCATCAACGGTGAACATCTTCATGTTGATCGTATCTTCTATACGACTCATGTTCGACCTTTCGGTCTTCCGTGTTCCGAGGCCATGTCTGTACATGCTAGGCTCGTCAAGTGAACCCTAAGTGTATCACGTGTGTAAATCTGGCTTACACCCGTTGTATGCGAACGTTAGAACCTATCACACCCGATCATCACGTGGTGCTTCGGAACAACGAACCTCAGCAACGGTGCACAATTCTTGAAATTTTAGTGAGAGATCATCTTATTCACTACCGTCGTTCTAAGCAAATAAGATGTAAAACATGATAAACATCACATGCAATCAAATAGTGACATGATATGGCCAATATCATCTTGCTCCTTTGATCTTCATCTTCGGGGCTCCATGATCATCATCGTCACCGGCATGACACCATGATCTCCATCATCATGATCTCCATCATCGTGTCTTCATGAAGTCGTCTCGCCAAACATTACTTCTACTACTATGGCTAACGTTTAGCAATAAAGTAAAGTAATTACATGGCGTTATTCAGTGACACACAGGTCATACAATAAATAAGACAACTCCTATGGCTCCTGCCGGTTGTCATTCTCATCGACATGCAAGTCGTGATTCCTATTACAAGAACATGATCAATCTCATACATCACATATATATCATTCATCACATCCTTTTGGCCATATCACATCACACGGCACATGCTGCAAGAACAAGTTAGACGTCCTCTAATTGTTGTTGCAAGTTTTTACGTGGCTGCTATAGGTTTCTAGCAAGAACGTTTCTTACCTACGCCAAAACCACAACGTGATATGCCAATTTCTATTTACCCTTCATAAGGACCCTTTTCATCGAATCCGAGCCGACTAAAGTGGGAGAGACAGACACCCACTAGCCACCTTATGCAACTAGTGCATGTCAGTCGGTGGAACCTGTCTCACGTAAGAGTACGTGTAAGGTCAGTCCGGGCCGCTTCATCCCACGATGCCGCCGAATCAAGATAAGACTAGTAACGGCAAGTAAATTGACAAATCCACGCCCACAACTACTTTGTGTTCTAATCGTGCAAGATACTACGCATAGACCTAGCTCTGATACCACATTTGGGGATCGTAGCAGAAATCAAAAATTTCTACGCATCACCAAGATCAATCTATGGAGTAATCTAGCAACGTGGGAGAGGGGAGTGCATCTACATACCCTTGTAGATTGCGAGCGGAAGCGTTCAAGAGAACGGGGATGATGGAGTCGTACTCGTCGTGATCCAAATCACCGATGATCCTAGCGCCGAATGGACGGCACCTCCGTGTTCAACACATGTACGGAGCGGGGACGTCTCCTCCTTCTTGATCCAGCAAGGGTGGAGGAGAGGTTGATGGAGATCCAGCAGCACGACGGCGTGGTGGTGGAAGTAGCGGGATTCCAACAGGGCTTCGCCAAGCGCTGCGGGAGGAGGGAGATGTGTCACGGGAGGGAGAGGGAGGCGCCAGGGCTTGGGGTGTGGCTCCCATGCGCCTCCCCACTATATATATGGGTGGAGGGGGCTGGTTTCTTGCCCTCCAAGTCCATTGGGGCGTTGGCAAAGGTGGGGGAAAGAAATCCCATCATTTCCTTTCCCCACCGATTGTTATCCCCCCTTTTTAGGGATCTTGATCTTATCCCTTCGGGATATGATCTTATTCCTTCTAAGGGGGGATCTTGGTGCGCCTTGACCAGGGGTGTGGGGCCTTGCCCCCACTACCCACGTTCATGTGGGTCCCCCCATGCAGGTGGGCCCCACTTCGGAACCTTCTAGAACCTTCCCGGTACAATACCGAAAAATCCCGAACATTTTCCGGTGGCCAAAATAGGACTTCCTATATATAAATCTTTACATCCGGACCATTCCGGAACTCCTCGTGACGTCCGGGATCTCATCCGGGACTCCGAACAACTTTCGGGTTTCCGCATACTTATATCTCTACGACCCTAGCGTCACCGAACCTTAAGTGTGTAGACCCTACGGGTTCGGGAGACACGCAGACATGACCGAGACGACTCTCCGGTCAATAACCAACAGCAGGATCTGGATACCCATGTTGGCTCCCACATGCTCCACGATGATCTCATCGGATGAACCACGATGTCAAGGATTCAATCAACCCCGTATACAATTCCCTTTGTCTATCGGTACAGTACTTGCCCGAGATTCGATCGTCGGTATCCCGATACCTTGTTCAGTCTCGTTACCGGCAAGTCTCTTTACTCGTTCCGTAACACATCATCCCGTGATCAACTCCTCGATCACATTGTGCACATTATGATGTTGTCCTACCGAGTGGGCCCAGAGATACCTCTCCGTCAGACGGAGTGACAAATCCCAGTCTCGATTCATGCCAACCCAACAGACACTTTCGGAGATACCTGTCGTGCACCTTTATAGCCACCCAGTTACGTTGTGATGTTTGGTACACCCAAAGCATTCCTATGGTATCCGAGAGTTGCACAATCTCATTGTCTAAGGAAAAGATACTTGACATTTAGAAAAGCTTTAGCATACGAACTACACGATCTGTGTTAGGCTTAGGATGGGGTCTTGTCCATCACATCATTCTCCTAATGATGTGATCCCGTTATCAACGACATCCAATGTCCATGGTCAGGAAACCGTGACCATCTGTTGATCAACGAGCTAGTCAACTAGAGGCTTACTAGGGACATGGTGTTTGTCTATGTATCCACACATGTATCTGAGTTTCCTATCAATACAATTCTAGCATGGATAATAAACAATTATCATGAACAAGGAAATATAATAATAACCAATTTATTATTGCCTCTAGGGCATATTTCCAACAGATGTGGCGGGCTCTTCCTCATCGCTGCAGAAGGTGACGGCGTCGAGCGGCGCAGTCCATCCTAATACCATCGATGTGCCGCTTGCCGTGGAGCTGTAGGTATTTGCAATTGCTTAGCTTGTAGAGTTAGTTGCTCCCTAGTTGCATTGGTTAGATTATGATTCATACGGTAGTTCGGATTGTTAGAGTAGTCGGTTTGACGGATGGGCCGGGGTTTTTTGTATGGGTTGGGGGGATGGGGGATTTTTGGACTAGGGTTTGTTGGATAAATACATTGAAAAATGCTAGATTTTGTGAACTATGATTTTAGATGCTGCAATGATTGGGGTTTTTAGATATGTTTTTAGATTTGGATAAATTCGCCGCCAAAATGCTAGATGTTGTGAACAGATGCATGCTTATTAGATTTTTTAGTACTCACAGATTGGGTTTTCTTAATGCTACTCAGATTCGTTGCCTTAGATTGGGAGTATATTAGCCCTATGATCAATGTGTGATGTGTGCATATCTAAATTTTCAATTGGCTTCCGTATTTACTAGTGATGGATGTAATTGTATGTTCAGGAGGATGATGG
>LR738715.1:506959156-506977902 GCA_902687465.1 Secale cereale
GGGGGGTAGAAAGAGGAAGCTGGCCCAGTACAACCCGTATGATCCAGAGGAAAGTGACAAAGAAGAATATGAGGTAAGCCTACTTGAAATTTAGATTGTTCATTTAGTTCCTTTGACATAGTGTATCCAAGAATCTATAATGTATTAATGTAACTCATTCATGTGTGCAGTATGATTTTGGAGAAGAAGTGTACAAGGGCGACGTCGCATCCTTCACAACCAAGGAGGTGGTGAAGATCGCTTCCTTCTACAACCGCAAGACCAAGAAGTGGCACTGCCCCTACTACACCACCAAGCCAAAGCCAAGGGATGGCCGCTTCAATGACCTTCTGTCTCATGCGGAGGATGTAGCCATTCGCGGGGAGGACTACATGATCAGGGGGCAGCATGCCGCCCTCGTGAAGGCCCTGACTCCGACGTGATGTGATGCTGTGAACGGGATGTTTAAGTTTATCTGTTGGGTTACATTTGGTTTGTTGAACTGAATCTCGTTGGTTATGCTGTGTTGAACTGAATTTCGTTTTCATGAATTTGGTTATGTTTTGCTATCTTGATGCTATTTATATTTGTCTGTCCTTAAATTTGCCTGTGGTATATTCAGTGGTGGAGGCAGGGATGCATATAATTGGATATTGGGTAGGGCCGGCTGCAGGTGCTACCTCTTGAGCTTGTGTTGTTTTCCCCTTGAAGAGGAAAGGGTGATGCACCACAGTAGCGTAAGTATTTCCCTCAGGTTTTGAGAATCAAGGTTTCAATCCAGTTGGAGACCACACGTGAGTCCCTCGTACCTACACAAACAAATAAGAACCTTGGAACCAATGCCATAAAGGGGTTGTCAATCCCTTCTCGGCCACTTGAAAAAGTGAGATCTGATAGAGATAATAAGATAATATTTTTGGTATTTTTGTTATCGATTGAAAGTAAAGATTGCAAAACAAAAGTGAAGTAAAGATAAATAGTTGATGGAAGATTTATATGATGGAAGATAGACCCGGGGACCATAGGTTTCACTAGTGGCTTCTCTCATGATAGCAGATTTCTACGGTGGGTGAACAAATTACTGTCGAGTAATTGATAGAAAAGCGCATAGTTATGAGAATATCTAGGCATGATCATTATATATAGGCATCACGTCCGTGACAAGTAGACCGAATAGATTCTGCATCTACTACTATTACTCCACACATCAACCGCTATCCAGCATGCATCTAAAGTATGAAGTTCATTAGAACAAAGTAACACTTTAAGCAAGATGACATGATGTAGAGGGATAAACTCATGCAATATGATGTAAACCCCATCTTTTTATCCTCGATGGCAATAATACAATACATGCCTTGCTGCCCCTGCTGTCACTGGGAAAGGACACCGCAAGATTGAACCCAAAGCTAAGCACTTCTCCCATTGCAAGAAAGATCAATCTAGTAGGCCACACCAAACTAATAATTCGAAGAGATTTGCAAGGATATTTAAATCATGCATAAAAGATTTTAGAGAGGAATCAAATATTGTTGATAGATAATCTTGATCATAAACCCACAATTCATTGGATCTTGACAAACACACCGCAAAAATAATTACATCGAATAAATCTCCAAGAAGATCGAGGAGAACTTTGTATTGAGATAGAAAGTGAGAGAAGAATCCATCTAGCTAATAACTATGGACCTGAAGGTCTGTGGTAAACTACTCACAACTCATCGGAGAGGCTATGGTGTTGATGTAGAAGCCCCCCATGATCAATGCCCCCTCCGGTGGAGCTCCGGAACATGCCCCGAGATGGGATCTCACGGGTACAGAAGGTTGCGGCGGTGGAATTAGGGTTTCGTGGTGCTCCCCGATGTTTTCAGGGTATATGGGTATATATAGGAGGAAGAGGCACGTCAGGGGAGCTACGGGTGGCCCACGAGGGTGGGGGGCGCTCCTACCTCCGTGGGCGCGCCCTTGCCCTCGTGGCTGCCTCATTCCTTCCCTGGCGTGTAATCCAAGTCTTTTGTGTTGCAATTGTTCCAAAAATGACTCTCCCAAAGGTTTCATTCCATTTGGACTCCGTTTGATATTCCTTTTCTGCGAAACACTGAAATAGGGAAAAAACAGCAATTTGCACTGGGCCTTGAGTTAGTAGGTTAGTCCCAAAAATAATATAAAAGTGTATAATAAAGCCCATTAAACATCCAAAACAGATAATATAATAGCATGGAACAATAAAAAATTATAGATATGTTGGAGACGTATCAGCAGGTAACAGTGAAAAGATGTCACTGTTCATTTGCATATTACCAAGGAAATTAGGATGTTGGGGAGGGCCCGGGCCTTGGCTGCCCCCCCTGTGCCTCCGCCACTGGAATATTTGTCTGTCCTGAATCTATGGTTAGTTATGTTTAGGTGTTGTGAACTATGATTTTAGGTGCTGCTATGATCACACATGTTGCGTAGGAAATCAAATGCATGCTCCAAATGAGATCATGTAAACCTTGGCAAACCTGGACAGTTTAAATTCAAGAAAATGCAAAAACAAGTAAAACCTTGGCAAACTATCTATGTTTGTGTAGGAGATCATGTGTGTAAAATTTGAAGTGATTTAGAGGAGGTCAAATAAATTTGAATATGAGAAATGTGCTCCAAATGAGCTCCTAGGCTAGGGTAAACATCCCATTTGTAATCAAGTTTTTTTGGACCTACATTAAATGAGCGAAATGTTTTTTTATTAACACATATTCACTTTCCATAGTGTAGATTCGAAGTCTCACTATTTTTTGAATTAATCTTCATATTTTTACATTTTCTTTTGAAAACATATGCGTTAATATAAAAACTATTAAAAACACGTTTGAAATATGAAAATGGAAAACTAATTTTAGATCCCTCTTATTCACTTTGAAATAAAGCTTTGGTGATTTTTTTATTTTTTTTAATTTATTTCAAAAATAGAAGGTAACCCTACCTCCTCTCTTTGAACTCTATGAAATGTTGTACGTGATAGCTTATATGTGTGAAGGTTTTTTTCATGAAAATGACCATAGACCAGGTTTATGATTTTTGGTTGGTAACATGTCACATAAGACAACATTGTGCGGAGGTTATATATATTTTTATTTTTTAAAATAAATTGTGCTCATTTGACCTTGATCGTGCAAACTAGGGTTTTTTCAAGAAACTGTCCGTAGACCAAGTTTAGTATTTTCCCTCATTATTTTGTCTTATAAAACGATGAACGGCGAATGTTTCATATTTTTTTGATTTTTTCTAAATTAGTTATGCTCAGTCAAAGCCTTCGAAACCCCGTTTACCAGCTCAAAACCCCTCTAAACCCCGTGGGGTTTCGCCTAACCCTAGATTTGAATGTCAGCCGTCTGATCATACCCTAGCGCCAAGCGGCAGCACTCAGATCTGGTCTTCTAGAAGGAATTAGGTCGGCTGGCTGCATGCAGGCTCCGCGCCGTTGGATCACATGGATGGCTCCGCATCATTGGATCGTGGGGCAATCCGTGAGAGGCGATCCTATTGGTTGTGCTCGGCTCCTCGTCCACCACCGACTCCGCGAAAAAAAACGTTGTTATTGGGCCCAGAAGGAAACCAAGCTCTGGTTGGGCCGTCTAGTTGCGTCTTTATTTTTTGCATCGTTTGCTCTGTTTTTTCTGAACGTGCTGGCTCTATATTTTTGCATCATTTTCCCACGCGTGTAATTAGCTTCTTTTTCTTCTTCTTTTTCACACCACCGTTTCCCACGCGTGTACACTCCCGATGCTGCGGTGGGTTTGAAAATGGGCTACTTCACATTTGACTCCGTTATTGCCACGGCCAAAAGAACACGTAGAACTACGACTATTTAAGCCACTCTCTGCCTCTGCCATCCCTCGTCCATCTCCCATCATCTCTGCCATCTACCCTTCTTGCTCTTCGACCAATTCTCCTTCTTCTAGCGCATCTTCAGACATGCAGTACATCGGACGAACCTACCACTTCCCACCCACCGTGCCAGAGGGGCTCTACCCTCCTGTCGTGTACGTTGAGCGCACACTATGTGTGTGGGCGATATCAAGGTGGAGGACTGCAAGGAACTTCACCGAGTTCTTCCTCGCGTCCAGCTACCACCACCTCCCGCGGGGATCTCCAAGGATGTTCCGTGTCTAGGAGGTCATCCAAAATGGGGTGGTGGTTGCTCTCCTTGCCCACTTCACCAACACATTCGACGCCTTCTATCTCCTCGGCCGGGTGTTTTGGTGTGGCTGCGAGTTCATCGCTTTCACCACCCACAACATGTTCACGGAGTACACAAACATCTTTCCCACCACATTGTGTATTCACACTCTTTCGTACCCCATCGACAACGCCCTGGAGGAGCAGTGAAGGGCGCCCGGAGGAGGAGCGAGGTGGAGAAGGCGGCGTCTAGGGTTCTAAACCCTCTATCTATTTTTCTTTTTTTGAGTCTATGTTATGTTAAGTTGTAATTGAACTATGTTGGAGATGCTATGGGTTTGTTCGCCCTTTTATCAAGTTATATTATTAAGTTTTCTATCTATTCTATTATGAAGTTCTTCCTAGTTTCAACCATGTGATCGTGCTATGGGCTTGTTGGCCCTATCTACATGTTTGTTGATTGTTTTCTTAGAGAGATCGCTTTGTCAGTAACCACCTAGTGCATGCAGCCACAACGAACCCTTCTTCTTTTACACAAGCAACGAATATGTAGCCACCTAGCTAGTGCATGCAGCCACAACATATTTTTTCAATTTATTTGTCGTAGCAAAACGGGGGCAGATTCGAGTGGATCGAAAAGGCCGCAACTGATCGTAAAAAATGATGTTCTAAATCGGGGAGACAAGCGTGCGAGAAGAGAGGAACCAGCGGCAGTGACCGTCGTTGCATCCATGGCGGTTGGCGTGCACGAAAGCCGCTCGGTGAGTGCATCGCGGCGGCACGCATCAGCGCATGCAGGCTCGGTCGGTGCATCGTGGCGGCATGCATCGACGCATGCAGGCAGGCTTGTTGGGTGCATGCATAGCAGGCTTCTGTCGTGGTGGCACGCGTAGGCGTTTAATGCAAGGGACAGCCCAACGAAACCACGACCCAATGGTCGAACAGCTACACCGCCCAACGCGGCCCCACTCGTCAGAGTTAACGGTCAAAGCAGTGACCCGACGGCGACGTCTGTTGTGACCTCTTCTGAGGGTTTCGGGCAAGGGAGTGGGGAAAACTCAGCAAAAGTTAAGAGCGTGGGGATGAATGAGTAGATCTAAGGAACCAGGGGCACATATGTAAAAAACCCTTCAATAAAAAATATGAATCCATTTTGTGAATTAGAGTCATCTAGATCAGTGTCAAAGCTAGCATCAACGTAACCATTTATGACGAGCTCTTTGTCACCTCCATAAACGAGAAACATATCCTTGGTCCTTTTCAGGTACTTCAGGATGTTCATGACCACTGTCCAGTGATCCACTCTTGGATTACTTTGGTACCTCCCTGCCAGACTTATGGCAAGGCACGCATTAGGTCTGGTACACATCATAGCATACATGATAGATCGTATGGCTGAGGCATAGGGAACGACTTTCATTTTCTCTCTATCTTCTGAAGTGATCAGGCATTCAGTCTTACTCAACTTCACACCTTGTAACACAGGCAAGAACCCTTTCTTTGACTGATCTATTTTGAACTTTTTCAGAATTTTATCAAGGTATATGCTTTGTGAAAGTTCTATCAAGCGTGTTGATCTATCTCTATAGATCTTGATGCCCAATGTATAAATAGCTTCACCGAGGTCTTTCATTAAAAAATTCTTATTCAAGTATCCTTTTATGCTATCCAGAATTATACATCATTTCCGATCAACAATATGTCATCCACATATAATATCAGAAATTCTACAGAGCTCCCACTCACTTTCTTGTAAATACAGGCTTATCCGAAAGTCTGTATAAAACCATATGCTTTGATCACTTCATCAAAGCGTATATTCCAACTCCGAGATGCTTGCACCAGTCCATAGATGGATCGCTGGAGCATGCACACTTTGTTAGCACCTTTAGGATCGACAAAACCTTCTGGTTGCATCATATACAACTCTTCTTTAAGAAATCCATTAAGGAATGCAGTTTTGACGTCCATTTGCCAGATTTCATAGTCATGAAATGCGGCAATTGCTAAGACGATTCAGACAGACTTAAGCATCACTACAGTTGAGAAAGTCTCATCATAGTCAAATCCTTGAACTTGTCGAAAACCTTTCGCAACAAGTCGAGCTTTGTAGACAGTAACATTATCATCAGCGCCAGTCTTCTTCTTGAAGATCCATTTATTCTCTATGGCTCGCCGATCATTGGGCAAGTCCACCAATGTAACATCCCAAATTTTCAATTTGGAATGTTATACATAGATCATACTGCAATGCATGCTCTTTGCATTTTTGTTGTGGCGTTCCTCGAAATTCTAAGCAACTCAAAGACCTACGGAGAGAGTTGGGAATTTTACCGTTTTCGTATTTGAGTTCGTTCGAATACCGGTACGAGGACAGTGTGGTTTTAATTATTTTTCTCTCCTAAAAATATTCTAAATATAAAATATGAGCAGAGATAATACGACTTCTCCAAAATAACAGAATAATTGGAGGAAAAATGTTAAAATCACTTTTGGTATTTTTCTGGATTTATTTGTGATTTTATTTGCATAGGAAAAATGCGCATTTTTCGAAATTGCATTTAGGTCCGAGAAAAATGTTTACTTTTTCCTAAATTTTATTAGAGGATGGTGAAAATTTATTTCGGGATTTTTGGAGTCCGTTTAGTATTTCTTTCGTTAGTTTTTCTGCGTCGGGGCTCTTTTAGAAAAAAAGGGGCAAACCGACTTAGGGCCGTATTAGCCCAGGACTCTGGGCTTTATATAGCGCCAGCCCCGGCCCGAGGCAGCAGCCAGCCCGTCCGCCGCCTAACCCTAGCCGCCGCCGCCCGCTGCTGCCTCGCCGCCGTGCGCCGCTACAGCCGCCCCGCGCGCCGCGCGTCCGCCCCGCCGCCGCGCGGCCGCCCCGCCGCCGCCTCGCCGCCGCTCCACCGCCCGCCGCCCTCCGGAATCTCGCCGGAGTTCGCCGATTCGAGGTAGTTATCGGTTTTTTTTTAAAAACTGATCGGTTTTTCGTAAACCGTAGATCCGTTTTTTATTAGGTTTAGATCGGTTCGGTTTTTCTGCGGTTTAGCTATTTAGCGGACGTTCATTCGTATGTTCGTTTTAACGAACGCTTTTCGTCCGTTAGCCGCAGACAGCGAACGTTCGTTCGTTAGCCTGTTCGTCGGTTTTCTTTTTCGGGGTATTTATCCACGATTATTCTGATCGCGATTTCTGCCCTAATCTTGTTTTTCGTTTATCTTTTCGCTCGAGAATCGGAATCAGGTGATTCAAAATCCCAGATCTTCGTCTCGATGCCCTGTTTATGTTTAAACAACTTGAACAAAGTTTTGGCTACTGTAAAATTTGACTTTAGGCCAATTAGTAACCGGAGCTCATTTTTTTCACAGTTTGAGTTTCATTGGTTCTTTCGAGATGATTCTTTTTGCAAACCGGAGTTCTTAAGTTGAACTTTCTGGTTAGATCCGTTCTTTTGGAGTTTTGTTTGTGCATCATTGCTTGTTTGCTTATGTATGCTATTGTTTGTTTGCGATAGAATACCCGGACTATGAAGCGTGCTACTACGAGTCTCTAGGTTTTGCGAATCGTCAGCAAGGCAAGTAACACTTTGATCATACCTTTTTATTACCCAGTTTTTATGCATTAGATCAAACCCTCACACATTGCATGAGTAGGATCTCTTAACTTGTGGGACTGGGAAGTAGATTGAGGTAGAACCTATTACCTGCATTATTTTCAAACCCTTGGGAGTTACTTCTACATTTGCTTAGGTTGCTATGCTATGCTCGTAGACGTGGTTTGGGTTTGAGTGAAATCCATGACAGATGTGAGTTTTAATTAAGGATTCAACTTAAGGTGGCTACTTGAATACACATCTGGGTGGATTGGTTGCAGGGCACCTGGGGAACCCAGTGTTGTTCTAGGAAATCCCGGGGTTCCGTGTGATTTTTCCGATGGAATGCCACCCAGGCTCAAAGGGATCATAAAACTATTCATGCTAGAAACTTTCGTGTGCAGCCACATGCCAATATGGGCTCTGGCATAGTTGAGTAAGTTGTGAGAAACCTTTTCGTGATGGGCTAGCAGATGTAGAGGGATTGTAGGTGTACCGCCCTATCTATCCGGTCAAGGGGACCTCTTCGGAAAGACTGTATCTCGGTCATCCGTTTCTCAAACACCATGCAGTGCGAGAAACCAAATGGAGGCGATCGAGTCTTGTGGGAAAAGTGCACAAACCTCTGCAGAGTGTACAAACTGATCATGATTAGCCGTGTCCCCGGTTATGGACATCTTGAGTATCTGGTACTTGAATTATTGGTTGATCTCATCACTCTGTAATTTAATTTGTTGGGTTAATGATGAACTTTTAATTTGGGATTGAGTTGGGGGAACCTTCTCAATGATTTTCAACCAACATGATAGTCAAAATAAAATTTATTCCTTTGTTGTAGGGAAAAACTGGCTTTACGCAAAAACTTTAACCTTAGAGCCTCCACCAGCCAAATATGCATATAGTATAGCCATTATTCTATTACTTGCATCCTTTGTGTTATCTTGCCAGCATATTCCATGTGTTGACCCGTTTTCGGGCTGCAACATATTACGTTGCAGACTTTTCAGACGAGGAATAAGACGTGCTAGATTGTTTGTCATGCACTCAGCAATGCCGTTGGAGTTGATGGACTCACTTATCTTCCAAGCCTTCCGCTGTTATTTTGTTAGATGGCCTTAAGCCATAGACTTCTGTAATAAGTTCTCATTGGAGACATTCGATGTAATAATTGTGTGATTGCCATTCTGTTATAAATCCTTCAAGTACTGTGTGTGTCAGCATTACCGATCCAGGGATGACACTGAAACACAGAGACTTCGGTCCATTTGGATCGTGGTCGCCGCAAAGATGGTATCAGAGCACACGCTGACTGTAGGACACGACCACTAAGACTGACCCTAGATCACTCTTCTCTACTCATTCTGACTTCTCTCCATTTTCAACTTCTTTTGGATGGTGGACCCAAGGAACAAGTTCACTCAACCGGATGAAGACACACCATTTGGACGACACTTGAAGGAAGTCACTAGGTACCTGAACATAGGAATACCAAGCTTTACCGGGACCTACACCGCCACATTACTGGAAGAGGAGCGATGGAGCATTCAAGTTCAAATTCCCGGAAGAACCTTTGCACCATCCACCGAGCCAATAGAGTTTTCTTTTGATGCGCCAACCTGGAGCCTAGGCAAGAGTATGGCAGCCCACATCACGATGGGAAGGATCGGAGAAGTGTACAAGCAGGAGCTGAAGGACACCATCTACTAGATTTGTGGACGCCGAGATGAGAATTGGGATATGATCAGCACCCGGAAGGATAGGTCCATTGCAGCATTCATCCAGGAGATGAATCAGCACATTCGACGACAGGAGCACCAGATGTGCACTGGGATGATAGAATTGAAGAAGGCACTAAACATGAATTTGGAGCTAGAAGAGGAACTTAAGTCTACTCGTGACGGATACGAGGAGGAGATGTTGATACTAGTGGAGAAGAATGATGATTTGACAAGGAAGCTAGGAGTATTCATGGGAGATCCAGCACTAGGAGGTGAAGAAGAGGAAGAAGAACCCAAGGAGATTCCTCCCGAGGATTACATTATCATCGACGACATGGATTCAGAACCCGATGATAGTAAAGACGAAGACTATGAAGATGAAGCTGGAGCAGACATCATGGAATCGTCCGCCGATCAATATTTTTAGATGACCACCCTGTGACTAGTAGTTTACCTCCATATTAGTTTTTAGAGCACTTTTGTAACGGTAGTTAGATTTGTAAGATCTTTCTTGAAATTGATTGGTGTGATATGATTGTATTTGTCTCATGTGCATATGGGTAGTGATTTTCCTTTAGACCTCAATTCTATTCTAATCTCTTCCCTCTACACCCATCAGATGCCTCCAAGACGTGAGCCCGGATTTGAGTTTCCCCCTGAGCTCACCCAATTGATCCAGCAGCAGAACACCTTGATGCAACTTCTTGTCCAGAACACTCAGAACAACCAGAACAACAACAACCCTCCACCACCACCACCCGTGGACAACCTGACACGTTTCTTAAGGTTGCAGCCACCCGTGTTTGCTAGCAACATCGAACCAATAGTGGATGATGACTGGCTATGCAAGATTGGAAGGGATTTGACCACTACCAATTGCTCTGACGCTGAGAAGGTGCGATTTGCCACACACCAGTTGTCTGGACCAGCCGCAGCATGGTGGGAGAACTACACAACCACTTTCCCCATAGCTAATGTTACTTGGGAGCAGTTTCAGCAAGCTTTCCGTACTGCCCATGTCTCAACTGGAGCTATGAGCATGAAGAAGCGGGAGTTTCGTAACTTGCGCCAAGGAAACCGTACTGTGGCACAGTACGTGGATGAGTTTAGTACCCTATCTCGTTATGCCCCAGATGATGTGGCCACAGACGCCGCTAAACATGAAAGATTTATGGAAGGGCTGAATGATGAGATGAGCGTACAGTTGATGGTGGCAACTTTCAATAACTACCAGGAGTTGGTAGATAAAGCTCTTATGATTGAAGGGAAGCACCAGCAGATTGAAAGCCGCAAGAGGAAGTATGGAAAAGGAAGGAATAATTCTGGAGCCCAGCAAAAGCCCCGATTCACTCCAAATTCGGGAGGATATACCCATAACCATGGAATTCCCCACAACCACAACGGCCCTAAGAATGGAAATGGGAATGGAGCAAGTAATAACCAGAGCCACCCTACCCCGTCCACACCCACCACGAAGGATTTCAGCCACGTCACTTGTTTCAAGTGCGGGAAGAATGGACATTATGCCAATGACTGCCCTGAAGCTAAGAATGGGAACGGCAATGGAAGCGCCGGGAAGAAGCCCAACCCGTTCAACAAAGGACAAGTGAACCACGTAACTGTGGATGAGGTAGAAGAGCAACCAGATGCTGTTGTCAGTAAGTTTTTGGTTAAGACATTTACCACAATAATTCTTTTCGATACTGGTGCATCGCATTCATACATTTCAAGGGGATTCGTAAATAGACATAGGATGTCCACCCGAGTTCTTAAGACCCCCATGTTAGTAAGTTCACCAGGAGCAGAGTATATGGCACACCAAGGATGTTTTCAAACGCCATTGACCATAGGACGCCACACGTTCCCCTCCGACCTAATAGTTCTGGAGTCACAAGGATTGGATGTGATATTAGGTATGGATTGGCTATCGAAGTATGGAGGTAACATCGATTGTGCCAGTAAGTTTATTTTGCTCACCACCCCGGAGGGAAAAAGGATTAAGTATGTATCTAGGCATTCGCCTATAAGGACGCAAGTACATTCTCTCACGGGAGTTGTTCAGGAGGAAGTGTCAGTAGTAAAGGATTATCCGGATGTGTTTCCAGACGAGTTACCTGGCATGCCACCAGATAGAGATATTGAGTTTTTGATTGAGTTGTTGCCTGGCACCAGACCAAATCTAAGAGACCGTATCGGATGCCAGCAAATGATCTGGAGGAGATCAAGAAGCAGATTAAGGAATTGTTGGAGAAAGGATTTATTCGCCGAAGTTCATCAGCTTGGGGAGCCCCAGTGCTTTTGGTCGAGAAGAAGGATGGATCATTAAGAATGGTCGTTGATTATCATGCGCTGAATGAAGTGACTATTAAGAATAAGTACCTGCTGCCGATGATCAATGATTTGTTCAACCAACTCCAGGGAGCGAAAGTATACTCCAAGATAGATCTATGATCTGTATACCACCAATTGAAGATCCGAGAGAAGGATATACCTAAGACAGCCCTCACCACACGGTACGGGCTGCATGAGTATACGATTATGTCATTTGGATTGACTAACGCGCCTTCCTATTTCATGAGTATGATGAACAAAGTGTTCATGGAGTTCTTGGATAAGTTTGTCGTGGTATTCATAGATGATATTCTGATATACTCAAAGGATGAGGAAGAACATGCAGAGCATTTGCAGTTGGTATTGGAGAAGCTCAGAGAACATCAGTTGTATGCCAAGTTTAGCAAATGTGAGTTTTGGTTGAAGGAAGTGGGATTCCTAGGGCATGTTATATCGGGAGAAGGTATAGCAGTGAACCCCGTTAAAGTGCAGGCAATCACTGAGTGGTTGGCACCCACTTCAGTTGGAGAGGTCCGCAGTTTTCTTGGACTCGCGGGATACTACCGGAGATTCATAGAAAATTTCTCCAAGATTGCAAAGCCAATGACGACATTGTTGAAGAAGGAGACAAAGTTCGATTGGACTGAAGAGTGTGAAGAAAGTTTCCAGGAGTTGAAGAAATGGTTGACGACAGCCCCAGTGCTGATATTGCCAGATATACGCAAGGATTTCCAAGTGTACTGCGATGCTTCACGCTTAGGACTTGGAGGAGTACTTATGCAGGATGGAAGAGTTGTTTCCTATGCATCCCGTCAACTGCGACCACGCGAGTTGAATTACGCAACGCACGATCTGGAGTTAGCAGCAGTAGTGCACATACTGAAAACCTGGAGACATTACCTCATTGGAAATCGTTGTGATGTGTACACGGATCACAAGAGTTTGAAGTACATTTTCACACAGAAGGAGCTGAACCTCAGACAGAGGAGATGGTTGGAGCTTATAAAGGATTATGATATGAAGCTACACTATCATCCAGGAAAGGACAACGTCGTGGCAGACGCTTTGACTGGAAAAGTTATGCCAATACCCTAGTAAAAGGGGGATTGCCACAAGAGTTAGCAGAACATCTCAGGGAACTTCGTTTGGAGATAGTTCCTAGGGGTTTCGTTGCAACATTGGAAGTTCAGTCGACATTGCTGGGAAAGATACGCGAAGCCCAGAAGGATGATAAGGAAATTGCAGAGATAAGGAAAAGGATGAGTGAAGGAAAAGCCAAGTGATTTCGTGAGGACGAACACGACACCTTGTGGTTTGAGGATCGAATCTATGTGCCCAACGATCCGGAGATCAGGAAGTTGATACTACAGGAAGCACATGATTCGCACTCGATACACCCTGGAAACACCTAGATGTATTTGGATTTGAAGGAACATTTCTGGTGGACGGGAATGAAGAAGGATATCGCCGAGTATGTAGCCGTATGTGATGTATGCCAGAGAGTAAAGGCAGAACATCAGAAGCCAGTAGGATTGCTACAACCTATGCCGATACCCGAATGGAAGTAGGAGAAGCTTGGCATGGATTTTATCACCGGATTGCCCATGACTAAGGTAGGATATGACTCGATCTGGGTAGTAGTGGATCGATTGACTAAGGTAGCCCATTTTATCCCTGTGAAAACCACATACACCAGTGCGAAGTTGGCAAAGATATACATGACCAGGATAGTATGTCTGCACGGAGTTCCGAGGACCATTGTATCGGATAGAGGAACACAGTTCACCTCAAAGTTTTGGCATCAGCTACACCAAACTTTGGGAACGAGGTTGGAATTCAGCACAACTTTTCATCCACAGACCGATGGGCAGACGGAAAGAGTCAACCAGATCCTGGAGGACATGATGAGAGCCTGTGCGTTAGACTATGGATCTAGTTGGGATGATAATTTTCCCTACGCGGAGTTCTCGTACAACAACAGTTACCAGGCCAGTTTGAAGATGGCACCGTTCGAGGCATTGTATGGAAGGAGATGCCGAACACCGTTAATGTGGGATGAAGTTGGAGACCGACAGTTGTTTGGACCAGACTTGATCAAAGAGTCTGAGGAGAAGGTGAAGTTGATTCAAGATAGATTGAAGGTAGCTCAGTCCAGGCAGAAGAGTTATCCAGACTCGAAGCGCAAGGAGATAACCTATGAGATCGGAGACAGAGCGTGCTCGAGAGTATCGCCTCCGCGAGGAGTTAAACGTTTCGGAGTTAAAGGAAAGCTAGCCCCAAGATTTGTGGGACCCTACCGTGTTTTGGAACGCATAGGAGAGGATGCCTATAAGTTGGAATTGCCCGAAGGATTGTCAGGAGTGCACGACGTGTTTCACGTTTCGCAGCTTAAGAAGTGCCATGCGGGGATGGCCGATATACCGCTTAGAGACACAGTACCCCTGGAAGCAATTCAGTTGGATAGTGATCTGATCTACGAAGAGAAGCCGGTTAAGATTCTCGAAATTTCGAGCAGAGTTACCCGCAGTAAGGTTATCAAGTTTTGCAAAGTTCAGTGGAGTCACCATACCGAGGAAGAAGCCACCTGGGAACGAGAAGATGATCTACGCAAAGACCACCCACACCTGTTCTCTAGCCAAGTCGAATCTCGAGGGCGAGATTCATTCTAAGGGGGGTAGGTTCGTAACATCCCAAATTTTTAATTTGGAATGTTATACATAGATCATACTGCATTGCATGATCTTTGCATTTTTGTTGTGGCGTTCCTCGAAATTCTAAGCAACTCAAGGACCTACGAAGAGAGTTGGGAATTTTACCGTTTTCGTATTTGAGTTCGCTCGAATACCGGTACGAGGACAGTGTGGTTTTAATTATTTTTCTCTCCTAAAAATATTTGTAAATACAAAATATGAGCGGAGATAATATGACTTCTCCAAAATAACATAAATATTGGAGGAAAAATGTTAAAATCACTTTTGGTATTTTTCTGAATTTATTTGCGATTTTATTTGCATAGAAAAAATGCGCGTTTTTCAAAATTGCATTTAGGTCCGGGAAAAATGTTCACTTTGTCCTAAATTATATTAGAGGACGGTGAAAATTCATTTCGGGATTTTTGGAGTCCGTTTAGTATTTCTGGGCTTTATATAGTGCCAGCCCCGGCCCGAGGCAGCAGCCAGCCCGCCCGCCACCTAACCGTAGCCGCCGCGCCGCCCCAGCCGCCGCGCAACCGCCGCCGCCGCCCGCTGCCGCGCGCCGCGCCGCCGCCGCCTCGCCGCTGCTCCGCCGCCCGCCGCCCGCCGGATCGCCGGACCGCCGCCCGCCGGAATCTTGCCGGAGTTCGCCGATTCGAGGTAGTTATTGGTTTTTTTAAAAAAACGATCGGTTTTTCGTAAAACGTAGATCCGTTTTTTATTAGGTTTAGATCGGTTCGGTTTTTCTGCGGTTTAGCTATTTAGCGGACGTTCGTCCATACATTCATTTTAACGAACGCTTTTCGTCCGTTAGCCGCAGACAGCGAACGTTCGTTCGTTAGCCTGTTCGTCAGTTTTGTTTTTCGAGGTATTTATCCGCGATTATTCCGATCGCGATTTCTGCCCTGATCTTGTTTTTTGTTTTTCTTTTCGCTCGAGAGTCGGAATCAGGAGATTCAAAATCCCAGATCTTCGTCTCGATGCCCTCTTTATGTTTAACCAACTTGAACAAAGCTTTGGCTCCTGTAAAATTTGACTTTAGGCCAATTAGTAACCGGAGCTCGTTTCTTTCGCAGTTTGAGTTTCGTTGCTTCTTTCGAGTTGATTCTTTTTGAGAACCGGAGTTCTTAAGTTGAACTTTCTGGTTAGATCTGTTCTTTTGGAGTTTTGTTTGGGCATCATTGCTTGTGTGCTTATGTATGCTATTGTTTGCTTGCGATAGAATACCCAGACTGTGAGGCGTGCTACTACGAGTCTCTAGGTTTTGCGAATCGTCAGCAAGGCAAGTAACACTTTGATCATACCTTTTTATTACCCAGTTTTTATGCATTAGATCAAACCCTCACACATTGCATGAGTAGGGTCTCTTAACTTGTGGGACTGGGAAGTAGATTGAGGTAGAACCTATTACCTGCATTATTTTCAAACCCTTGGGAGTTACTTCTACGTTTGCTTAGGTTGCTATGCTATGCTCGTAGACGTGGTTTGGGTTTGAGTGAAATCCATGACAGATGTGAGTTTTAATTAAGGATTCAACTTAAGGTGGCTACTTGAATACACATCTGGGTGGATTGGTTGCAGGGCACCTAGGGAACCCAGTGTTGTCCTAGGAAATCCCGGGGTTCCTTGTGATTTTTCCTATGGAATGCCACCCAGGCTCAAAGGCATCATAAAACTATTCATGCTAGAAACTTCCGTGTGCAGCCACATGCCAATATGGGCTCTGGCATAGTTGAGTAAGTTGTGGGAAACCTTTCCGTGATAGGCTAGCAGATGTAGAGGGATTGTAGGTGTACCGGCCTATCTATCCCGTCAAGGGGACCTCTTCGGAAAAACTGTGTCTCGGTCATCCGTTTCTCAAACACCATGCAGTGCGAGAAACCAAACGGAGGCGATCGAGTCTTGTGGGAAAAGTGCACAAACCTCTGCAGAGTGTACAAACTGATCATGATTAGCCGTGTCCCCGGTTATGGACATCTTGAGTATCTGGTACATGAATTATTTGTTGATCTCATCACTCTATAATTTAATTTGCTGGGTTAATGATGAACTTTTAATTTGGGATTGAGTTGGGGGAACCTTCTCAATGATTTTCAACCAACATGATAGTTAAAATAAAATTTATTCCTTTGTTGTAGGGAAAAACTGGCTTTACGCAAAAACTTTAACCTTAGAGCCTCCACCAGCCAAATATGCATATAGTATAGCCATTATTCTATTACTTGCATCCTTTGTGTTATCTTGCCAGCATATTCCATGTGCTGACCCGTTTTCGGGCTGCAACATATTACGTTGCAGACTTTTCAGACGAGGAATAAGACGTGCTAGGTCGTTTTTCATGCACTCGGCTATGCCGTTGGAGTTGATGGACTCACTTATCTTCCAAGCCTTCCGCTGTTATTTTGTTAGATGGCCTTAAGCCATAGACTTTTGTAATAAGTTCTCATTGGAGACATTCGATGTAATAAGTGTGTGATTGCCACTCTGTTATAAATCCTTCAAGTACTGTGTGTGTCAGCATTACCGATCCAGGGATGACACTGAAACACAGAGACTTCAGTCCATTCGGATCGTGGTCGCCACAACCAAAGTCCATACTTTGTTCTCATACATGGATCGTATATCAGATTTCATGGCCTCAAGCCATTTATAGGAATTTGGGCTCATCATAGCTTCTTCATATTTCATAGGTTCGTCATGGTCTAGTAACATGACTTCCAGAACAGGATTACTGTACCACTCTAGTGCGGATCGTGCTCTGGTTGACCTACGTGGTTCGATAGTAGCTTGATCTGAAGTTTCATGATCATCGTCATTGGCTTCCTCTCTAGTTGGTGTAGGCATCACTGGAACGGTTTTCTGCGATGAGCTACTTTCCAATACGAGAGAAGGTACAATTACCTCATCAATTTCTACTTTCCTTCCACTCACTTCTTTCGAGAGAAACTCCTTCTCTAGAAAGGATCCATTCTTCACAACAGAAGATCTTGCCTTCAGATCTATGGTAGAAGGTGCACCCAATAGTTTTTGGATATGAAGACGCACTTCTCCAATTTGGGTTCGAGCTTATCAAGCCGGAGCCTTTTCACATAAGCATTGCAACCCCTAACTTTAAGAAATGACAACTTTGGTTCCTTGCCAAACCATAGTTCATACGGTGTCGCATCAATGAATTTAGATGGTGCACTATTTAATGTGAGTGCATCTGTCTTTAATGTGTAACCCCAAAATGATAAAGGAAAATCAGTAAGAGACATCATAGAATGCACCATATCCAATAGATTACGGTTACGACGTTCAGACACACCATTACACTGTGGTGTTCCAGGTGGCGTGAGTTGTCAAACTATTCCACATTGTTTTAAATGAAGACCAAACTCGTAACTCAAATATTCGTCTCCGCGATCGGATCGTATAAACTTTATTATCTTGTTATGATGATTCTCTACTTCACTCTGATATTCTTTGAACTTTTCAAATGTTTCATACTTGCGTTTCATTAAGTAGATATACCTATATCTACTCAAATTATCTGTGAAGGTGAGAATATAACGATACCCGCCGCGAGCCTGAACACTCATCGGACCGCATACATCAGTATGTATTATTTCCAATAAGTCCTTGGCTCGCTCCATTTTTTTGGAGACGGAGTTTTAGTCATCTTGCCCATGAGGCATGGTTCGCAAGTGTCAAATGATTCATAATCAAGTGATTACAAAAGTCCATCTGCATGGAGTTTCTTGATGCGCTTTACACCAATATGACCCAAATGGTAGTGCCACAAATATGTTGCACTATCATTACCAACTTTGCATATTTTGGCATCAATATTATGAATATGTGTATTATCACTATCGAGATTCAACAAAAATAGACCACTCTTCATGGGTGCATGACCATAAAAGATATTACTCATATAAATAGAACAACCATTATTCTCCGATTTAAATGAATAACCGTGTCGCACTAAACAAGATCTAGATATAATGTTCATGCTCAACACTGGCACACAATAACAATTATTTAGGTCTAAAACTAATCCCGAAGGTAGATGTAGAGGTAGCATGCTGACGGCCATCACATCGGCCTTGGAACCATTTTCCACACGCATCGTCACCTCGTCCTTAGTCAATCTTTGTTTAATCCGTAGCTCATGTTTCAAGTAACAAATATGAGCAACCGAACCAGTATCAAATACCCAGGCGCTACTACGAGCATTAGTAAGGTACACATCAATAACATGTATATCAAATATACCTTTATTCACTT
>LR738715.1:506994972-507012480 GCA_902687465.1 Secale cereale
TTGGATGTTTAAGTTTGTCTGTTGGGTTACTTTTGGTTTGTTGAACTGAATTTTAGTGGTTATGGTGTGTTGAATTGAATTTAGTTTTCATGAATTTGGTTATCTTTTGCTATGTTGATGCTATCTATATTTGTCTGTCCTTAAAATTGCCTGTGGTATATTCAGTGGCGGAGGCAGGGATGCATATAATTTGATATTGGGGAGGGCCGGCTGCAGGTGCTACCTCTTGAGCTTGCGTTGTTTTCCGCTTGAAGAGGAAAGGGTGATGCAACACAGTAGCGTAAGTATTTCCCTCAGTTTTTGCGAACCAAGGTATCAATCCAGTAGGAGACCACGCGCGAGTACCTCGTACCTACACAAACAAATAAGAACCTTGCAACCAACGCAATAAAGGGGTTGTCAATCCCTTCTCGGCCACTTGAAAATGTTAGAGATAATAATATAATATTTTTGGTATTTTTGTTATAGATTGAAAGATTGCAAAACAAAAGTAAAGTAAAGATAAATAGTTGATGGAAGATTTATATGATGGAAGATAGACCCGAGGGCATAGGTTTCACTAGTGGCTTCTCTCATGATAGCAGATTTCTACGGTGGGTGAACAAATTATTGTCGAGCAACTGATAGAAAAGCGCATAGTTATGAGAATATCTAGGCATGATCATTATATATAGGCATCACATCCGTGAGAAGGAGACCGAAACGATTCTGCATCTACTACTATTACTCCACACATCGACCGCTATCCAGCATGCATCTAGAGTTTTAAGTTCATAAGAATAGAGTAACGCTTTAAGCAAGATGACATGATGTAGAGGGATAAACACATGCAATATGATGTAAACCCCATCTTCTTATCCTCGATGGCAACAATACAATACGTGCCTTGCTACCCCTGCTGTCACTGGGAAAGGACACCGCAAGATTGAACCCAAAGCTAAGCACTTCTCCCATTGCAAGAAAGATCAATCTAGTAGGCCACACCAAACTGCTAATTCGAAGAGACTTGCAAAGATATTTAAATCATGCATAAAAGATTTCAGAGAGAAATCAAATATTGTTCATAGATAATCTTGATCATAAACCCACAAATCATCGGATCTCGACAAATACACCGCAAAAATAATTACATCGAATAGATCTCCAAGAAGATCGAGGAGAACTTTGTATTCAGATCCAAAGAGAGAGAGAGAAGAAGCCATCTAGCTAATAACTATGGACCCGAAGGTCTGTGGTAAACTACTCACAACTCATCGGAGAGGCTATGGTGATTGATGCCCCCTCCGATGGAGCTCCAGAACAGGACCCAAGATGGGATCTCATCGGTACAGAAGGTTGCGGTGGTGGAATTAGGGTTTCGTGGTGCTCCCCGATGTTTTCAGGGTATATGGGTATATATAGGAGGAAGAGGCACGTCAGAGGAGCTACGGGGGGCCTAGGAGGGTGGGGTGCGCGCCTACCCCCCTGGGCGCGCCCCCTGCCCTCGTGGCTGCCTCGTTCCTTCCCTGGCGTGTACTCCATGTCTTCTGTGTTGCAATTGTTCCAAAAAGACTCTCTCGATGGTTTCATTCTGTTTGGACTCCGTTTGATATTCCTTTTCTGCGAAACACTAAAATAGGCAAAAACAACAATTTGCACTGGGCCTTGGGTTAGTAGGTTAGTCCCAAAAATAATATAAAAGTGTATAATAAAGCCCACTAAACATCCAAAACAGATAATATAATAGCATGGAACAATCAAAAATTATAGATACGTTGGAGACGTATCAGCATGTAACAGTGAAAAGATGTCACTGTTCATATGCATATTACCAAGGAAATTAGGATGTTGGGGAGGGCCCAGGCCTTGGCTGCCCCCCCTGTGCCTCCGCCAGTGGAATATTTGTCTATCTTGAATCTATGGTTAGTTATGTTTAGATGTTGTGAACTATGATTTTAGGTGCTGCTATGATCGCACATGTTGTGTAGGAAATCAAATGCATGCTCCAAATGAGATCATGTAAACCTTGGCAAACTATCTATGTTTGTGTAGGAGATCATGTGTGCAAATTTTGAAGTGATTTAGAGGAGGTCAAATAAATTTGAATTTAAGAAATATGCTCCAAATGAGCTCCCAGGCTAGGGTAAACATCCCATTTGTAAACAAGTATTTTTGGTCCTGCATTAAATGAGCCAAATGTTTTTTTTATTAACACATATTAACTTTCCATAGTGTAGATTCGAAGTCTCTCTATTTTTTGAATTAATCTTCATATTTTTACATTTTCTTTTGAAAACACATGCTTTAATATAAAAACTATTAAAAACATGTTTGAAATATGAAAATGGAAAACTAACTTCAGATCCCTCGTATTCACTTAGAAATAAAGCTTTGGTGATTTTCTGATTTTTTTAAAAAAAATTTCAAAAACAGAAGGTAACCCTACCTCCTCTCCTTGAACTCTATGGAATGTTTTACGTGGTAGCTTATATGTGTGAAGGTGTTTTTCATGAAAATGACCATAGACCAGGTTTATGATTTTTCTGTGGTAAACTACTCACAACTCATCGGAGAGGCTATGGTGTTGATGTAGAAGCCCTCCGTGATCGATGCCCTCTTCGGTGGAGCTCCGGAATAGGCCTCAAGATGGGATCTCACGGGTACAGAAGGTTGCGGCGGTGGAATTAGGGTTTTGTGGTGCTCCCCAATGTTTTTAGGGTATATGGGTATATATATAGGAGGAAGAGGCACGTCGGGGGAGCTGCGGGGGGCCCATGAGGGTGGGGGCGCACCTACCCCCCCAGGCGCGCCCCCTGCCCTCGTGGCTGCCTCGTTCCTTCCCTGGCGTGTACTCCAAGTCTTCTGTGTTGCAGTTGTTCCAAAAATGACTCTCCTGAAGGTTTCATTCCGTTTCGACTCCGTTTGACATTCCTTTTCTGCGAAACACTGAAATAGGGAAAAAACAGCAATTTGCACTGGGCCTTGGGTTAGTAGGTTAGTCCCAAAAATAATATAAAAGTGTATAATAAAGCCCATTAAACATCCAAAACAGATAATATCATAGCACGGGACTATAAAAAATTATAGATACGTTGGAGACGTATCAAGCAACCCCAAGCTTAATTCCTGCTCGTCCTCGAGTAGGTAAATGGTAAAAATAGAATTTTTGATGTGGAATGCTACCCAACATAATTCTCAATGTAATTTTCTTTATTGTGGCATGAATGTTCAGATCCGAAATATTCAAGACAAAATTTAATTTTGACATAATAAGAATCATAATACTTCAAGCATACTAACAAAGTAATTATGTCTTCTCAAAATAACATGGTCAAAGAAAGTTATCTCCTACAAAATCATATAGTCTGGCTATGCTCTATCTTCATTACACAAAATACTTAAATCATGTACAACACCGGTTTCAACCAAGAAATTGTTTCACACTTCTAATTTTTCAAACCAATCAACTTTCACGCAATACATGAGCGTGAGCCATGGATATAGCACTATAGGTGGAATGGAGTGGTGGTTGTGGAGAAGACAAAAGAGGAAAATAGTCTCACATCAACTTGGTGTATTAATGGGCTATGGAGATGCCCATCAATATATATCAATGTGAGTGAGTTGGGATTGCCATGCTACGGATGCACTAGTTCTTATAAGTGTATGGAATATCAATAAAGGAAACTAAGTGGGTGTGCATGCAACTTGCTTGCTCACGAAGACCTAGGGCATTTTGAGGAAGCCCATCATTGGAATATACAAGCCAAGTTCTATAATGAAAATTCCCACTGGTATATGATAGTGACGAAACAAGAGACTCTCTATCATGAAGATCATGGTGCTACTTTGAAGCACAAGTGTGGAAAAAGGATAGTACATTGCCCTTCTCTCTTTTTCTCTCATGTTTTTTCTCTTCCTTTTTATTTTGGGCCTTTCTCTTTTTTTTATGGCCTCCATTTTTTTCTTTTTTTCTTTTTTCGTCCGGAGTCTCATCCCGACTTGTGGGAGAATCATAGTCTCCATCATCCTTTCCTCACTGGGACAATGCTCTAGTAATGAAGATCATCACACTTTTATTTACTTACAACTCAAAGATTACAACTCGAAGCTAGAACAAAATATGACTCTATGTGAATGCCTCTGGCGGTGTACCGGGATGTGCAATGAATAAAGAGTGACATGTATGAAAATTATGCATGGTGGACTTGCCACAAATACATTTTTCAACTACATGATCATGCATGGCAATATATCTCGGAATGGCTATGGAAATTTCATAATAGTTAGGTATGGTGGCTGTTTTGAGGAAGGTATATGGTGGGTGTATGGTACCGGCGAAAGTTGCGCGGTACAAGAGAGGCTAGCAATGGTGGAAGGGTGAGAGTGCGTATAATCCATGGACTCAACATTAGTTATAAAGAACTCATATACCTATTGCAAAAATCTATAGGTTAACAAAACAAAGTATTCAACGCATGCTCCTAGGGGAAGGGTTGGTAGGAGTTAACCATCGCGCGATCCCGACCACGACACAAAGGATGACAATCAATAAATAAATCATGCTCCAACTTCATCACATAACGGTTCACCATACATGCATGCTACGGGAATCACAAACTTTAACACAAGTGTTTCTCAAATTCACAATTACTCCACTTGCATGACTCTAATATCACCATCCTTATATCTCAAAGCAATCATCGAGTATCAAACTTCTCATAATATTCAATGCACTTTTATGAAAGTTTTTATTATACCCATCTTGGATGCCTATCATATTAGGACTAATTTTATACCAAAGCAAATTACCATGCTGTTCTAAATGAGTCTCAAAATAATATAAGTGAAGCATGAGAGATCAATAATTTCTATAAAATAAAACCACCACGTGCTCTAAAAAGATATAAGTGAAGCACTAGAGCAAAACTATCTAGCTCAAAAGATAGAAGTGAAGCACATAGAGTATTCTAATAAATTCCGATTCATGTGTATCTCTCTCAAAAGGTGTGTACATCAAAGTTGTTTGTGGTAAATTAAAAAGCAAAGACTCAAATCATACATGACGCTCCAAGCAAAACACATATCATGTCGTGAATAAAAATATAGTCTCAAGTAAAGTTACCAATAGACGAAGACGAAAGAGGGGATGCCTTCCCGGGGCATCCCCAAGCTTAGGCTTTTGGTTGTCCTTAAATTTTACCTTGGGGTGCCTTGGGAATCCCCAAGCTTAGGCTCTTGCCACTCTTTGTTCCATAGTCCATCAAATCCTTACACAAAAACTTGAAAACTCCACAACACAAAACTTAACAGAAAATCGATCTCGTGAACTCCGTTAGTATAAGAAAACAAATCACCACTCAAAGTTACTGTAATGAACTCATTCTTTATTTATATTGGTGTTAAACCTACTGCATTCCAACTTCTCTATGATTCAGACCCCCCGATGCTACTCATAGATTCATCAAAATAAGCAAACAACACACGAAAAACAGAATCTATCAAAAACAGAACAGTCTGTAATAATCTGTAACTTTCGAATACTTGTGTAACTCTAAAAATTCTGAAATAAATTGCTAGACGTGAGGAATTTGTCTATTAATCATCTGCAGAAATAATCAACTTAAAAGCACTCTCCAGTGCAAAATGGTATCTAATCTCGTGAGCGCAAAAGTTTCTGTTTTTTACAGCATGCTCGCAAAGACTTCACGCAAGCCTTCCCAAAGGTTCTACTTGGCACGAACATTAATTAAAGCACAAAATCACATCTAACCAGAAGCTAGATGAATTTTTTATTACTAAACAGAAGCAAAACCAAAGAAAATAAAACTGGGTTGCCTCCCAACAAGCGCTATCGTTTAACGCCCATAGCTAGGCATGATACAAGAATAGATCTAGGTATTGCCATCTTTGGTAGGCAATCCATAAGTGGCTCTCATAATAGATTCATAAGGTAATTTGATTTTCTTCCTAGGTAAGTGTTCCATGCCTTTCCTTAAAGGAAATTGGAATCTAATATTTCCTTCCTTCATGTCAATAATTGCACCAATCGTTCTAAGGAAAGGTCTACCAAGAATAATAGGACATGTAGGATTGCAATCTATATCAAGAACAATGAAATCTACGGGCACATAATTTCTATTTGAAAAAATAAGAAAATCATTAATCCTTCCCATAGGTTTCTTAATGGTAGAATCCGCAAGATGCAAATTTAAAGAACAATCATCAAGTTCATGGAAACCGAACATATCACACACAGTTTTTGGAATTGTGGAAACACTAACACCCAAATCACACAAAGCATAGCATTCATGATCTTTAATCTTAATTTTAATAGTAGTTTCCCACTCATCATAATGTTTTCTAGGGATAGAAACTTCTAATTCAAGTTTTTCTTCATAAGATTGCATTAAAGCATCAACTATGTGTTTGGTAAAGGCTTTATTTTGACTATAAGCATGCGGAGAATTTAGCACGGATTGCAACAAGGAAATACAATCTATTGAAGATCAATTATCATAATTAAATCCCTTGAAATCCAAAATGGTGGGTTCATTGCTATGTAAAGTTTTGACATCTTCAATCTCACTTTTAACAGTTTTGGCATCAAGATCTAAAAACTCCGAATCATTAGGACGCCTTTTAACTAAAGTTGACTCATCTCCAGCCCCATATTTATCAAAATTTATATTAGAAAACAAGGATTTAATAGGGTACACATCAATCACTTTTAGATCTTCATCATTATTATCATGAAAACTAGAAGAACACGCTTTTGCAAAGCAATCTCTTTTAGCATGCATCATATCGGTTCTTTCTTTGCACTCATCAATGGAAATTCGCATGGCTTTGTGGGACCCATTGGTATCATGCTTAGGTGGGATAGATCTAAGTTTCAAATAATCAACATCAAGAGAAATTCAATCCACGTTCCTAGCCAAGTCATCAATCTTAAGCAATTTTTCTTCAAGCAAAGAATTGAAATTCTTTTGCGAATTCATAAATTCTTTAACACTAGTCTCAAATTGAGAAGGCATCTTATTAAAATTTCCATAAGAGTTGTTGTAGGAATTACCATAATTATTAAAGGAATTACTAGGGAAAGGCCTAGAATTGAAGTTTCCTCTATATGCGTTGTTACCAAAATTATTCCTACCAACAAAATTCACATCCATAGATTCATTATTATTCTCAATCAACGTGGACAAAGGCATATCATTAGGATCAGAGGACACACTCTTAGTAGCAAATAATTTCATATGTTCATCCATCTTTCCACTCAAAACACTAATCTTTTCAATAGCATGTACTTTTTTACAGTAGATCTTTCTGTGTGCCATTGAGAGTAATTAACCATAATATTATCTAGGAGTTTAGTAGCTTCTCCTAAAGTGATTTCCATGAAAGTGCCCCCACCGCATCCTCTTCCTCACCTTCATCGCCTCCATCTGTCAGATGGCCGACGCTCGTTGTGACGTCGACGCAGCGGCTGGACATGTGGTGGAGCAGCAGGTTCAGGGCGCGGTGAACGCAGATGTCGGCGGCGTCCACGGCAGTGCGAAGAAAATCGCAACCGCTGCGGATGTGGTGGGCTCCTCCTCATCGCCGCAGAAGGTGACGGCGTCGAGCGGCGCAGTCCATCCTGATACCCTCGATGCGCCGCTTGCCGTGGAGCTGTAGGTATTTGCACTTGCTTAGCTTGTAGAGTTAGTTGCTCCCTAGTTGCATTGGTTAGATTATGATTCATACGGTAGTTCGGATGGTTAGAGTAGTTGTTTTGACGGATGGGCCGAGGTTTTTTGTATGGGTTGGGGGGATGGGGGTTTTTGGACTAGGGTTTGTTGGATAAATTCATTGAAAAAATGCTAGATTTTGTGAACTATGATTTTAGATTGGGGTTTTTAGATTTGTTTTTAGATTTGGATAAATTCGCCGCAAAAATGCTAGATGTTGTGAAGAAACGCATGCTTATTAGATTTTTTTTAGTACTCACAGATTGTTTTTTTAATGCTACTCAGATTCATTGCCATAGATTGGGAGTATATTAGCCCTATGATCAATGTGTGATGTGTGCATATCTAAATTTTCAATTGGCTTCCGTATTTACTAGTGATGGATGTAATTGTATGTTTAGGAGGATGATTGTTGGGGGGGGGGGGTAGAAAGAGGAAGCTGGCCCAGTACAACCCATATGATCCAGAGGAAAGTGACGAAGAAGAATATGAGGTAAGCCTACTTGAAATTTAGATTGTTCGTTTAGTTCCTTTGACATAGTGTATCCAATAATCTATAATGTATTAATGTAACTCATTCATGTGTGCAGTACGATTTTGGAGAAGAAGTGTACAAGGGCAACGTCGCATCCTTCACAGCCATGGAGGTGGTGAAGATCAAGGCCAAGGGAGTTGCTTCCTTCTACAACCGCAAGACCAAGAAGTGGCATTTTTCCTACTACACCACCAAGTCAAAGCCAAGGGATGGCCGCTTCAATGACCTTCTGTCTCATGCGGAGGATGTAGCAATTCGCGGGGAGGACTACATGATCAGGGGGCAGCATGCCGCCCTCGTGATGGCCCTGACTCCGACGTGATGTGATGCTGTGAACAGGATGTTTAAGTTTATCTGTTGGGTTACATTTGGTTTGTTGAACTGAATCTCGTTGGTTATTGTGTGTTGAACGGAATTTAGTTTTCATGAATTTGGTTATCTTTTGCTATGTTGATGCTATTTATATTTGTCTGTCCTTAAATTTGCCTGTGGTATATTCAGTGGTGGAGGCAGGGATGCATATAATTGGATATTGGGTAGGGCCGGCTGCAGGTGCTACCTCTTGAGCTTGTGTTGTTTTTCCCTTCAAGAGGAAAGGGTGATGCACCACAGAAGTCTAAGTATTTCCCTCAGGTTTTGAGAATCAAGGTTTCAATCCAGTTGGAGACCACGCGTGAGTCCCTCATACCTACACAAAAAAATAAGAACCTTGGAACCAATGCCATAAAGGGGTTGTCAATCCCTTCTCGGCCACTTGAAAAAGTGAGATCTGATAGAGATAATAAGATAATGTTTTTGGTATTTTTGTTATAGATTGAAAGTAAAGATTGCAAAACAAAAGTGAAGTAAAGATAAATAGTTGATGGAAGATTTATATGATGGAAGATAGACCTGGGGACCATAGGTTTCACTAGTGGCTTCTCTCATGATAGCAGATTTCTACGGTGGGTGAACAAATTACTGTCGAGCAATTGATAGAAAAGCGCATAGTTATGAGAATATCTAGGCATGATCATTATATATAGGCATCACGTCCGTGACAAGTAGACCGAATAGATTCTGCATCTACTACTATTACTCCACACATCAATCGCTATCCAGCATGCATCTAGAGTATTAAGTTCATTAGAACAGAGTAATGCTTTAAGCAAGATGACATGATGTAGAGGGATAAACTCATGCAATATGATGTAAACCCCATCTTTTTATCCTCGATGGCAACAATATAATACGTGCCTTGCTGCCCCTGCTGTCACTGGGAAAGGACACCGCAAGATTGAACCCAAAGCTAAGCACTTCTCCCATTGCAAGAAAGATCAATCTAGTAGGCCACACCAAACTCATAATTCGAAGAGACTTGCAAGGATATTTAAATCATGCATAAAAGATTTTAGAGAGGAATCAAGTATTGTTGATAGATAATCTTGATCATAAACCCACAATTCATCAGATCTCGACAAACACACCGCAAAAATAATTACATAGAATAGATCTCCAAGCAGATCGAGGATAACATGGTATTGAGATCCAAAGTGAGAGAAGAAGCCATCTAGCTAATAACTATGGACCCGAAGGTGTGTGGTAAACTACTCACAACTCATCGGAGAGGCTATGGTGTTGCTGTAGAAGCCCTCCGTGATCGATGCCCCCTCCGGTGGAGCTCCGGAACATGCCCCGAGATGCAATCACATGGGTATAGAAGGTTGCGGTGGTGGAATTAGAGTTTCATGGTGCTCCCCGATGTTTTCAGGTTAATGGGTATATATAGGAGGAAGAGGCACGTCAGGGGAGCTACGGGGGGGCCACGAGGGTGGGGGCGCTCCTACCTCCCTGGGCGCGCCCCTGCCCTCGTGGCTGCCTCGTTCCTTCCCTGGCGTGTACTCCAAGTATTCTGTGTTGCAATTGTCCCAAAAATGACTCTCCCGAAGGTTTCATTCCGTTTGGACTCCGTTTGATATTCCTTTTCTGCGAAACACTGAAATAGGCAAAAAACAGCAATTTGCACTGGGCCTTGAGTTAGTAGGTTAGTCCCAAAAATAATATAAAAGTGTATAATAAAGCCCATTAAACATCAAAAAAGATAATATAATTGCATGGAACAATAAAAAATTATAGATACGTTGGAGACGTATCAGCAGGTAACAGTGAAAAGATGTCACTATTCATATGCATATTACCAAGGAAATTAGGATGTTGGGGAGGACCCGGGCCTTGGCTGCCCCCCCCTGTGCCTCCGCCACAGGAATATTTCTCTGTCCTGAATCTATGGTTTGTTATGTTTAGGTGTTGTGAACTATGATTTTAGGTGCTGCTATGATCACACATGTTGCGTAGGAAATCAAATGCATGCTCCAAATGAGATAATGTAAATCTTGGCAAACCTGGACAGTATAAATTCAAGAAAATGCAAAACAAGTAAAACCTTGGCAAACTATCTATGTTTGTGTAGGAGATCATGTGTGCAAAATTTGAAGTGATTTAGAGGAGGTCAAATAAATTTGAATTTGAGAAATGTGTTCCAAATGAGCTCCCAGGCTAGGATAAACATCCCATTTGTAATCAAGTTTTTTTGGACCTACATTAAATGAGCGAAATGTTTTTTTATTAAGACATATTCACTTTCCATAGCGTAGATTCGAAGTCTCACTATTTTTTGAAGTAATCTTCATATTTTTACATTTTCTTTTGAAAACATATGCGTTAATATAAAAACTATTAAAAACACGTTTGAAATATGAAAATGAAAAACTAAGTTCAAATCCCTCTTATTCACTTTGAAATAAAACTTTGGTGATTTTTTGATTTTTTTAATTTTTTTCAAAAATAGAAGTTAACCCTACCTCCTCTCTTTGAACTCTATGAAATGTTGTACGTGATAGCTTATATGTGTGAAGGTTTTTTCATGAAAATGACCATAGACCAGGTTTATGATTTTTGGTTGGTAGCATGTCACATAAGACAACATTGTGCGCAGGTTATATATATTTTTATTTTTAAAAATAAATTGTGCTCATTTGAGCTTGATCGTGCAAACTAGGGTTTTTTCAAGAAACTGTCCGTAGACCAAATTTAGTAGTTTTCCTCATTATTTTGTCTTATAAAACGATGAACGGCGAATGTTTCATATATTTTTTTGATTTTTTTCTAAATTAGTTATGCTCAGTCAAAGCCTTCGAAACCCCGTTTACCAGCCCAAAAACCATCTAAACCCCGCGGGGTTTCGCCTAACCCTAGATTTGAATGTCAGCCGTCTGATCATACCCTAGCGCCAAGCGGCAGCACTCAGATCTGGTCTTCTAGAAGGAATTAGGTCGGCTGGGTGCATGCAGGCTCCGCGCCGTTGGATCACATGGATGGCTCCACATCATTGGATCATGGGGCAATCCGTGAGAGGCGATCCTATCGGTTGTGCTCGGCTCCTCGTCCACCACCGACTCCGCGAAAAAAACGTTGTTATTGGGCCCAAAAGGAAACCAAGCTCTGGTTGGGCCGTCGAGTTGCGTCATTATTTTTTGCATCGTTTGCTCTGTTTTTTCTGGACGTGCTGGCTCTGTATTTTTGCATCATTTTCCCACGCGTGTAATTAGCTTCTTTTTCTTCTTCTTTTTCAAACCACCGTTTCCCACGCGTGTACACTCCCGATGCTGCGGTGGGTTTGAAAACGGGCTACTTCACATTTGACCCAGTTATTGCCACGGCCAAACGAACACGTAGAACTACGACTATTTAAGCCACCCTCTGCCTCTGCCATCCCTCGTCCATCTCCCATCATCTTTGCCATCTTCCCTTCTTGCTCTTCGACCACTTCTCCTTCTTCTAGCACATCTTCAGCCATGTAGTACACCGGACGAACCTACCACTTCCCACCCACCGTGCCAGAGGGGCTCTACCCTCTCGTCGTGTACGTTGAGCGCACACTATGTGTGTGGGCGATATCAAGGTGGAGGACCGCAAGGAACTTCACCGAGTTCTTCCTCGCGTCCGGCTACCACCACCTCCCGCGGGGATCTCCAAGGATGTTCCGTGTCTAGGAGGTCATCCAAAACGGGGTGGTGGTTGCTCTCATTGCCCACTTCACCAACACATTCGACGCCTTCTATTTCCTCGGCCGGGTGTTTTCGTGTGGCTGCGAGTTCATCGCTTTCACCACCCACAACATGTTCACGGAGTACACAAACATCTTTCCCACCGCATTGTGTATGCACACTCTTTCGTACCCCATCGACAACGCCCTGGAGGAGCAGTGAAGGGCGCCCGGAGGAGGAGCGAGGTGGAGAAGGCGGCGTCTAGGGTTCTAAGCCCTTTATCTATTTTTCTTCTTTTGAGTCTATGTTATGTTAAGTTGTAATTGAACTATGTTGGAGATGCTATGGGCTTGTTCGCCCTTTTATCAAGTTATATTATTAAGTTTTCTATATATTCTATTATGAAGTTCTTCCTAGTTTCAACCATGTGATCGTGTTATGGGCTTGTTGGCCCTATCTACATGTTTGTTGATTGATTTCCGAGAGAGATCGCTTTGTTAGTAACCACCTAGTGCATGCAGCCACAACGAACCCTTCTTCTTTTACACAAGCCACGAATATGTAGCCACCTAGCTAGTGCATGCAGCCGCAACATATTTTTTTCAATTTATTTGTCGTAGCAAAATGGGTGCAGATTCGAGTGGATCGAAAAGGCCGCAACTGATCGTAAAAAATGATGTTCTAAATCGAGGAGACAAGCGTGCGAGAAGAGAGGAACCAGCGGCATCGACCGTCGTTGCATCCATGGCGGCTGGCGTGCACGAAAGCGGCTCGGTCAGTGCATCGCGGCGGCACGCATCAGCGCATGCAGGCTCGGTCGGTGCATCGTGGCGTCATGCATCGATGCATGCAGGCAGGCTTGTTGGGTGCATGCATAGCAGGCTTCTGTCGTGGTGGCACGCGCAGGCGTTTAATGCAAGGGACAGCCCAGCGAAACCACGACCCAACGGTCGAACAGCTACACCGCCCAACGCGGCCCCACTCGTCAGAGTTAATGGTCAAAGCACTGACCCGACGGCGACGTCCGTTGTGACCTCTTCTGAGGGTTTCGGGCAAGGGAGTGGGGAAAACTCAGCAAAAGTTAAGAGCGTGGGGATGAATGAGTAGATCTAAGAAACCAGGGGCACATATGTAAAAAACCCTTCAATAAAAAATACGTATCCATTTTGTGAATTAGAGTCATCCAGATCAGTGTCAAAGCTAGCATCGACGTAACCATTTATGACGAGCTCTTTGTCACCTCCATAAACGAGAAACGTATCCTTGGTCCTTTTCAGGTACTTCAGGATGTTCATGACCACTGTCTAGTGATCCACTCCTGGATTACTTTGGTACCTCCCTGCCAGACTTAAGGCAAGGCACACATTAGGTCTGGTAACATCATAGCATACATGATAGATCGTATGGCTAAGGCATAGGGAACGACTTTCATTTTATCTCTATCTTCTGAAGTGATCAGGCATTGAGTCTTACTCAACTTCACACCTTGTAACACAGGCAAGAACCCTTTCTTTGACTGATCTATTTTGAACTTTCTCAGAATTTTATCAAGGTATGTGCTTTGTGAAAGTTCTATCAAGCGTGTTGATCTATCTCTATAGATCTTGATGCCCAATATATAAGCAGCTTCACCGAGGTCTTTCATTAAAAAATTCTTATTCAAGTATCCTTTTATGCTATCCAGAATTATACATCATTTCCGATCAACAATATGTCATCCACATATAATATCAGAAATGCTATAGAGCTCCCACTCACTTTCTTGTAAATACAGGCTTATCCGAAAGTCTGTATAAAATCATATGCTTTGATCACTTCATCAAAGCGTATATTCCAACTCCGAGATGCTTGCACCAGTCCATAGATGGATCGCTGGAGCATGCACACTTTGTTAGCACCTTTAGGATCGACAAAACCTTCTGGTTTCATCATATACTACTCTTCTTTAAGAAATCCATTAAGGAATGCAGTTTTGACGTCCATTTGCCAAATTTCATAGTCATGAAATGCGGCAATTGCTAAGATGATTCAGACAGATTTAAGCATCGCTACGGTTGAGAAAGTCTCATCATAGTCAACTCCTTGAACTTGTCGAAAACCTTTCGCAACAAGTCGAGCTTTGTAGACAGTAACATTACCATCAGCGCCAGTCTTCTTCTTGAAGATCCATTTATTCTCTATGGCTCGCCGATCATTGGGCAAGTCCACCAATGTAACATCCCAAATTTTCAATTTGGAATGTTATACATAGATCATACTGCATTGCATGCTCTTTGCATTTTTGTTGTGGCGTTCCTCAAAATTCTAAGCAACTCAAGGACCTACGGAGAGAGTTGGGAATTTTACCGTTTTCGTATTTGAGTTCCCTCGAATACCGGTACGAGGACAGTGTGGTTTTAATTATTTTTCTCTTCTAAAAATATTTCTAAATACAAAATATGAGCGGAGATAATATGACTTCTCCAAAATAACAGAAATATTGGAGGAAAAATGTTAAAATCAATTTTAGTATTTTTTCTGGATTTATTTGCAATTTTATTTGCATAGGAAAAATGCGCGTTTTTCAAAATTGCATTTAGGTCCGGAAAAAATGTTCACTTTGTCCTAAATTTTATTAGAGGACAGTGAAAATTTATTTCGGGATTTTTGGAGTCCGTTTAGTATTTCTTTCATTAGTTTTTCTGCGTCAGGACTCTTTTAGAAAAAAAAGGGCAAACCGACTTAGGGCCATATTAGCCCAGGACTCTGGGCTTTATATAGCGCCAGCCCCGTCCCTAGGCAGCAGCCAGCCCGCCCACCGCCTAACCCTAGCCGCCGCGCCGCCCCAGTCGCCGCGCCGCCGTGCCGCAACCGCCGCCGCCTCGCCGCCGCTCCGCCGCCCGCCGGAGTTCGCCGATTCGAGGTAGTTATCGTTTTTTTAAAACCGATCGGTTTTTCGTAAATCGTAGATCTGTTTTTATTAGGTTTAGATCGGTTCGATTTTTCTACGGTTTAGCTATTTAGCGGACGTTCATCCGTACATTCGTTTTAACGAACACTTTTCGTCCGTTAGCCGCAGACAGTGAACGTTCGTTCGTTAGCCTGTTCGTCAGTTTTGTTTTTGGGGTATTTTTCCGCGTTTATCCTGATCGCGATTTCTACCCTGATCTTGTTTTTCGTTTTTCTTTTCGCTCGAGAGTCGGAATCAGGTGATTCAAAATCCCAGATCTTCGTCTCGATGCCCTCTTTATGTTTAACCAACTTGAACAAAGCTTTGGCTACTGTAAAATTGAATTTAGGCCAATTAGTAACCGGAGCTCGTTTCTTTCGCAATTTGAGTTTCGTTGCTTCTTTCGAGTTGATTCTTTTTGCAAACCGGAGTTCTTAAGTTGAACTTTCTGGTTAGATCTGTTCTTTTGGAGTTTTGCTTGTGCATCATTGCTTGTGTGCTTATGTATGCTATTGTTTGCTTGCGATAGAATACCCAGACTATGAAGCGTGCTACTACGAGTGTCTAGGTTTTGCGAATCGTCCGCAAGGCAAGTAACACTTTGATCATACCTTTTTATTACCCGGTTTTTATGCATTAGATCAAACCCTCACACATTGCATGAGTAGGATCTCTTAACTTGTGGGACTGGGAAGTAGATTGAGGTAGAACCTATTACCTGCATTATTTTCAAACCCTTGGGAGTTACTTCTACGTTTGCATAGGTTGCTATGCTATGCTCGTAGACGTGGTTTGGGTTTCAGTGAAATCCATGACAGATGTGAGTTTTAATTAAGGATTCAACTTAAGGTGTCTACTTGAATACACATCTGGGTGGATTGGTTGCAGGGCACCTGGGGAACCCCGTGTTGTCCTAGGAAATCCCGGGGTTCCGTGTGATTTTTCCTATGGAATGCTACCCAGGCTCAAAGGGATCATAAAACTATTCATGCTAGAAACCTCCGTGTGCAGCCACATGCCAATATGGGCTCTGGCATAGTTGAGTAAGTTGTGGGAAACCTTTCCGTGATGGGCTAGCAAATGTAGAGGGATTGTAGGTGTACCGGCCTATCTATCCGGTCAAGGGGACCTCTTCGGAAAGACTGTGTCTCGGTCATCCGTTTCTCAAACACCATGCAGTGCGAGAAACCAAACAGAGGCGATCGAGTCTAGTGGGAAAAGTGCACAAACCTCTGCAGAGTGTACAAACTGATCATGATTAGCCGTGTCCCCGGTTATGGACATCTTGAGTATCTGGTACTTGAATTATTGGTTGATCTCATCACACTATAATTTAATTTGTTGGGGTAATGATGAACTTTTAATTTGGGATTGAGTTGGGGGAACCTTCTCAATGATTTTCAACCAACATGATAGTTAAAATAAAATGTATTCCTTTGTTGTAGGGAAAAACCATCTTTACGCAAAAACTTTAACCTTAGAGCCTCCACCAGCCAAATATGCATATAGTATAGCCATTATTCTATTACTTGCATCCTTTGTGTTATCTTGCCAGCATATTCCATGTGCTGACCCGTTTTCGGGCTGCAACATATTACGTGGCAGACTTTTCAGACGAGGAATAAGACGTGCTAGGTCGTTTGTCGTGCACTCAGCTATGCCGTTGGAGTTGATGGACTCACTTATCTTCCAAACCTTCCGCTGTTATTTTGTTAGATGGCCTTAGGCCATAGACTTTTGTAATAAGTTCTCATTGGAGACATTCGATGTAATAAGTGTGTGATTGCCACTCTGTTATAAATCCTTCAAGTATTGTGTGTGTGTGTGTGTGTCAGCATTACCGATCCAGGGATGACACTGAAACACAGAGACTTCGGTCCATTCGGATCGTGGTCACCACAACCAAAGTCCATACTTTGTTCTCATACATGGATCGTATATCAGATTTCATGGCCTCAAGCCATTTATAGGAATCTGGGCTCATCATAGCTTCTTCATATTTCATAGGTTCATCATGGTCTAGTAACATGACTTCCACAACAGGATTACCATACCACTATAGTGCGGATCGTGCTCTGGTTGACCTACGTGGTTCGATAGTAACTTGATCTGAAGTTTCACGATCATCGTCATTGGCTTCCTCTCTAGTTGGTGTAGGCATCACTGGAACGGTTTTCTGTGATGAGCTACTTTCCAATACGAGAGAAGGTACAATTACCTCATCAAGTTCTACTTTCCTCCCTCTCACTTCTTTCGAGAGAAACTCCTTCTCTAGAAAGGATCCATTCTTCACAACAGAAGATCTTG
>LR738715.1:507012490-507040343 GCA_902687465.1 Secale cereale
ATTACCTGCATTATTTTCAAACCCTTGGGAGTTACTTCTACGTTTGCATAGGTTGCTATGCTATGCTCGTAGACGTGGTTTGGGTTTCAGTGAAATCCATGACAGATGTGAGTTTTAATTAAGGATTCAACTTAAGGTGTCTACTTGAATACACATCTGGGTGGATTGGTTGCAGGGCACCTGGGGAACCCAGTGTTGTCCTAGGAAATCCCGGGGTTCCGTGTGATTTTTCCTATGGAATGCTACCCAGGCTCAAAGGGATCATAAAACTATTCATGCTAGAAACCTCCGTGTGCAGCCACATGCCAATATGGGCTCTGGCATAGTTGAGTAAGTTGTGGGAAACCTTTCCGTGATGGGCTAGCAAATGTAGAGGGATTGTAGGTGTACCAGCCTATCTATCCGGTCAAGGGGACCTCTTCGGAAAGACTGTGTCTCGGTCATCCGTTTCTCAAACACCATGCAGTGCGAGAAACCAAACAGAGGCGATCGAGTCTAGTGGGAAAAGTGCACAAACCTCTGCAGAGTGTACAAACTGATCATGATTAGCCGTGTCCCCGGTTATGGACATCTTGAGTATCTGGTACTTGAATTATTGGTTGATCTCATCACACTATAATTTAATTTGTTGGGTTAATGATGAACTTTTAATTTGGGATTGAGTTGGGGGAACCTTCTCAATGATTTTCAACCAACATGATAGTTAAAATAAAATTTATTCCTTTGTTGTAGGGAAAAACCATCTTTACGCAAAAACTTTAACCTTAGAGCCTCCACCAGCCAAATATGCATATAGTATAGCCATTATTCTATTACTTGCATCCTTTGTGTTATCTTGCCAGCATATTCCATGTGCTGACCCGTTTTCGGGCTGCAACATATTACGTGGCAGACTTTTCAGACGAGGAATAAGACGTGCTAGGTCGTTTGTCGTGCACTCAGCTATGCCGTTGGAGTTGATGGACTCACTTATCTTCCAAGCCTTCCGCTGTTATTTTGTTAGATGGCCTTAGGCCATAGACTTTTGTAATAAGTTCTCATTGGAGACATTCGATGTAATAAGTGTGTGATTGCCACTCTGTTATAAATCCTTCAAGTACTGTGTGTGTGTGTGTGTCAGCATTACCGATCCAGGGATGACACTGAAACACAGAGACTTCGGTCCATTCGGATCGTGGTCACCACAACCAAAGTCCATACTTTGTTCTCATACATGGATCGTATATCAGATTTCATGGCCTCAAGCCATTTATAGGAATCTGGGCTCATCATAGCTTCTTCATATTTCATAGGTTCATCATGGTCTAGTAACATGACTTCCACAACAGGATTACCGTACCACTATAGTGCGGATCGTGCTCTGGTTGACCTACGTGGTTCGATAGTAACTTGATCTGAAGATTCACGATCATCGTCATTGGCTTCCTCTCTAGTTGGTGTAGGCATCACTGGAACGGTTTTCTGTGATGAGCTACTTTCCAATACGAGAGAAGGTACAATTACCTCATCAAGTTCTACTTTCCTCCCTCTCACTTCTTTCGAGAGAAACTCCTTCTCTAGAAAGGATCCATTCTTCACAACAGAAGATCTTGCCTTCGGATGTATGGTAGAAGGTGCACCCAATAGTTTTTGGATATCCTATGAAGATGCACTTCTCCAATTTGGGTTCGAGCTTATCAGGCCGGAGCCTTTTCACATAAGCATTGCAACCCCTAACTTTAAGAAATGACAGCTTTGGTTCCTTGCCAAACCATAGTTCATACGGTGTCGCATCAATGAATTTAGATGGTGCACTATTTAATGTGAGTGCATCTGTCTTTAATGCGTAACCCCAAAATGATAAAGGAAAATCAGTAAGAGACATCATAGAATGCACCATATCCAATAGATTACGGTTACGACGTTCAGACACACCATTACACTGTGGTGTTCCAGGTGGCGTGAGTTGTCAAACTATTCCACATTGTTTTAAATGAAGACCAAACTCGTAACTCAAATATTCGTTTCCGCGATCGGACCGTATAAACTTTATTATCTTGTTATGATGATTCTCTACTTCACTCTGAAATTCTTTGAACTTTTCAAATGTTTCATACTTGCGTTTCATTAAGTAGATATACCTATATCTACTCAAATTATGTGTGAAGGTGAGAATATAACGATACCCGCCGCGAGCCTGAACACTCATAGGACCGCATACATCAGTATGTATTATTTCCAATAAGTCCTTGGCTCGCTCCATTTTTCCGGAGAACAGAGTTTTAGTCATCTTGCCCACGAGGCATGGTTCGCAAGTGTAAAATGATTCATAATCAAGTGATTACAAAAGTCCATCTACATGGAGTTTCTTGATGCGCTTTACACCAATATGACCCAAATGGTATTGCCACAAATATGTTGCACTATCATTACCAACTTTGCATATTTTGGCATCAATATTATGAATATGTGTATTATCACTATCGAGATTCAACAAAAATAGACCACTCTTCATGGGTGCATTTCCATAAAAGATATTACTCATATAAATAGAACAACCATTATTCTCTAATTTAAATGAATAACCATGAAACACGAAACAAGATCCAGATATAATGTTCATGCTCAACACTGGCACACAATAACAATTATTTAGGTCTAAAACTAATCCCAAAGATAGATGTAGAGGTAGCATGCTGACGGCCATCACATCGGCCTTGGAACCATTTCCCACGCGCATCGTCACCTCGTCCTTAGCCAATCTTTCTTTAATCCGTAGCTCATGTTTCAAGTTACAAATATGAGCAACCGAACCAGTATCAAATACCCAGGCGCTACTACGAGCATTAGTAAGGTACACATCAATAACATGTATATCAAATATACCTTTGTTCACTTTTCCATCCTTCTTATCCGCCAAATACTTGGGGTAGTTCCGCTTCCAGTGACCAGTCCCTTTGCAGTAGAAGCACTCAGTTTTAGGCTTGGGTCCAACTTTGGGCTTCTTCCCGAGAGTAGCAACTTGCTTGCCATTCTTCTTGAAGTTCCGTTTGTTTCCCTTGCCCTTTTTCTTGAAACTAGTGGTCTTGTTAACCATCAACACTTGACGCTCCTTCTTGATTTCTACCTCCACAGCTTTGAGCATTGCGAAGAGCTCGGGAATAGTCTTCTCCATCCCTTGCATATTATAGCTCATCATGAAGCCTTTATAGCTTGGTGGCAGTGAGTGGAGAACTATGTCAATAACACTATCATCTGGAAGATTAACTCCCAGTTGAGTTAAGTGATTATGATATCGAGACATTCTGAGTGTGTGTTCATTCACAGAACTGTTCTCCTCCATCTTGAAGCTATAGAACTTGTTGGAGACTTCATATCTCTCAACTCGGATATTTGCTTGAAATATTAACTTCAACTCTCGGAACATCTCATATTCTCCATGGCGTTCAAAACGTCTTTGAAGTCCCGATTCTAAGCTGTAATGCATGGCACACTGAACTATCGAGTAGTCATCAGATCGAGCTTGCCAGACATTCAAAACATCAGCATCTGCTCCTGCAGCAGGCCTTTCCCCTAGCGGTGTGTCAGGCCCAAGATGCGATTCTATCGCGATCACGTGACAAACTCGTGATTGGGTCACAACCGCATTTCGGGCACTTAGCAAGATGGATATCATTACATCGTACCATTACATACATACATGGGGGATACAACAATTCATACAAGTCACATGAATACAACAACATCAATACAAGGCATCCGACCACGGATGCAAACATGAAAAACACAACGACATCCATCTGCTATCCCAGGCTGCCGACCAGAAACCTAACCCAAGACTGATGAAGAAGAAGAAGAAAGAACTCCAACACAAAGAACATTGCTCTCACATCAAGTCATCGGAAACCTGCACCTGCAACTGTTGTTGTAGTATCTGTGTGCCACGAGGACTCAGCAATCCCATAAACATGGGTAACAAGACTAGCAAAGCTTAAAGGGTAGCAAGAGGTTAACTGGTGAGATTGCAGCAGCAGCTAAGCAATATATGATAGCTAACTTACGAGTACCAGAACAAGAAGAGCATCTACGTAGACGGTCGCAAACTAGTAATGATCGCTAAAGATCCTGAACTACCTATGAGTCAAACATAACCCACCGTGTTCTCTTCTCAAAGTGAAAATAGACGGTCACGGTTACTCACGCGGTTGTGTGTATTTTATTTCGGATCCTCTGTCAAGTTTTCTACAACCAGACATTAACAAATTCCAATCTGCCACATAACCACGGGCACGGCTTTCGAAAGATTATAACCCTGCAGGGGTGTCCTAACTTAGCCAATCACAAGCTCTCACGATCAGCAGAGATAATAATAATAATAATACCCCTTATCTTAGGGAAGGCTCGATCAGACTCGGAATTCCCGGTGCACAAGACATTTCGACAATGGTAAAACAAGTCCAGCAACACCTGCCGGCGTGCCGACACCCTGATAGTAGCCGCGCGTATCTCGTCTCAGGCCTCGTCCGGATGGGCAATTTTACGGGAGCCAAACCTCGAGTTTCGCCGTGATGGCCCCGCGGAACCCCCGTTTGGGACCAACACCATCAGCACTGGCTCCCCTGTTATGTAGAAAGAATCCTCGGGGACGCGACCCCCTATGCAATTTAATTAATTAAGTTTTATTATGAGGCAAATAACCAATGTTGGGCCTTGCTGGAGGAGTTTTATTCAAAGACGAACTGTCAAGGGGTCCCCATATACCCAACCGCGTTAAGAACACAAAATCAAGGAACATAACGCCGGTTTCTCGGCTCCTAAGGTGGCATGAGTGGAACAAAACACCGAGAAAAAGGCCAAGCCTTCCACCCATTGCCAGGTATATATGTGTGTTAATATTATTAGCAGATATATTGTAATATTCCAACAACAAGTTCCAACATGGAGCAATCTTCATCTTCACCTGCAACTAACAACGCTATAAGAGGGGCTGAGCAAGCGGGTAACATAGCCAAACAACGGTTTGCTGGGAAGGTGTCAAAGGTTAACAAGGAGAGGGGCTGACAATAAATGATGGGTAGCACGACATATAGTGAAAGCATCGAGATATCTAGCATGGCAATGATAGTAAAGGTATCCAAGGTGATGGTCATCTTGCCTGAGGTCCCGCTAGGAAGAAGAACGAGTCCTAGAAGTAGATGACGCCACGAAGACGAACCAAGCGTAGTAGAACGAATCCTCACGATCGCAACGAAACAAGAACTATCGAGAAGAAGCACAACCGGAAAGAAGCAAACAACATGGTAAACACACAAGCATAAACATGGCATAATGCTTAATCAAGTATGATGCATGACAAGATTAAATAGGCATGGCATGGCAAAGTGCAACAAACAATACTACAAATTAAGTGGAACTCAATATGCAACAAGTTGCATATTGAGGAAACACCACATTCAAGTATTTAGTTCACTCTTGTTTATGTACCCAACAATATTAAATGTTTTTAAACATGGAAAGAGGTGAAGCATATATAAACTATCTATTTAGACAAGTTTAAATGAGGCCGGAACAACAAACAACAATTCCGGAAAATCCCCATGTGCATATTTCGTATTTGCTACTGTTCTGCCTATAACACAATTTTAAAGTTGTCAAACAGCAAAAGTAATTGCACCGAGTTAATCTACTCATTTTCCCACCCCATTTACATATAAAGTTTCTTAAATTCCGAGTTATGGTTATTTAGTTATAAAATAAACCATTTTAACATGTCATTTACGCAAATAAAGCAAACAACAAGTTTAAACATTTTAAACAGGGTTGAAAGTTGCAACATATTATTCTACACAAAATTCTGGTCATTTTACATATATAAATTGTTTTATTCTGATGCATGATTATCTAGATATTAGCAATTTAAAATGATGGCATTTCCTGTAAATATGCATGCACTCGAAAAACACTAAAACGCAGCAACAGGGAAACAACAGCTATGGGCCGGAAGCATCACTGTGTGAAGCCCAGAAGTGGAAATTGGCCCAGGCAGCTGAGTGTGCGTGTGCCCATGGTAAAAATGAAACAGGCAAAATTGGGGTGCCTGGGAATCGAACCCAGGCCCTCCTGGATGCAAGCACGAGGGACGAACCATCGCGCTAGACGATGTGTTTGTGACATAACTTAGTGGCAATTCTAAATAACCTCCACAAGCCAGAACGGATCTAGGAAAATAATGAAGCTTTAGTTATGACGGGAGTTGCTCACAGTGGGGGAGACCGAGAGGCCTGCGACCATGGCGACATGACTTGGCGGCGGGAAACGGCTGCTGGCGACGCGGGAGTGTATGGAGGTGGCGTGGGACGGGCAGATTGGACCTCCGGGTACCGAATCTAGCGAGGAACGCCGCTGATGACGGAGACGAGAGCACCATGGTGAGGTTCTGGGAGCTCCTGTCCATGGGGAAACAGAGAAAGGGTGAGGGAGGGGGAAGCCACATAGGAAAAGGAAGAAGGGGCGCGGAAATGGATTTGGGGGTGGCCGGGTTGATGCAACTCCGGTGGGATCGGGCTTGGCGCGACTACAGGCAGCACGGGACGGCGACACTGAGGACTTGGCGGGGCGGCAGAGAAGCCTCAGGCCGGCGGCTTGGCCCGATTGAGAGAGGGAGCTGGGTGGTTGTGCGTGTGCTCGAAGCAGAGGCGAGGATGAGACGCCGGCGGTCAAGCGGAACCCGAGGCATCAGATCACCGCGGAGACGAGGTGGCCGGAGTTGGAGCTCCATGGCGGTAGTGGCTCTGCAAAAACGGCGGCGGCGCAACACAAATCAGAGTGAGGATGAGATGAGGGGACCGGATGAAGGAGAGAAACGGAACCATGGCGGCGCTCAACCGAGATGGCGACGGGCGCGGACTTGGGGCGGAGGAGCGGCTGCCTACTGGTGGTGGGGAGCTCCGACGATGGCGGGCAGCAAGGAAGCCGCCCTTGGAGCGCTGGTGCTTGAGGAGAGGAGCATCCAAGGGCGCAATCCTGGAGGTGGTGAAGAAGGGCGACGGGACGAGGCCTTTGCGGTTGTGTGCGCTCAGGAACAAGCAAGCGACCGTTCGGGGAGATGCTGGGTATGGCGAGGATGGTGGTTGGCTGCTGCGACGAATTCGAGGGAGATGGGTGGAGGCTACTGGTTGGTCCGGGAGGGATCCCGAGGAGGACTTGCTGGAGTGGCGGCGGCGGCTAGAGGATCCCTAGAAATTAGGGGTTTGGTCTGGGATTGGTCTATATATAGGGACATAGAGGAGAGGTTGGATCATCTGATCGAAATCAAACGGTTGAGATAAAATAGGCTTCGGAAGTCCAAATAAGAAACCTAATGTATTTTAGGGATGTTTGGAGATGATCCGGACACAACGGTCATGACTGCGCGGGTTGGGTTCGGGACAGTTTCGGACAAGTTGCGAGGAGAGGAAAAGTGGGCTGTGTAGAACGTGAGTAGGTTGAGAAGAGAGGGAGATGGCAGCATGGCAACATGTTTTGGGGCACCGAAACGTCCGGCGAATGACCGGCGATAGTGCCGCTATAGTTTAACGGCTGGGCTATCAAATGGACTCCAAATGTGATGAAATTTGACAGGCGGTCTACCTACACTATAACGAGACCGCACGTCAACTTTCACCCAATTCCCAGAACATTTTCCAGACACTTATAAAATAAATATTCGGAGGTGCCACGGGCGCGTTCGAGTGTGTCTGGGCCCAGAACGGACAACGGAAAGGACGAGGAGGCTTGGCAACTACGAACGGATGCAATTTTTGAAAACTATGCAGATGCAACACAAGATGACACGACAAAATGCAACACGCAAGTAGATGACATGGCAACAACGACGAATAACTGGCTGACACCTGGCGCATCGGTTTCGGGGAGTCACACGGTGCATCAAGGACATAATTCTTCTTTGCAACAATGAGAATAATCCTCAAGTTACGGACCTAGTCTGTGTAGTTGCTACCATCATCTTTCAACTTAGCTTTCTCTATGAACGCATTAAAATTCAAGGGAACGGTAGCACGGGCCATTGATCTACAACTATATGATTAAGTTGAATTAATCAAATTACTAAAGAACTCCCACTTAGTCATCTAAATGATACGTGATCCAAATCAACTATATGATTCACGTTCGACCTTTCGGTATCAAGTGTTCCGAGGCCATGTCTGTACATGCTAGGCTCATCAAGTTTAACCCGAGTATTCCACATGTGCACAATTGTCTTGCACCCGTTGTATGTGAACGTAGAGTCTATCATACCCGATCATCACGTGGTGTCTCAACACGACGAACTGTAGCAACGGTGCATACTTGGGGAGAACACTTTTACCTTGAAATTTAGTTAAGGGATCATCTTATAATGCTACCGCCAAACTAAGCAAAATAAGATGCATAAAAGATAAACATCACATGCAATCAAATATATGTGACATGATATGGCCATCATCATCTTGTGCTTTTGATCTCCATCTCCAAAGCATCATCATGATCTCCATCGTCACCAGCTTGATACCTCGATCTCCATCGTTGCGTAGTGGTCGTCTCGCCAACAATTGATTCTACGACTATTGCTAACTCATAGCGATAAAGTAAAGCAATTACATGGCATTTGAATTCATACAATAAAGAGACAACCATAAGGCTCCTGCCGGTTGCTGATAATTTACAAAACATGATCATCTCATACAATAACGTATAACTCATAACATCTTGACCATATCACATCACAACATGCCCTACAAAAACAAGTTAGACGTCCTCTACTTTGTTGTTGCAAGTTTACGTGGATGCTATGTGATTCTAGCAAGAACCATTCTTACCTATGGCACAAAACCACAACGGTGTTTCGTCAAGTTTGTTATTTTAACCTTCTTCAAGGACCGGCCGCAATCAAACTTGATTCAACCAAAGTAGGAGAAACAGACACCCGCCAACCACATTTATGCAAAACAAGTTGCATGTCTGTCAGTGAAACCGGTCTCATGAACGTGGTCATGTAAGGTTGGTCCGGGCCGCTTCATCCCACAATACCGCCGAATCAAAATAAAACGTTGGCGGTAAGCAGTATGACTATCACTGCCCACAACTATTTGTGTTCTACTCGTGCATATCATCTACGCATAGACCTGACTCATGATGCCACTGTTGGGAAACATAGCATGCAATTTCAAAAAAAAAATCCTACTCTCACGCAAGATCTATCTAGGAGATGCATCGAAACGAGAGGGGGAGAGTGTGTCTACGTACCCTCGTAGATCAAAAGGGGAAGCGTTTGTAAACGTGGTTGATGTAGTCGAACTTCTTCTCGTTCCAACCAATCAAGCACCGAACGTACGACACCTCCGAGTTTAGCACACGTTCAACTTGATAACGTCCCTTGAACTCTTGATCCAGCAAAGTGTTGAGGAAGTAGCTGAGTTCCATCAGCACGACGGCATGGTGACGGTGATGGTGAAGTGATCCGCGCAGGGCTTCTCATAAGCACTACGAGCCATGGGAGTAAATGGTGGAGGGAGGCGCCGCACACGGCTAACAATGATGTTCTTCTGTGTTCAAGGCACGCCCTCCCCATGTATATATAGGTGGGTGATGTCTACTACACACCCTTCTTCTTGTTGACGTTGTTGGGCCTCCAAGTGCAGAGGTTTGTAGGACAATAGCAAATTTCCCTCAAGTGGATGACCTAAGGTTTATCAATCCGTGGGGGGCATAGGATGAAGATGGTCTCTCTCAAGCAACCCTGCAACCAAATAACAAAGAGTCTCTTGTGTCCCCAACACACCCAATACAATGGTAAATTGTATAGGTGCACTAGTTCGGCGAAGAGATGGTGATACAAGTGCAATATGGATGGTAGATATATGTTTTTGTAAACTGAAAATATAAAAACAGCAAGGTAGCAAGTGGTAAACATGAGCATAAACGGTATTGCAATGATAGTGGAGAAGGCCTAGGGTTCATACTTTCACTAGTGCAAGTTCTCTCAATAAGGATAACATAATTGGATCATATTACTAGCCCTCAACATGCAACAAAGAGTCACTCCAAAGTAACTAATAGCGGTGAACAAACGAAGAGATTATGGTAGGGTATGAAACCACCTCAAAGCTATTCTTTCTGATCGATCTATTCAAGAATCCTGTGGGGACCCCGAATCATAAGTCGAGATCACCGAATGCACGTGTACAGTGATCCCAGAGATCAATGCTCACTGAACACATAGAAGCTGAATAACAAGAGTCTTACATCCATACATACCGTATTACACAAATAGGACCATTAAGGTCAAGTCTTGAGTATATCATCGCAGCGGAAATCTTCAATAACAACTTGGACCCATGCCATCTGCCTTAACCCTACAGGCATTCTGACTGGGAAGCGTCCTAGCTCGCATGCTCGTCACCAAGAAATCTTCATCATATCCGGTTCTCTCCTGCCTGGCCAATAAAAAACCCAGTGGCAAGCCAATGAGTACTTTGAATGTACTCGCAAGCAACCCAAGTGTGATGACAGAATAATTATGCAAGGCTCTACTACTAGATTGGCAGTTTTGCGGAAAGCTAGTTTTCATATGCAAGTATGATCAACATATAGCATGGACGTGCATGCGTCTGCAACAAGTATCAGGAGGTCACAGACATCATTATCAAGAAAGAGTTGCAATCAACTCATGCTCAAGCTCATTGTGACTTTCTCACAATCACTTCAATAGATTTACCCGAACCGTGTTGTTTTCCTCACACACACACCAGGTTTCGCAAACATTTGACGTAGCCCAAGAGCGGTTACCCAACTGTCCTTGACCGTGGACACGACTATTCGAATAGTTTTACACTCTGCAGAGGTTGCACACTTTACCCACTAGATCCGGGAAACTTCCGTGACATCCACGACCCGCGGTACCTCAAGTACCCGGGGTAAGCACCCGATCACTATCTTTCCCTAGACGACACTAACATAGAGTCCACTCTATTGGTAACAGCCCCGTGCCAAACTTTTCACATCTTAAAGATTATAGAGCCTTGCTCCCATATTCATCACATACCACTGACACGGGGTACCAACGGTGTGTTCGGTGCCCTGTGAAAACAGTCATGGCCGCCTATCCAAGCACGACCCCGTCCCGAGAGTGACCTCATGTCACCCCCATCACTAGTAATGCGGGCACCATGCTAGTATCGACCTAGGTAATAAGGGTAGAGTGGTTGCGCATGTAAGGTTGGAATAACAGGCGCAACTTAAACCAATCGGTTTTCAAAACAACACACACACTTGCCTCGGTACACCACTTCGTCATCAAGTGGTTACCCATCTCATTATCCTCCTCGGGCATAAGTGGCACCCGACGGGGTTTTCGAAAAGTCCTTTGAAAGTATTCTGCCTCTGTCACCATGCATATACCCGTCCCATTTGCATAGCCACTATTAAAGCAACCTAACTACTCCCACCCACATAACCCTCATAGGAAGGTAGGGTCATGCTTGATGCAAGTTTCAATAGTAAGTAACAAAGGTAGCAACCAAAGTGGTCTCCACCTCAACATGATTCCGATGCATTGATAATAAGGTGCTATGAGACATGCATGAAAAGGTTTCTCGAACATGGTCAAAGGGCTGCTTGCCTTATTCTTCCGAGTCTTCAAACCTTCTGGTCCTTCTCCGAGTACTCCGTTTATTTCGTCAACTAACGATGGAAACAATCATAATAAGCAACACAACAAGGCAAAAATAAAAGTTCTCTAAAAATAGGAGTTGGACTTTTCTAGGATACCTCTGGTCATATTAGAAATGACCAAGGTGTTTTCATAGGTATTGGATCAATGGATAGTTTGGATCATTCCAATATGATGGAACCAAGGGGTTTATGGATTTGAAATAAGTGTATAGAAATATATTTTTGAACAATGAGGAAAGGCACTTATCCATCAAGGCATGATTTTAGAAGCATCTAGGAGTTGGTTTCACTGGATTTGGAGTTCAAATGAATTTCCTAGGATTTTGCAAAGCTGATAAATATGAAGAAATGGCTCATTATTTGGTGGGGTACAGAAAGTATTAATAAAACTGTTCCAAAACTAAGTTTGGATATGACAAGCACCTAGGAATTTGAATCACTGCATTTGGATCAAATTTGAGTTCTTTGTGATTTTCTAAAGTTCATCACAGAAAATGAAATAATGGCATTTGATAATTATTTGTGAAGGAAAAGTTTCTGGAAAAATGTGCATGTTGCACCAATAGGTAGATCGGGATTTTAGAAACTCCTAGAAATTTGAATCATCAAATTTGGAGTTAATTTGGATTATACAAGGATTTTTGAAGTTGTCTGGAAAGAAAAGAAAAGGAAAAAGGGTTATACCCTTTATCGCGCACAGGGCGAGGCTTAGTGCTTCTGTGCACTGGGCCGGCCCAACTGCACAGCCGCGCGCAGAGGGCCAGGCCACGTCGAAGGCGTCTTCCAGGTAAGCCGTCTTCGCGCAGGGGAGGCGGCTCTGGCTGGTGCCGCTTCCACTTAAACGGAGGGGCCCGCCCACTGGGTCGCTAAAGCACGGGCCCCAGCGGCAGGTCGCCTTCTACCTCTCGCGCGGCACGACGAGAAGCAGAGGAGGCGTGGCCGAGCGGCGCCGGCGCTCTCCCCGGCGGCACCGGCTACCTCCGTCGATGCCCAGCACACCGGCGTGCTCAGGATGGTGTGTCGCATCCGTAGAGGTGTGCCACGACTGCTGGGGTGGTCGGACACGAGCAGCACATCGGCCGCGGCGGACGGCGGCGATGGCAGTGTTCAACACATCGAGGAATGCACGAGGAGGAGGGAATGGAGCACGGGGTGAGTTGGCGGTGGTGATGAGAGTGTGCGGGAGTGTTCAGGGGGAAGAGAGAAGGGGCGAGGCCCATGAATTTAAGCGGCGGCCGGCGGCTCTGCTCCGGCCATAGAGATGGCTGGAGGGCACGGGAAGAGCATCAGGCCTGCCGGGCAAATGGAGTCGCGAGGCGAGCCTGGGGTGCCCTATAAATAGGTGGGCGGCGGTCCACCGAGGGCTCGTGCGCCGGTGAGCTTGTTCCCATCGCTGAAAGCCACGGGGAAGCCTGTGGGTGTGTCCGGGGTGTTCCTGGAGTTGGTCTAGGGCGAGGGGAGAGAAGAGAGGCAGTGGGGAAGGGTCAGACCGCCGCGTGTGTGGGCTGCCCACTGGAGTGCTCGGGCGGCCATGGCGCGCGTGCGAGCAGGAGTGAGAGAGAGGGAGAGAGGAGGGGGCCGACCGTCCAGCGTGTCCCAGATGCCGAGGCGGCCTTGAGGGACACAATCCCATCGCCCCAGGCTGTCGGGTGCAGCTGATTGGGGGTGGCTACAGTGCGCCAGGGCACTGTAGCGCGCTCCAGAGCACCCGTTTAGCCGGCATGGCCGTGCCCTCGCCGCTCTGGACGCGTCCACCTCGCCCAATGATGTCTAGGGTGTCAGGGGAGGAGTAAACAAATAGGTTTTGGTCTTTGGTGCCCTGGTGAGCTTCTAGAAGGGGAGGAAGGTGAAAGAGGAGGAGAAAGTTGTTGTCCAGAAGTGTAAAAATGGGGTTTTCACCCCTCAATCATTGAGCTGTGGACATGGGGAAGTTACTGGAGGTAGAAGATGATCAGGTTTACCTGTGGTAAGAATTTGGGGTAAAGGGGAATAGTAGGAGCGGTCAAAACAATGGTTTTGGTAAATTGGCAGAAGGTTTTTGATCATGTTTTGGGAAAGCAAATGACTTCCAATTGACATGGGACTCAACAAGATGGAATGTCACACACATTTAGGCCCCTCCACCAAATTTGAGCTCATTTGGGCAAAGTTGCCAATGTAACTTTGGTGAACCCTAGAAATCAACAGAAATGGTTTCACCATGTTTTAGTTAAGCTAATCATCTCCCCTTGATGCACCACTTGGTGTAGTATCATCATTTGGTGTTATAATCATTCTCACAAAGTTTGAAGCCCCAGGTAAAAAGTTGGTAATGTAAAGTTGTTCAAATTTGAATTTGAACAGAAATGGTTTTGGGGCACTTAGATCAAGTTATGCTTCTCCAAAACTTGTGCCATTTGGCATAGATGCATAATTACATCATTTTAGCATGTGCACCAAGTTTGAGAGCATTTGGATAAGTTTGGCAATGTAAAGTTGCTCAAACTTCAAAATGGACAGAAATGGTTTTGAGGGGATCAGATGATGATTCCTTGATCTTCAAGGCATGAGGCTTTGCAATATCATCAAATATGTCATATATGACATGATAGAATTTCCCTGGCATTTTTGGAGAATAATTTCTTTGTAAATATTTCTAAAGCTTGAAATATCCTGAAAGGGTTTTGGAAGGATTTGTCCAATATTTTGAACATGACCATGTGTTGAAACTCTTATATATGGACAATATATGTCCAATGAGTTTCCCTGAATTTTGGCAAATATTTTTGGAATAGTTTAATAATTTTTCCGAATTTAAGACCATTTCTGACCTTAAGAAAAAGCTTTTAAATAAAATATAAAAATAACTTTTAAAATTATACTTTTGTGGTTTCTAGGAGTCCTATACCTAATAGGATTCAAATATACTTTCTGAAAGATTTTTCACACCCTAAATAAGGTACTTGTAGTGCAAACCTCAATTCAGGGGTTTTTGGAAAACTAATTTTAGAAAATACTATTTGACCAAAATATTTATATAAGAAAATACTATACTGGTCTATACACATGGCATGATCATTGGGAAAAGGTTTTGGATCAAGGAGATGAAGTATAAGGGTTGGAGGATTTATTTGATTTTTAGAGCACTAGCAAGCAGCAAACAGAAAGTCAATCAAGCAATGTCAAAATCACTCAAAAGTTTTGGCCAAACCACATTTTAGCATGATTATCAGCTTAAGCAATGTGGCATGAAAATCGGGGTGTGACAGACCTACCCCCCTTACAAGAATCTCGTCCCCGAGATTCCCAGACTAGGCGTGGAAAAGAATACGAAGTCTTGGATAATGGGTAGTCTTCACTTCTTCTTATTGGTTCTGCTTCCGAGTGGTGCTCCATGGGATCTTGAAGTACTTGGTGGTGTGGCTTCTTGCTGGTTATCCTCTTTGATGGAGGTTGCTGAGGGGTCTCTTGCATAGGTTAGGTTGGGTTAGTTGTCAAAGGATCGGTAATCGATGCCTTGCGGGGATCGGGCTAGTTAGGAAGTAAGAAGTACTTCCAGGGTGGTGACCCATGGAATATTTGGTGCACGGAGGGTATTTCAGGTGGTAAATCTAGCTGGTAGCCGCCTACTATTTGACTTGCAGTGAATCCTGAAGAAGGTCGATAAATCTTGGCGTGAGCATCCCTTCGACACGGAAATGCTCGGTCCCTTCAAGAGGAGTGGTTTGCAGATACGCCCGGTTTTGGACGCAGGAGTTTATTTCTTTATGACGGTGGTCGGTGTAGTTCTTCCTTCTTGACAGGGCGGTCTTCAAATGTCTTCTATCCAGCTGTCCGTCTCTTCTTTTGTCTTCGGGAAGACAAGTAGACCATCAAATAATGATGTTACCCAACTTGTCCAATTACTCCATGAGGTCTGTGGGGTACGCAAGGCGGGCTGGGGTATTGGTGGTGGTCTCCATTGAGTATTTGCAAGGTCTCCCTGACTTAGAGTCAAGGCCCGTGGTCGAGATCTCGCCAGGTTGTGGCTTGGTGGGGCTTAAGGGTTTCAAGGATTCTAGTGAGTGAGTGAACTTTTATTATCTTATCCTTAAGCACGGTTTCTGAGATGCCAATAGCTCTATCTAGTACTCCGAACGAGAAAGCATCTTCTCGTATAGACCAGCTTCAATCACCACTCATGCCCTACATATCCTCATGACTCTCAAGAGGCGGTCTAACAAAATTGTACTTGCCTACGATCCCCAAATCCATATGTATGTCTACCCCTAAAATCCATGGGTAGATCATACATGCTGCTAAGCTTAACTTAAACTCCACAATCCAAGCACTCAATCTGTTCTTGCAAGGCTCACGATAATGCATCTCTATTCTGAGGAAACACGTCATATGCCACTCCAAGATTTTGTTTCCTTCCTATAGATCAACTCCAATAGGCCATTTCTTCCATCAACTGCCACATAATCCAACAATTCTACAAATCCGATGTCTACGGTGTTCCACAAGATCTCAAGTCCCTATAATACCCAAATACTTGGAAGGACTATGCATTACGATAGTAAGTCCACCAAATTCCCATCATCCGGGTCAAGTAAACTCCAAGATCACGATTATATAGATCCCTAAATCAACTCCGACAATTAATCCAATCTCCTAGGTTATTGTCCACCGAGAAGCATGGTATCATGATCTGGATCATCGGTCTAAATCCAATTTAATCCGAACCAAGCAGACATATCTAGCATTTATACCAACCAGAATCACCTACATAAATCCAAATCTCATGTCCAACGGGTACTCCTACATGCTTCCCCAAAGTCACTGATATAAAGCCACCAGATCCATCAAGGTCTCAGATAATTCCTCGAAGTCACTGATATAAAGCCACCAAGTCATCTATCTTATATCCCCAAATTGGTCTATCTATGGCATCGTCAGTTCTTGTGCTATATTAGGATGAAAATGTGCTCGTTCACTGCGTCCACTAGCTCCTGTACGAACCCAGTGTTGTGCAAGGTTATAAAGTCTTAACTGGTTCTCTCGCAATTCTATGGGTTAGGCACATGGTTAAGGGTTCGTGCTGGAGTGTCTCGTGAAGTCTCAAAGGGTCTAGGAATGGGTCTCTAGCCTGGAGGGTTAAACATAATTCTATGGGGTTGTAATTGGTCACGGCGGTTGTAGCAGAAGTCTTCAGTGCCAGTTGGTTGCCGAGGTAGAATCCTTGGTGCATCTTGTCTTGTGGGTCTTCAGTTGGGGAGATAGAAGAGAGGGAAAAAAAGTAGCGTAGATGAGGGAAATGCCTAAAGGGGGTTCTAAAGTGGAGGTGCAAACAAACAGGTGCAAAAAGGCCGAAACAAAAGAAACAAGGCAAGGAAGATGACATAGCCATGCACTTGTTGCCTAGGGCAAAAGTGCGACTTATATCAAAACACAAACCAATTAAAGCAAACAACACACAATCATGGTTGTATTCGAACCATCATACGGACTCGACTGCGCATAGGGGGTACACGACTCATCCTACCCTAGGGGTTCTCGGACTCAGTGTCGTGACTTGTGCCTCGTGCAGTCTTCTGAGCTTTCCTCAGGTGTTGCTATGTCCCTTGTAGTTGTTTGACGTACGATCCGGGTTGAGCCTGGAGAATCTTCAACAACTTCTTTCCTGATGAGGTGATGCGGTGAAGGTGTCTCCTTGCAGCTGGCGTTGACTTGGTCTTCTCTTGTCTCTTTAATCATGACGATCCCTTGAGCCTTCGGGACGTCGAGGGTACCAGGTAGGAAATCCGTATGCAATGACAATAACAAGGGATAATAGAGGTCCAACATGTCGGTTTCGTTGGTGACAACATCGATACCAAGAGCGGGGGACGAAGAGAACCGTTTTCCTGCTCACTATAGTGAGGCGGACCAAATGGCGAGGTTCTCATCCACCGGTGGTTGCCGATACAACAACGGTAGTGACAGGATTACTCTATTAGCGATGCATATCATGATTTTGCATAACCTATACCCTGGTCATCATAGGACAATGTTGCATCATCTTGGGGCTCCGTCAAGAGTGTCACCATCTTCTGGGTCTTCATGTCCCCATTCCTCGAGGATGGATTTTCTGTTGGTATCGTCTTGTCGTGGTGTCGCCACTCTTGCGTGCAGAAGTGGTGGGTGAGTGTTTGGCAAGGTGCACTCCACGAGGATTACAGAAAATCCAGTGGTCAGGGGCATAGGGGTTCTAGCGACCCACAGTTTTGAAGGGGGAAGAGATTAGGTATGGCCTAGTTTTTCGAAAAACTGAGAAGGGAAGAGAAGTATAGATAGTTTTGAAAACTAGTAATAGTTTTGAAAATAGTTTTACCCTAACTAACGACCATGCTAACTAAGGCTTCCTACAGTCAGGATGGCTCTGATACCAGCTCTGTGGGGACCCCGACTCATAAGTCGAGATCACCGAATGCACGTGTACAGTGATCCCAGAGATCAATGCTCACTGAACACATAGAAGCTGAATAACAAGAGTCTTACATCCATACATACCGTGTTACACAAATAGGACCATTAAGGTCAAGTCTTGAGTATATCATCGCAGCCGAAATCTTCAATAACAACTTGGACCCATGCCATCTACCTTAACCCTACAGGCATTCTGACTGGGAAGCGTCCTAGCTCGCATGCTCGTCACCAAGAAATCTTCATCATATCCTGTTCTCTCCTGTCTGGCCAATAAAATAACCAGTGGCAAGCCAATGAGTACTTTGAATGTACTCGCAAGCAACCCAAGTGTGATGACAGAATAATTATGCAAGGACCTACTGCTAGATTGGCAGTTTTGCGGAAAGCTAGTTTTCATATGCAAGTATGATCAACATATAGCATGGACGTGCATGTGTCTGCAACAAGTATCAGGAGGTCACAGACATCATTATCGAGAAAGAGTTGCAATCAACTCATGCTCAAGCTCATTGTGACTTTCTCACAATCACTTCAACACATTTACCCGAACCGTGTTGTTTTCCTCACACACACACACACCAGGTTTCGCAAACATTTGACGTAGCCCAAGAGCGGTTACCCAACTGCCTTGACCGTGGACACGGCTATTCGAATAGTTTTACACTCTGCAGAGGTTGCACACTTTACCCACTAGATCCAGGGAACTTCCATGACATCCACGACCCGCGGTACCTCAAGTACCCGGGGTAAGCACCCGATCACTATCTTTCCCTAGACGACACTAACATAGAGTCCACTCGATTGGTAACAATCCCGTGCCAAACTTTTCACATCTTAAAGATTGTGGAGCCTTGCTCCCATATTCATCACATACCACTGACACGGGGTACCAACGGTGTGTTCGGTGCCCTGTGAAAACAGTCATGGTCGCCTATCCAAGCACGACCCCGTCCCGAGAGTGACCTCATGTCACCCCAGTCACTAATAATGCGGGCACCATGCTAGTATCGACCTAGGTAATGAATAATGCCCTTTCCCATATAAGGGTAGAGTGGTTGCGCATGTAAGGTTGGAATAACGGTCGCAACTTAAACAAATCCGTTTTCAAAACAACACACACACTTGCCTCGGTACACCACTTCGTCATCAAGTGGTTACCCATCTCATCATCCTTCTTGGGCATAAGTGGCACCCGACGGGGTTTTCGAAAAGTCCTTTGAAAGTATTCTGCCTCCGTCACCATGCATATACCCATCCCATTTGCGTAGCCACTATTAAAGCAACCTAACTACTCCCACCCACATAACCCTCATAGGAAGGTAGGGTCATGCTTGATGCAAGTTTTAATAGTAAGTAACAAATGTAGCAACCAAAGTGGACTCCACCTCAACATGATTCCGATGCATTGATAATAAGGTGCTATGAGACATGCATGAAAAGGTTTCTCGAACATGGTCAAAGGGCTGCTTGCCTCATTCTTCCGAGTCTTCAAACCTTCTGGTCTTCTCCGAGTACTCCGTTTATTTCATCAACTAACGATGGAAACAATCATAATAAGCAACACAACAAGGCAAAAATAAAAGTGCTCTAAAAATAGGAGTTGGACTTTTCTAGGATACCTCTGGTCATATTAGAAATGACCAAGGTGTTTTCATAGTTATTGGATCAATGGATAGTTTGGATCATTACAATATGATGGAACCAAGGGGTTTATGGATTTGAAAGAAGTGTACAGAAATATATTTTTGAACAATGAGCAAACGCACCTATCCATCAAGTCATGATTTCAGAACCATCTAGGAGTTGGTTTCACTGGATTTGGAGTTCAAATGAATTACCTAGGATTTTGCAAAGCTGATAAATATGAAGAAATGGCTCATTATTTGGTGGGGTACAGAAAGTATTAATAAAAATGTTCCAAAACTAAGTTTGGATATGGCAAGCACCTAGGAATTTGAATCACTGCATTTGGATCAAATTTGAGCTCTCTGTGATTTTCTAAAGTTCATCACAAAAAATGAAATAATGGCATTTGATAATTATTTGTGAAGGAAAAGTTTCTGGAAAAATGTGCATGTTGCACCAATAGGTAGAAACTCCTAGAAATTTGAATCATCAAATTTGGAGTTAATTTGGATTATACAAGGATTTTTGAAGTTGTCTGGAAAGAAAAGAAAAGGAAAAAGGGTTATACCCTTTACCGCGCACAGGGCGAGGCTTAGTGCTTCTATGCACTGGGACGGCCCAACTGCACAGCCGCGCGCAGAGGGCCAGGCCACGTCGAAGGCGTCTTCCAGGTAAGCCGTTTTCGCGCAGGGGAGGCGGCTGTGGCTGGCGCCGCTTCCACTTAAACGGAGGGGCCCGCCCACTGGGTCGCTGACGCGCAGGCCCCAGCGGCAGGTCGTCTTCTACCTCCCGCGCGGCACGACGGGAAGCAGAGGAGGCGTGGCCGAGCGGCGCCGGCGCTCTCCCCGGCGGCACCGGCCACCTCCGTCGACGCCTAGCACACCGGCGTGCTCAGGATGGTGTGCCGCATCCGTAGAGGTGCGCCACGACCGCTGGGGTGGTCGGATACGAGCAGCGCATCAGCCGCGGCGGACGGCGGCGATGGCAGTGTTCAACACGTCGAGGAATGCACGAGGAGGAGGGAATGGAGCACGGGGTGAGTTGGCGGTGGTGATGAGAGTGTGCGGGAGTGTTCAGGGGGAAGAGAGAAGGGGCTAGGCCCACGAATTTAAGCGGCGGTCGGCGGCTTTGCTCCGGCCATAGAGATGGCTGGAGGGCACGGGAAGAGCATCAGGCCTGCCGGGGAGGTACACTAGAGGGAGAGGGGGCAAATGGAGTCGCGAGGCGAGCCTGGGGTGCCCTATAAATAGGTGGGCGGCGGTCCACCGAGGGCTCGTGCGCCGGTGAGCTTGTTCCCGTCGCTGCAAGCCACGGGGAAGCCTATGGGTGTGTCCGGGGTGTTCCTGGAGTTGGTCTAGGGCGAGGGGAGAGAAGAGAGGCAGTGGGGAAGGGTCAGAGCGCCGCGCGTGTGGGGCTGCCCACTAGAGTGCTCGGGCGGCCATGGCGCGCGTGCGAGCAGGGGTGAGAGAGAGGGAGAGAGGAGGGGGCCGACCGTCCCGCGTGTTCCGGACGCCGAGGCGGCCTCGAGGGACACAATCCCATCGCCCCAGGCTGTCGGGTGTAGCCGATTGGGGGTGGCTACAGTGCGCCAGGGCACTATAGCGCGCTCCAGAGTGCCCGTTTGGCCGGCATGGACGTGCCCTCGCCGCTCTGGACGCGTCCACCTCGCCCAGTGATGTCTAGGGGGTCAGGGGAGGAGTAAACAAATAGGTTTTGGTCTTCGGTGCCCTGGTGAGCTTCTAGAAGGGGAGGGAGGTGAAAGAGGAGGAGAAAGCTGCTGTTCAGAAGTGTAAAAATGGGGTTTTCACCGCTCAATCATTGAGTTGTGGACATGGGGAAGTTACTGGAGGTAGAAGATGATCAGGTTTACCTGTGGTAAGAATTTGGGGTAAAGGGGAATAGTAGGAGGGGTCAAAACAATGGTTTTGGTAAATTGGCAGAAGGTGTTTGATCATGTTTTGGGAAAGCAAATGACTTCCAATTGACATGGGACTCAACAGGATGGAATGTCACATTAGGCCCCTCCACCAAATTTGAGCTCATTTGGGCAAAGTTGCCAATGTAACTTTGGTGAACCCTAGAAATCAACAGAAATGGTTTCACCATGTTTGAGTTAAGCTAATCATCTCCCCTTGATGCACAACTTGGTGTAGTATCATCATTTGGGGTTATGATCATGCTCACAAAGTTTGAAGCCCCACGTAAAAAGTTGGTAATGTAAAGTTGTTCAAATTTGAATTTGAATAGAAATGGTTTTGGGGCACTTAGATCAAGTTATGCTTCTCCAAAACTTGTGCCATTTGGCATAGATGCATAATTACATCATTTTAGCATGTGCACCAAGTTTGAGAGCATTTGGACAAGTTTGGCAATGTAAAGATGCTCAAACTTCAAAGTGGACAGAAATGGTTTTGAGGGGATCAGATGATGATTCCTTGATCTTCAAGGCATGAGGCTTTGCAAGATCATCAAATATGTCATATATGACATGATAGAATTTCCCTGGAATTTTTGGAGAATAATTCCTTTGTAAATATTTCAAAAGCTTGAAATATCCAGAAAGGGTTTTGGAAGGATTTGTCCAATATTTTGAACATGACCATGTGTTGAAACTCTTATATATGGACAATATATGTCCTATGAGTTTCCCTGAATTTTGGCAAATATTTTTGGAATAATTAAATAATTTTTCCCTATTTAAGACCATTTCTGGCCTTAAGAAAAAGCTTTTAAATAAAATATAAAAATAACTTTAAAATTATACTTTTGTGGTTTCTGGGAGTCCTATACCTAATAGGATTCAAATATACTTTTTGAAAGATTTTTCACACCCTAAATAAGGTACTTGTAGTGCAAACCTCAATTCAGGGGTTTTTGGAAAACTAATTTTAGAAAATACTATTTGGCCAAAATATTTATATAAGAAAATACTATACTGGTCTATACACATGGCATGATCATTGGGAAAAGGTTTTGGATCAAGGAGATGAAGTATAAGGGTTGGAGGATTTATTTGATTTTTAGAGCACTAGCAAGGAGCAAACAGAAAGTCAATCAAGCAAAGTCAAAATCACTCAAAAGTTTTTGCCAAACCACATTTTAGCATGATTATCAGCTTAAGCAATGTGGCATGAAAATCAGGGTGTGACAAATCCATGGTAACCTTCAATCTATCATAGAGTTCGTACTAGAATAACACCTTAAGACACAAATCAATCAAAACCCTAATGTCACCTAGATACTCCATTGTTACCTCAAGTATTCGTGGGCATGATTATACGATATGCATCACACAATCTCATAAACATCTATTCAACCAACACATAGAACTTTAAAGAGTGCCCCAAAGTTTCTACCGGAAAGTCAACACCAAAACGTGTGCCAACCCCTATGCATAGGTTCCCAAGGTCACAAACCTGCAAGTTGATCACCAAAACATACATCAAGTAGATCACATGATATCCCATTGTCACCACAGACAAACACGTGCAAGACATACATCAAGTGTTCTCTAATCCTTAAAGACTCAATCTGATAAGATAACTTCAAAGGGAAAACTCAATCCACTACAAGAGAGTAGAGGGGGAGAAGCATCATAAGATCCAACTATAATAGCAAAGGTCGCGATACATCAAGATCGTGCCATCTCAAGAACACGAGAGAGAGAGAGAGATCAAACACATAGCTAATGGTACATACCCTTAGTCCCGAGGGTGGACTACTCCCTCCTCGTCATGTAGAGCGCCGGGATGATGAAGATAGCCACCGGAGAGGGATTCCCCCCCTCCGGCAGGGTGCCAGAACGGCTATAGATTAGTTTTCGGTGGCTACAAAGGCTTTCAGCGGCGGAACTCCCGATCTAGGTTAATTTCCGAAGGTTTCAGTATTTATAGGAATTTTGGAGTCGGGGCCAAGTAAAGGGGAGCTACGGGCCATCCTCGATATAGGGGGGCGCGCCCCCTGCCCAGGGCGTGGCCCCCACCCTCGAGGTCAGCCCGTGGCTCTCCTGGCCCAACTCTTTTGTTTCGAGGGCTTCTTTTGGTCCAGAAAAAATCATAAAAAATTGGCTCGTCAATTGGAGTCCGTTTGATATTCCTTTTCTGTAAAACCCTAAAACAGGAGAAAAACAGAAACCGGTACTGGGCTCTGGGTTAATAGGCTAGTCCCAAAAATCATATAAAAGTGTATAATAAAGCCCATAAGACATCCTAGAAGGATAATATAATAGCATGGAACAATCAAAAATTATATATACATTGGAGACGTATCAGCATCCCCAAGCTTAATTCCTGCTCGTCGTCGAGTAGGTAAATGATAAAGAAAGAATTTTTGATGTGGAATGCTAACCAATATAGTTTTTCAATGTAATTCTCTTAATTGTGGCATGAATGTTCAGATCTGAAAGAGTCAAGATAAATGTCTATATTGACATAAGAAATAACAATACTTCAAGCATACTAACAAAGCAATCATGTCTTCTCAAAATACTATGGCTAAAGAAAGTTATCCCTACAAAATCATATAGTGTTGGCTATGCTCCCTCGTTATCACACAAAATATTCATATCATGCACAACCCCGATTTCAGCCAAGCACTTGTTTTCATACTCTATCTTTTCAAACCTTTCAACTTTCACGCAATACATGAGCATGAACCATGGACATAGCACTTTGGGTGGAATAGAGGTGGTTGTGTAGAAGACAAAAGGGAGGGAGATAGTCTCACATCGACTAGGCGTATCAACGGGCTATGGAGATGCCCATCAATATATATCAATGTGAGTGAGTAGGGATTTCCATGCAACGGATGCACTAGAGCTAAATATGAATGAAAGCTCAACAAAAGAAACTAGTGGGTGTGCGTCCAACTTGCTTGCTCATGAAGACCCAGGGCATTTGAGGAAGCCCATCGTTGGAATATACAAGCCAAGTTCTATAACGAAAATTCCCACTAGTATATGAAAGTGACTAAATATGAGACTCTCTACAATGATGAACATGGTGCTACTTTGAAGCACAAGTGTGGAAAAAGATAGTAGCAATTGTCCCTTTTTTTTTATTTTATTTTCTTTTTTTTGGGCCTTTTTTTCTTTGGCCTTTTTTTCTTTCTTTCTTTTTTGCGGAGGGGCTTTATAGATTTAGCCTTTCCTCCCATGGGACAATGCTCTAATAATGATGATCATCACACTTTCATTACAACATGAAATTACAACTCGATACTACAACGACAAAGTATGACTCTATATGAATGCCTCCGGTGGTGTACCGGTATGTGCAATGAAACAAGAGTGACATGTATGAAGTTATGCATGGTGGCTTTGCCACAAATGCGATGTCAACTACATGATCATGCATGGCAATATGACAATATGAAGTGTGTCATATGAACGGAACGGTGGAAAGTTGCATGGCAATATATCTCGGAATGGCTATGGAAATGCCATGATAGGTAGGTATGGTGGCTATTTTTAGGAATAATATGGTGGCTGTTTTGAGGAAGGATATATAGTGGGTGTATGGTACCGGTGAAAGTTGCGCGGTACAAGAGAGGCTAGCAATGGTGGAAGGGTGAGAGTGTGTATAATCCATGGACTCAACATTAGTCATAAGAACTCATATACTTATTGCAAAAATTTACGAGTCATCAAAACAAAGCAATCAACGCATGCTCCTAGGGGGGAGGTTGGTAGGAGTTAACCATCGCGCGCCCCCGACCTCCACACAATGGTTGGCACTCTGCCAATACCTCATGTTTTAACTTAGTCACACAACGGTTCACCATACGTGCATGCTACGGGAATCACTAAACTTAACACAAGTATTTCTCAATTTCATAATAACTCCACTAGCGGGACTCTAATATCACTATCCTCATATCTCAAAAACAATTATCAAGCATCCAACTTCTCATCATATTCAATGAACTTAGTGTGAAAGTTTTTACTACATTGATATTGGATGTCTATCATGTGAAGACTATTTTTATAGCCTAAACACATTACCATGCTGTTTTAATAGACTCTCAAAAGGATATAAGTGAAGCATGAGAGTTCATCTATTTCTTCAAAATAAAACCACCACCGTGCTCTAAAAGATATAAGTGAAGCACTAGAGCAAACAACAAACTACTCCGAAAGATATAAGTGAAGATCAATGAGTAGTTGAATAATTATGTAACTATGTGAAGACTCTCTAACACTTAAGAACTTCAGATCTTGGGATATTATTCAAACAGCAAGCAAAACAAAATAAACTAAATTGACGCTCCAAGCAAAAAAGATATCATGTGGTGAATAAAAATATAGCTCCAAGTATAGTTACCGATGGATGAAGACGAAAGAGGGGATGCCTTCCCGGGGCATCCCCAAGCTTAGGCTTTTGATTATCTTGAATTTACTTGGGGTGCCATGGGCATCCCCAAGATTAGGCCTTTGCTACTCCTTGTTCCATACTCCATCAAAGCAATACTCAAAACTTGAAAACTTCACAACACAAAACTTAGACAAAAATTCTCGTGAGCTCCGTTAGTATAAGAAAACAAAGCACTACTCAAAGGCACTGTAATGAACTCATTATTTGTTTATATTGATGTTAAACCTACTGTATTCCAACTTCTCTATCGTTCATACTTCCCAATAGTACTCATAGATGCATTGAAATAAGCAAACAACACACGAAAAACAGAATCTGTCAAAAACAGGACAGTCTGTAGTAATCTGCAGGGTTAGCCTACTTCTGGAACTCCAAAAAATTCAACCTAAATTGATAATTTTGAGGAATTTGTCTACCAATCATCTGCAACAATAATCAACTAAAAAGCATGCTCCAGTAAAATCTTCAGACTACTTTAGCAAGCCCAAACGATTCTGTTTTTCACAGCATGATCATATAAACTTCACACAAGTCTTCCCAAAGGTTCTACTTGGCACAAACACTAATTAAAACATGAAACCACATCTAATCAGAGGCTCGATGCAATATTTATTCCCTAACAACAACAAAAACAAAAAATATAAAGTTGGGTTGCCTCCCAACAAGCGCTATCGTTTAATGCCCCTAGCTAGGCAATGATGCTCACATAAAAGATAAGAGTTGAAACATAAAGAGAGCATCATGAAGCATATGAATAGCACATTTAAGTCTAACCCACTTCCTATGCATAGGGATTTTATGATCAAACAACTTATGGGAACGATAATCAACTAGCATAGGAAGGGAAAACAAACACAACTTCAAAATTTTAAGCACATAGAGAGGAAACTCGATATTATTGCAATTCCTACAAGCATATGTTCCTCCCTCATAATAATTTTCAGTAGAATCATGAATGAATTAAAGAATATAACCAGCACATAAAGCATTTTTGTCATGATCTACTTGCATAGAAATTTTACTACTCTCCACATAAGCAAAATTCTTCTCATTCATAGTAGTGGGAGCAAACTTAACAAAATAACTATCATGTGAAGCATAATCCAATTGAAAACTAAAATCATGATGACAAGTTTCATGGTTATCATTATTCTTAACAGCATACAAGTCATCACAATAATCATCATAGATAGCAACTTTGTTCTCATAATCAATTGGAACCTCTTCCGAAATAGTGGATTCATCACTAAATAAAGTCATGACCTCTCCAAATCCACTTTCATCAATATAATTATCATAAATAGGAGGCATGCTTTCATCATAATAAATTTGCTCATCAAGAGTTGGGGGACTAAAAATATCATCTTCATCAAACATAGCATCCCCAAGCTTGTGGCTTTGCATATCATTAGCATCATGGGTATTCAAAGAATTCATACTAACAACATTGCAATCATGCTCATCATGCCCATATTTCGTGCGAAGCATTCTATGTAATTATTCTTCTCGTACTTGAGCACAATTTTCCTTCCCATCATTTTCGCGAATGATATTAAAAAGATGAAGCATATGAGGTAACCTTAATTCCATTTTTTGTAGTTTTCTTTTATAAATGAAACTAGTGATAAAACAAGAAACTAAAAGATTCGGTTGCAAGATCTAAAGATATAGCTTCAAGCACTAACCTCCCCGGCAACGGCGCCAGAAAAGAGCTTGATTTCTACTACGCACCCTTCTTC
>LR738715.1:507040353-507065372 GCA_902687465.1 Secale cereale
GATAATCAACTAGCATAGGAAGGGAAAACAAACACAACTTCAAAATTTTAAGCACATAGAGAGGAAACTCGATATTATTGCAATTCCTACAAGCATATGTTCCTCCCTCATAATAATTTTCAGTAGAATCATGAATGAATTAAAGAATATAACCAGCACATAAAGCATTTTTGTCATGATCTACTTGCATAGAAATTTTACTACTCTCCACATAAGCAAAATTCTTCTCATTCATAGTAGTGGGAGCAAACTTAACAAAATAACTATCATGTGAAGCATAATCCAATTGAAAACTAAAATCATGATGACAAGTTTCATGGTTATCATTATTCTTAACAGCATACAAGTCATCACAATAATCATCATAGATAGCAACTTTGTTCTCATAATCAATTGGAACCTCTTCCGAAATAGTGGATTCATCACTAAATAAAGTCATGACATCTCCAAATCCACTTTCATCAATATAATTATCATAAATAGGAGGCATGCTTTCATCATAATAAATTTGCTCATCAAGAGTTGGGGGACTAAAAATATCATCTTCATCAAACATAGCATCCCCAAGCTTGTGGCTTTGCATATCATTAGCATCATGGGTATTCAAAGAATTCATACTAACAACATTGCAATCATGCTCATCATGCACATATTTTGTGCGAAGCATTCTATGTAATTATTCTTCTCGTACTTGAGCACAATTTTCCTTCCCATCATTTTCGCGAAAGATATTAAAAAGATGAAGCATATGAGGTAACCTTAATTCCATTTTTTGTAGTTTTCTTTTATAAATGAAACTAGTGATAAAACAAGAAACTAAAAGATTCGGTTGCAAGATCTAAAGATATAGCTTCAAGCACTAACCTCCCCGGCAACGGCGCCAGAAAAGAGCTTGATTTCTACTACGCACCCTTCTTCTTGTAGACGTTGTTGGGCCTCCAAGTGCAGAGGTTTGTAGGACAGTAGCAAATATCCCTCAAGTGGATGACCTAAGGTTTATCAATCTGTGAGAGGCTTAGGATGAAGATGGTCTCTCTCAAGCAACCCTGCAACCAAATAACAAAGAGTCTCTTGTGTCCCCAACACACCCAATACAATGGTAAATTGTATAGGTGCACTAGTTCGGCGATGAGATGGTGATACAAGTGCAATCTGGATGGCAGATATAGGTTTTTGTAAACTGAAAATATAAAAACAACAAGGTAGCAAGTGGTAAACGTGAGCATAAACGGTATTGCAATGATAGTGGAGAAGGCCTAGGGTTCATAATTTCACTAGTGCAAGTTCTCTCAACAAGGATAACATAATTGGATCATATTACTAGCCCTCAACATGCAACAAAGAGTCACTCCATAGTAACTAATAGCGGAGAACAAACGAAGAGATTATGGTAGGGTACGAAACCACCTCAAAGCTATTCTTTCTGATCGATCTATTCAAGAGTCCGTAGTAACGTTCAATCTATCATAGAGTTCGTACTAGAATAACACCTTAAGACACAAGTCAATCAAAACCCTAATGTCACCTAGATACTCCATTGTCACCTCAAGTATCCGTGGGCATGATTATACAATATGCATCACACAATCACAGAAACATCTATTCAACCAACACATAGAACTTTAAAGAGTGTCCCAAAGTTTCTACCGGAAAGCACTAGGGCTCCCCATGGTGATGAACTTCGTCGAATAAATCCTTTCTCCAATAACTCCTTAATCCGCTTCTTGATCTCCTCCAGATCATTTTGCTGGCATCCGATATGGTCTCTTCGATATTGGTCGGGTTCCAGGCAATAGCTCAATCAAAAACTCAATATCCCTATCCGGCGGCATGCCTGGTAGCTCCACTGGAAATATATCCAGGTAATCCTTTACTATGGGCACTTCCTCCTGGACAACTCCCGTGAGAGAATGCACTTGTGTCCTTCTAGGCGAATGCCTAGACACATACTTGATCCTTTTTCCCTCCGGGCTGGTAAGCAAAATAGACTTACTGGCACAATTGATGTTCCCTCCGTACATCGATAGCCAATCCATACCAAGTATCACATCCAATCCTTGTGACTCCAAAACTATCAGGTCTAAGGGTAAAACATGTCGTCCAATGGTTAATGGCATCTGGAAACATCCTTGATGTGCCATATACTCTGCTCCTGGGGAACTTACTAACATGGGGGTCTTAAGGACTTGGGTGGGCAACTTAAGTCTATTTATGAATCCCCTGGAAATGTATGAATGCGATGCACCAGTATCGAAAAGAACTATTGCGGTAAATGACTTAACAAAAAACTTACCAACAACTGCATCTGGTTTCTCTTCAACCTCCTCCACGGTCACGTGGTTCACTTGTCCTTTGTTGAATGGGTTGGGCTTCTTCCCGGCGCTTCCATTGCCGTTCCCATTCTTAGCTTCAGGGCAGTCCGTGGCGTAGTGTCCATTCTTCCCGCACTTGAAACAGGTAACGTGGCTTAAATCCCTCTTGGCGGGTGTGGATGGAGTAGAGCGGTTCTAATTATTATTTGCTCCATTCTCATTCCCATTCTTGGAGCCATTGTGTTTGTGAGTGCTCCCTCCATTATGGGTGTGGCTTCCATGGTTATGGGTGTATCCTCCCGAATTCGGGGTGAAACTGGGCTTCTGCTCGGCTCCAGAATTATTCCTTCCTTGTCAATACTTCCTCTTGCGGCTCTCAATCTGCTGCTGCTTTCCTTCAATCATAAGAGCCTTATCTACCAACTCCTGGTAGATGTTGAAGGTTGCCACCATCAACTGTACGCTCATCTCATCATTCAGTCCTGCTTCGCGGCATCCGTGGCCACATCATCCGGGGCATAACGAGATAGGGTACTAAACTCATCTACGTACTGAGCCACAATACGATTTCCTTGACGCAAGTTGCGAAATCTCGCTTCTTTACGCTCATAGCTCCAGTTGAGACATGGGCAGTGCGAAAAGCTTGCTGAAACTGATCCCAAGTGACATTGGCTACAGGGAAAGTGGCTGTGTAATTCTCCCACCATGCTGCTGCTGGTCCAGCCAACTGATGTGCGGCAAATCGCACCTTCTCAGAATCCGTGCAATTGGCGGTGGTCAAATCCCTTGTAATCATGCGCAGCCAGTCATCAGCAATTATTGGTTCAATGCTGCTAGCAAACACCGAGGTTGCAACCTTAGGAAACGTGTCAGGTTGTCCATGGGTGGTGGTGGTGGAGGGTTGTGGTTGTTGTTGTTCTGATTGTTCTGATTGTTCTGGACAAGAAGTTGCATCAAAGTGTTCTGCTACTGGATCAACTGAGTGAGCTTAGGGGGAAACTGAAATCCGGGCTCACATCTCGGAGGCATCTGATGGTGTAGAGGGAAGAGATTAGAATAGAAATGAGGTCTAAGGGAAATTCACTACCCATATGCACATGAGACAAACGCAATCATATCACACCAATCAATTTTCAAACAAGGGCGTACAAAGATCTAACTAACGTTACAAAAGTGTTCTAAATTCTACATTATGGGGGAAACTACTAGTCATAGGGTGGTCATCTAGGAATTTTGATCGGCGGACGATTCCATGATATCTACTCCAGCTTTATCTTCATAGTCGTCACCACTATCATTGGGGTCTGAGTCTGTGTTGTCGATGATGATGTAGTCTTCAGAACGAATCTCCTTGGGTTCTTCTTCTTCTTCCTCTCCTCCTGGTGCTGGATCTCCCATGAATACTCCTAGCTTCCTTGTCAAGTCATCATTCTCCTCCACGAGTATTGTCTCTCCTCCTCGTATCCGTCACGTGTAGACTTGAGTTCCTCTTCTATCTCCAAGTTCCTGGTTAGCGCCTTCTTCAAATCTATCATCCCTGCGCACATCTGGTGCTCTTGTCAACGAATGCGCTGGTTCAACTCCTGGATAAACACTGCAATGGACCTGTCCTTCTGGGTACTGATCATGTCCCATTGCTCATCTCGGCGTCCACATATCTGGTAGATAGTGTCCTTCAGCTCCTACTTGTAGACTTCTCCAATACGTCCCATGGTAATGTGGGCTGCCATACTCTTGCCTAGGTTCCACGTTGGTGCATCAAAATAAAACTCTATTGGCTCAATGGATAGTGAGAATGTCCTCCCGGGAATTTGAACTTGAATACTCCATCGCTCCTCTTCTGGTAAAGTGGCGGTGTAGGTCCCGGTGAAGCTTGGTGTTCCGATGTTCAGGTACCTACTGACATCCTTCAAGTGTCGTCCAAAAGGTGTGTCTTCATCTGGTTGAGTGAACTTGTTCCTTGGGTCCACCATCCTAAAATAGTAGAAAAAGGAGAGGAGTCAGAAATGAGTAGAGAAGAGTGATCTAGGGTTTATCTTAGTGTTCGTGTCCTACAGTCAGCGTGTGCTCTGATACCATCTTATAGCGACCGCGATCCGAATGGACCAAAGTCTCTGTGTTCCGTGTCATCCCTGGATCGGTAATGCTGACACACACAGTACTTGAAGGATTTATAACAGAGTGGCAATCACACACTTATTACATGAAATGTCTCAAAAGAGAACTTATTACAAAAGTCTATGGCATAAGGCCATCTAACAAAATAACATCGGAAGGCTTGGAAGATAAGTGAGTCCATCAACTCCAACGGCATAGCCGAGTGCATGACAAATGACCTAGCACGTCTTACTCCTCGTCTGAAAAGTCTGCAACGTAACATGTTGTAGCCCGAAACGGGTCAGCACATGGAATATGCTGGCAAGATAACACAGTAGAGCAAGAACAGAAATAAAGGCTAACACTATATGCATATTTGGCTGGTGGAGCCTCTAAGGTTATTTTTTGTTAAACGCCAATGTTCCCTACAACAAAGGAATAAATTTTATTTTAACTATCATGGTAGTTCAATCATCATTGAGAAGGTACCTCCAACTCAATCCTAATTAAAGTAGTCATCATTAACCCAACAAAATAATTTTAGAGTGATGAGATCAACCAATAATTCAAGTACCAAATACTCAAGATTGTCCATAACCGGGGACACGGCTAATGATGATTAGTTTCTACACTCTGCAGAGGTTTGTGCACTTTTCCCCACAAGACTCGATCTCCTCCGTTGGAGTTCTCGCACTGCATGGTGTTTGAGAAACGGATGACCAAGACACAGTCTTTCAGAAGCATTCACTATTTACCCCAGGTGGACCGGTACACCTACTTTCCCCTACATCTGCTAGTCCACCACTGAAAGAGCTCACACAACTTACTCATACTATGCCAGAGCCCATAATGGCATTGTGGCTGCACACAGAAGTTTCAAGCATGAATAGTTTTATGATCCCTTTGAGTCTGGGTGGCATTCCATAGGATAATCACACGGTACCCCCGTGATTTCCTAGGACAACACTGGATTCTCCAGGTGCCCTGCAACCAATCCACCCAGATGTGTATTTCAAGTAGCCACCTTAAGTTGAACCATTAATTAACAACTCACATCTCTCATGGATTCACTCAAACCCAACCCACGTCTACGAGCATAGCATGGCATCCTAAGCATAACGTAGAAGTAACTCCCAAAGGTTTGAAAATAATGCAGGTAATAGGATCTACCGCAATCTACTTCCCAGACCCACAAGTTAAGAGATCCTACTCATGCAATGTGTGAGGGTTTGATCAAATGCATAAAAACTGGGTAATAAAGGGGTATGATCAAAGTGTTACTTGCCTTGCAGATGATTCGCGAAACCTAGAGACTCGTAGTAGCACGCTTCGCACTCCGGGAATTCTATCGCAAGCAAACAATAGCATACATAAGAAATCAAGAAAAGATGCACAAACAGAACTCCAAATAAGAAGTTCTAACCAGAAAGTTCAACTTAAGAACTCCGATTTGCAAAAAAAATCAAATCAAACGGAGCAACAAAACTCAAACTGCGAAAGAAACAAGATCCGTTTACTAGATTGATCTAAAGTGAAATTTTACAGTAGCCAAACCTTGTTCAAGTTGGTTAAACAGAAAGAGGGCTTCGAGATGAAGATCTGGGCTTTTTAATCGCCTGATTCCGACTCTCGAGCGAAAAGAAAAACTAAAAACAAGATCAGGGCAGAAATCGCGATCGAAAATAATCGCGGAAAAAGCCCTGAAAAAGAAAACTGACGAACAGGCTAACGAATGAACGTTCACTGTCTATGACTAATGGGCGAACCGCGTTCTTTAAAATGAACGTACGGACGGACGTCCGCTAACTAACTAAACCGAAGAAAAACCGAACCGATCAATTAAAAAAATAGATCTAGGGTTTCAAAAACAAAACCGAATGTTTTTTTTAAACCGGCCGTACCTTGACGGGTCGGGCGGCGAGACGGGCGGGAGGCGGGTTGGCAGAGCGGGCCGACGGGGCATCGTCGGCAGCGGCGGCGGAGCGGGTGCGGCGGCTGGTGGCGCAAACGGTTGCTGGCGTGCGGGGGCGGGCGGCTCGGCGGCGGTGGTGGCTGGGAGGCGAGACGGGGGCGGCGGCGTGGCTTATAAAGGCTGGGGGATCGACTTGGGCATGGGGGTGGCGAGGTGGCCGACTCGGCCACGACGGGAGCCGGGCGGCGGGCGGACTCCGCCTGGAGGTAGGCGGCGGCTCAGCGGGCCGGCTGGGCCTTCGTCCGAGTTCGGTCCGAAACTCTTTTTTAAAATAATATCCTGTCACAGAAAAACACGAAAATAAAATACTAAACGTAGACGATAAATTCCAAAATAAAATTCTACCATCCTCTAATAAAAAGTAGGACAAAGTGAACATTTTTCCCAGACCTAAATGCAATTTTGAAAAACACCCATTTTCCTATGCAAATAAAATCGCAAATAACTCCGAAATAAAACCAAAAGTGATTTTAATATTTTTCCTCCAATATTTATTTTATTTTTGGAGAATTCATATTATCTCCGCTCATATATTTTATTAAGAAATATATTTAGGGGAGAAAAATAATTATAACCACAGTGATCCCCGTACCGGTATTTGAGAAAACTCAAATACTGAAACGGTAGAATTCCCAACTCTCTCCGTAGGTCCTTGAGTTGCTTAGAATTTGAGGATCGCCACGCACAAAATGCAATAAAATATGTAATGCAATATGATATATGTATAACATTCCAAATTAAAAATTTGGGATGTTACACCTATGGCCCCCGGGTCTTCTTTCTCATATTTTTGCCTTTGCGATCTATTTGCCTTAGCATTTATTTTCACATCAACTAAACCAAAAAGCCAAAAATACGTTGCTACAATTTATCTTATTTATCAGCCAATCAACCAATATTTATATCTCTCTCACGTTCGTTACCCGAAAGGGATTGATGTTTTACACATCGGGTTGCGAGGTGTTGTTATTTCTATGCAGGTGTTGTTTACGTTGTGTTTCTTGGTTCTCCTACTGGTTCGATAACCTTGGTTTCACATCCGAGGGAAATACCTACCGCCACTATGCTGCATCATCCCTTTCTCTTTGGGGAAAAACCAACGGAGCTTTAAGCGATGTCAAAAGGAATTTCTGGCACCATTGCCGGGGAGCACCTTCAACATATACTAGGTTCTTAATCACAAATCCCATCTCCTTGCAATTACATTATTTGCCATTTGCCTCTCGTTTTCCTCTCCCCCACTTCACCAATATTTGCCGTTTTATTCGCCCTCTTTTTCCGTTTGTCATTTTTCCGGTCGGATCTATCACCACTTGAGTTCTTGTTTACAATTGCTCAAAAATGGCGCAAGAGAACACTAAGTTGTGTGATTTTTCCAATACCAACAATGGCACTCTGATTGCTCATCCTGCCACTAGTGCGGAGACTTGTGATATCAATACCGCTTTGTTCAATCTTATCATGAAAGACCAATTTTTCGGCACTCCTAATGGGGATGCCGCGTCCCATCTCAATACCTTCTTGTAATTATGCGATATGCAAAAGAAAAGAGATGTGGATAATGATATTGTGAAATTGAATTTTTTTTCGTTTTCTTTGTGAGAACATGCAAAAATTTGGTTTTCTTCTTTACCTTGCACTAGCATTGATTCTTGGAACAAATGCGAAGATGCTTTTATCACTAAATATTTTCTACCCGCAAAAATTATATCCCTTAGAACCCAAATCATGAATTTCAAGCAACTTGAACATGAGCATGTTGCACAATCTTGGGAAAGGATTAAAATGATGCTAAGGAATTGCTCAACTCATGGGTTAAATCTTTGGATGATCATACAATTTTTTACGCGGGATTGAATTTAGTTTCGCGAAATCTTTTGGATTCCGCCGCTGGTGGCAGCTTTATGGAAATCACTTTGGGCAAAGACACCAAATTGCTTGAAAATATTATGGCGAATTATTCGCAATGGCATACTGAAAGGGAGCGGACAAGAAAAAAGATCAATGCGGTTGAGATTGATTCTTTGAATGAGAAAGTTGATGCTCTTATGAAAATGGTTGCCAGTAAAAGTGCTCCTATTGATCCTAATGATATGCCTTTGTCTACCTTGATTGAGCAAACTAGTGATGCTATAGATGTGAACTTTATCTCTAGAAATAATTTTAATAACAACGCTTATAGAGGTAATTTTAATCCTAGGACTTTTCCTAGTAATTCCTATAATAATTATGGTAATTACTATGGAAATCAATCTTACAATAATAATAGGAATACCTCTGATCCAGAGATTTATCAATACTCAAAAGGTTTTTAATGCTTCCATAGAAGAAAAATTGAATAAGATTGATGATATGTCTTGGAATATTTATAGGATTTGTCATGATGTGGAAAATCTCAAGTTGAAATTTTTTGTGCCTAAAGTTGAAGAATCAATTAAAGCTCTTTATGTTTCTATGGATGAAAGTAAGAAAAGAACCTCCATGCTTAGATCTAAACGAGAATTTTTAGAAAAGGCATTTTCGAGTGATTGCTTTCATAAAAATTATGAAGACATTAAAATGATTGGTGTTTCTTCCATTGATTCTTTATTTACTCCCTCCATTCCCTTATACAAGGCCACTATGAAAAATACATTTTGCATCTATACAAGGCCACTAACAGTAATCGAGGCAAAAATTAATGATGTTTTCTCTTACTACTAAGTTGTTTAATGCATGCATGCATTTAGTCATAATGACAATGTACTACTTCCTTCCCATTCCTTCCTTGGATGCATGCAGACATATTAATCATCCCGATTAACGAAAAGAAATATTGGTTTGTAAAGCAATCATTAAATTTTATCTTGGTACATGTAATCTGAGTTTGTGGCCTTGTATAAGGGAATGGAGGGAGTAGTAAAGTTCCACTTGATCATAAAGGGACTGAAGAAGAGTCAACTTTAGGTAGAAGGCGTCCCAATATTTCGGAGGGTGAAATCTTGTTGAATTTTTTGATAAAAGTGGGTTTGGAGAGGTCAAGACTTTAACTAGTGATGTGCCCACTATTTCGGATTACAAAGACTTTATTTATGATGGTTGCTCCTTGATTGATTGTATGTCTTTGTTGCAATCCATGAATAATTCACCCCATGCTTATGAACAAAATAAAGTTTTTACTAAACATATTGTTGATGCTATGATGAAAGCTTTTGAAGAAAAATTGGAATTAGAAGTTTCGATTCCTATAAAGTTGCATGATGAATGGGAACCTACCATCAAAATCAAAATAAAAAATTATGAGTGTTCTGCTTTGTGTTATTTGGGTTCTATAGTTTCCACTATTTCGAAATCTCTTTGCGATGTCCTTGGTTTTACCAATATTGAAGATTGCTCTCTCAATTTGCATTTGGCGGATTCCACTATTAAAAAAATCCTTTGGGAAGGATCAATGATGTTCTTATTCTTGCAAATAGGAACTATGTACCCATAGACTTTATTTTTCTTGATATCGATTGCAATATGTCTTGCCCTATTATTCTTGGTAGACCGTTTTTGCGCACTATTGACGCGGTGATTGACATCAAAGAAGGGAATATTAAATTCCAATTTGCCTTGAGAAAGGGCATGGAACACTTCCCTAGAACCAAGATCAAATTGCCTTTTGAATCTATAATGAGGGCAACTTATGGAACATCCAACAAGGATGACAATACTTGAAATCCTAGTATTATGCCTAGCTAAGGGCGTGAAACGATAACGCTTGTTGGGAGGCAACCCAATCAATAAAATTACTTTTTTCTTTTTGCTTGTTGTTCTTGAGTGTTTACACAATTATGCTACTGGTATGATTGTGTTTTTTGTGTTTTAGTTAGTGTTTGTACCAAGTAGAATCGATAGGATCTTCTTGGGTCATAGTTGTTTGATCTTGCTGAAAAAGACAGAAACTTTGCGCTCACGAGAAAAATTCTCATTTTTACAGAAAAGTGCTTTTTAGTTGATTCTTTTGCAGAAGATTAATATACAAATTTCTCACGTGGCCCTATTTTTTTCAATATTTTTAGAGTTCCAGAAGTTTTCGAAACTTCCAGATTACTATAGACTGCTTTGTTTTTGACAGATTCTGTTTTCTTTGTGTTGTGTGCTTATTTTGATGTCTCTATGGTTTTCTTTGATGATTTTTTTCCATAGGAAAGTTGTAATACAGTAGATATAATACAGAAACAAAATATGAATTGGTTTGATACAATACTTATAGTAGTGGTTTGCTTTCTTACACTAACAGATCTCACGAAGGTTTTGTCGAAGTTTTGTGTGATGGAAGTTTTCAAGTTTTGGGTTACCTTACGATGGATGAAGGAAGGATGTAAGAGCCTAAGCTTGGGGATGCCCTGGCATCCCAAGATATTATCCAAGAATGAGCAGCCAACTAAGCTTGGGGATGCCCCGAGTGGCATCCCCGCTTTCTTCCAACAACTATCGGTATTTCACTCGAAACTATAATTTTTATTCGTCACATGATATGTGTTTTGCTTGGAGCGTCTTGTATGATACGAGTCTTTGCTTGTTTTATTTTGCTTTTAAAGTAATCTATCCTTGCTGTACACACCTATTTGAGAGAACCAAAATTATGCCATGACTTGTTAGAATAGCTCTATATGCTTCACTTAAATTCTTTATGAGCTAGGAATTGATCTAGTGCTTCACTTATACCTTTTTGAGCATGGTGTGCTTAGTATTTTTGAAGAAATAGTCTCTTGCTTCACTTAGATTTATTTGAGAGTGCTACCTCTTGAGCATTTGTTGGTTTTCCCTTGAAGAGGAAAGGGTGATGCAGCAAAGTAGCGTAAGTATTTCTCTTAGTTTTTGAGAACCAAGGTATCAAACCAGTAGGAGACTACACGCAAGTCGCCTAGTACCTGCACAAACAATCAAGAACCTTGCAACCAACGCGATAAAGGGGTTGTCAATCCCTTCATGGCCACTTGTAAAAGTGAGATATGAAAAAGATAATAAGATAAGTATTTTCGGTATTTTTGTTGTATAGATTGGAAAATAAAGATTGCAAAATAAATAGTAAACTAGAATTGTAGATCGGAAACTTATATGATGTAAAGTAGACCTGGGGGCCATAGGTTTCACTAGTGGCTTCTCTCAAGATAGCATATATTACGGTGGGTGAACAAATTACTGTCGAGCAATTGATAGAAAAGCGCATGGCTATGAGAATATCTAGGCATGATCATGAACATAGGCATCACGTCCATGTCAAGTAGTGTGGGGACCCCGACTCATAAGTCGAGATCATCGAATGCACGTGTACAGTGAACCTAGAGATCAATGCTCACTGAACACACAGAAGCTGAATAACAAGAGTCTTACATCCATACATACCGTATTACACAAATAGGACCATTAAGGTCAAGTCTTGAGTATTTCATCGCAGCGGAAATCTTCAATAACAACTTGGACCCATGCCATCTACCTTAACCCTATAGGCATTCTGACTGGGGAGCGTCCTAGCTCGCATGCTCATCACCAAGAAATCTTCATCATATCCTGTTCTCTCCTGCCTGGCCAATAAAATAACCAGTGGCAAGCCAATGAGTACTTCGAATGTACTCGCAAGCAACCTATGATTTGGTTCAAAGTAACAGTGCAATTGAACAACAATGAGCAATCTAGCAACGAGCTAGAATAAATATTCTACCATCAAGTATATGCATCAATGCCTTCACGTAACCTCGAGAATAGGTTACCGATATCAACATGAATAGAACTCTACTCACGAGTCAAGTCACAATTTTGACTCATCACACACACATACTTTCATCGATGTGGTAAAATTCTGGACATAGTTTAAGTAGCACCACCCAACTATCCATGACCGTGGACACGGCTATTCGAATAGTTTTACACTCTGCAGAGGTTGCGCACTTTACCCACAAGATCCGGGAAGCTTTCGTGACACCCACGATCCCGCAGTACCTCAAGTACTCGGGGGAAGCACCCGGTCATTATCTTTCCTTAGACGACACTAACATAGGGTCCACTCGTTGGTACACGGCCCTCGAGTACAAACAATAGATCATGGGACTTGCCCTAATTTCAATGTCACGCGTACCCGAAGGGACCAACGGTGTGTCCGGTGCCCTGTCAAAACGGTCATGGTCGTCTATCCAAGCACGACCCCGTCCCGGGAAAGACCTCAAGTCTTCCCGTCACTAGTAATGCGGGCACCATGCTAGTATCGGCCTAAGTAATCAATAAAGCCCCGTCCCATAAGGGGTAGAGTGGTTGCACATGTTTGGTTGGGACGGTAGTCACACATAAATCTAATCCATCGTTTCACCCATGCACAAGATCTTTACCGGCACATCACTTCTTCCTCATGTGATGACCTAAATCAATATCACCCTCGGGCACTAGGGGCACCCGATGTTTTTTTTGAAAGAATGCAACCACGAAGGTTTCATGGCACATATGCATCACTAAGCATTTGCATGGCATCTAGCACATAGCAAGATTATGAGTAAGCATGCATCATGTGGTGGTTCTCAACTAGGTTACCACCGTAACTCTTATCATCATGCATTCGGAAACAAACGGGTTCTGAAGAACACAAGTGTATCATGGTCAAAGGGCTGCTTGCCTTATCCTTCCGAGTCTTCAAACCTTCTGGTCCATCTCCGAGTACTCCGTCTATTTCGTCAACTAATGATGGAAACAATCATAATAAGCAACACAACAAGGCAAAAATAAAAGTGCTCTAAAAATAGGAGTTGGGCTTTTCTAGGATACTTCTGGTCATATTAGAAATGACCAAGGTGTTTACATAGGTATTGGATCAATGGATAGTTTGGATCATTTAAATATGATGGAACCAAGGGGTTTATGGATTTGAAAGAAGTGTACAGAAATATATTCTTGAATGATGGGCAAAGGCACCCATTAACAAGTCATGACTTTAGAAGCATCTAGGAGTTGGTTTCACTGGATTTGGAATTCAAATGTATCTCCTAGGATTTTGCAAAGTTGATAAATATGAAGAAATGGCTCATTATTTGGTGGGGTACACAAAGTATCAATAAAAATGTTCCAAAACTAAGTTTGGATATGACAAGAACCTAGGAATTTGAACCACTGCATTTGGATCAAATTTGAGCTCTCTGTGATTTTCTAAAGTTCATCACAGAAAATGAAATAATGGCATTTGATAATTATTTGTGAAGGAAAAGTTTCTGGAAAAATGTGCATTTTGCACCATGTGATAGAGCATGATTTATGGAGTCACTAGAAATTTGAATCACCAAATTTGGAGTCCAAATTAATTGTTTATGGATTTATGAAGTTTACAGAAAAAGAAAAAGGAAAAAGGGGAGGGGTTTTACCCTTTACTGTGCACAGGGTGCAGTGTTGGGCCGTAGTGCACTGGGCCGGCCCAACTGCATAGCCGCGCGTAGGGGACCTGGCCACGTCGAAGGCGTCTTCCAGGAGGGGCGTTTTCGCGCAGGGAAGGTGGTCAGGGCCAGATCCGTCTCCACTTAAACGGAGGGGTTCGCCCACTAGGTCGCTGACGCCCGGGCCCCAATGGCAGGTTCTTCCCCCACCTCCCGCTCAAACAGAGCAGAGGCAGGGGCGGCTTCGACGGCGGCTGGCCGGCGCCACATGCCGCCTTTCTGGTGTGCTGGCCACCGGTGTGCTCAGGGGACCCGGCCGCGTCCATCCGTGGGTGGCACAGTCGCCCAAAGGCACCGGGCTGAGCAGGACGTCGGCCACGGCGGACGAGGCCGACGGTGATGATGCGGATCGACGCCAAGACCACGGGCAGGAGAGGGAGAAGCGTGAGGCGGCTCGAGGTGATGGTGGAGATGCTCTGGTGCAGTCCAGAGGGGAGGAGGAGTAGTGGATGCAAATTTTGGCGGAGGGCGCCGGCAAGGCTCCGGCGAGGGAGGTGGCTGTAGGGCACGAGGGGGAAAATGGGCTGGTCCAGGGAGTGCACGGGAGAAGGAGAGGACCAAAGGAGCAGCAAGGGGGCTCGGGGGTGGCCTATAAATAGGTGGGCGACGGCCCATCGAGGTCTCGTGCGCCGGCGAGCTCGTTCCCGTCGCTTCAAGCCACGGGGGCACCCGTGGGCGTGTCTGGGGCATTCCTGGGGTTGGTCTAGGGCGATGGGAGAGAAGAGAGGCAGTGGGGAAAGGCAGGAGCATCGCGCGTGTGGGGTTGTTCACTGGGGCACTCGGGCGGCCATGGCGCGCGTGCGAGCAGGGGTGAGAGAGGGGGAGAGAGGAAGGGGCCGACCATCCAGCGTGTCCCAGACGCCGAGGCGGCCTCGGGGGACACGAGGGGGAGGCCCGAGGTGGTCGGGGTTGGTGATTGGGCGAGGCTACAGTGGGCCAGGGCACTATAGCGCGCTCCAGGGCACTGTAGCGCTCTCCAGAGCGCCCGTTTGGCCGGCATGGCCGTGTCCTTGCCGCTCTAGACGCGTCTACCTTGCCCAATGATGTCTAGGGGGTCGAGGGAGTAGTAAACAAATGTGTGATGGTCTTGGATGCCCTGGGGAGCCACTGGAATGAGGAGGGAGGTGATGAAGAAGGAGATTGCTGCTGTCCAGAAGAGTAAAATGGGGTTTGACCTTCTCCAAAGATTGAGCTGAGGCATGGGTGAGTTACAGGAGGTAGAAGATGACTAGGAGAGGCTGTGGTATAAAGTTGAGCTCAAGGGGAATAGTAAAAGTGGTCAAAAGAATGGTTTAAGAAAAATGACAGAAGGTGTTTGATGCAGATTTGGGCAAGAAAAATAGCTCCACTTGACATGAGACTTAACAGGATCAAATGGCCCATACATTTAGGCCCTTCCACCAAATTTGAGCTCATTTGGGCAGAGTTGCCAATGCAACTTCTGTAAACCCTAGAAATCAACAGAAATGGATCCTCCAAGATTAAGTTAAGCAAATCATCTCCCCTTGATGCACCACTTGGTGTAGTGTCATCATTTGGGGTTGTGATCATGCCCACAAAGTTTGAAGCCCCAGGTAAAAAGTTGGTAATGTAGAGTTGTTCAAATTTGAATTTGAACATAAATGGTTTTGGGGCACTTAGATCAAGTTATGCTTCTCCAAAACTTGTGCCATTTGGCATAGATGCATAATTACATCATTTTAGCATGTGCACCAAGTTTGAGAACATTAGGACAAGTGTGGCAATGTAAAGTTGCTCAAACTTCAAAATGGATAGAAAAGGTTTTGAGGGGATCAGATGATGTTTCCTTGATCTTCAAGGCACGAGGCTTTGTAAGATCATCAAATATGTCATATTTGACATGATAGAATTTCCGTGGAATTTTTGGAGAATATTCCCTTTGTAAATATTTCAAAAGCTTGAAATATCCAGAAAGGGTTAATGAAGGATTTATCCAATATTTTGAACATGACCATGTGTTGAAACTCTTATATATGGACAATATATGTCCTATGAGTCTCCCTGAATTTTGGCAAATATTTATGAAATAATTAAATAATTTTTCCCTATTAAAGACCATTTCTGGCCTTTAGAAAAATCTTTTAAATAAAATATAAAATAACTTTTAAAATTATAATTTTGTGGTTTCTGGGAGTCCTATACCTAATAGGATTTAAATATACTTTTTGAAAGATTTTTAACACCCTAAATAAGGTACTTGTAGTGCAAACCTCAATTGAGGGGTTTTTGGAAAACTAATTTTAGAAAATGCTATTTGGCCAAAATATTTTTATAAGAAAATACAATACTGTTCTATACACATGGCATGATCATTGGGAGAAGGTTTTGGATCAAGGAGATGAAGTATAAGAGTTGGAGGATTTATTTGATTTTTATAGCACTAGCAAACAGCACACAAAAATCAATCAAGCAAAGTCAAAACACTCAAAAGTTTTTGTCAATCCACATTTTCAGCATGATTATTAGCTTAAGCAATGTGGCATGAAAATCAGGGTGTGATAAGTAGACCGAAATGATTCTGCATCTACTACTATTACTCCACACATCGACCGCTATCCAATATGCATGTAGAGTATTAAGTTCATAAGAACGGATTAACGCCTTAAGCAAGATGACATGATGTAGAGGGATAAACTCAAGCAATATGATATAAACCCCATCTTTTTATCCTCGATGGCAACAATACAATACATGTCGGTTCCGTTTCTGTCACTGGGATCGAGCACCGCATATTGAACCCAAAGCTAAGCGCTTCTCCTATTGCAAGAAAGATCAGTCTAGTAGGCCAAACAAAACTAATAATTCGAAGAGACTTGCAAAGATATTAAATCATGCATATAAGAATTCAGAGAAGAACCAAATATTGTTCATAGATAATCTTGATCATAAACCCATAATTCATCTGATCTTGACAAACACATCGCAAAAAGAATTACATAGAATAGATCTCCAAGAACACCGAGGAGAACTTTGTATTGAGAACCAAAGAGAGAGAAGAAGCCATCTAGCTAATAACTATGGACCCGAAGGTCTGCGGTAAACTACTCAAACATCAACGGAGAGGCTATGGTGTTGATGTAGAACCCCTCCGTGATCGAATCCCCCTCCGATGGAGCACTGAAAAAGGCCCCAAGATGGGATCTCATGGGTACAGAAGGTTGTAGCGGTGGAAAAGTGATTTCGTGGCTCCCTTGGATCTTTTAGTGTATAAAGTATATATAGGGGAAAGAAGTAGGTCGGTGGAGCTACGAGGGGCCCACGAGGGTGGGGGGCGCGCCCTCTTACCTCGTGGCCACCTTGTTGCCTCCTTGACTTCCACTCCAAGTCTCCTGGATTGCGTTTGTTCCAAGAAAGATCCTCGCGAAGGTTTCGTTCCGCTTGGACTCCGTTTGATTTCCTTTTCTGTGAAACACTGAAATAGGCAAAACAAACAACAACTGGCACTGGGCCTCTGGTTAATAGGTTAGTCCCAAAAATAATATAAAAGTGTATATTAAAGCCCATTAAACTTCCAAAACAGATAATACATTAGCATGGAATAATAATAAAAAAATATACTTTGGAGACGTATCAGCATCCCCAAGCTTAATTCCTGCGCGTCCTCGAGTAGGTAAATGATAAAATCAGAATTTTTGATGTGGCATGAATGTAATTTTCTTTAATGTGGCATGAATGTTCAGATCCGAAAGATTCAAGACAAAGGTTTAATATTGACATAAAATAATAATACTTCAAGCATACTAACTAACCAATTATGTCTTCTCAGAATAACATAGTCAAAGAAAGTTCATCCCTATAGAATCATATAGTTTGGCTATGCTCCATCTTCCTCACACAAAATATTCAAATCGTGCACAACCCCGGTTTCAACCAAGCAATTGTTTCATACTTTAGTATTCTCAAACTTTTTCAATTTTCACGCAATATATGAGCGTGAGCCATGGATATAGCACTATAGGTAGAATAGAGTGGTGGTTGTGGAGAAGAAAAAAAAGGAGGAAGATGGTGTCACATCAACTAGGCGTATTAATCGGCTATGGAGATGCCCATCAATAGATATCAATGTGAGTGAGTAGGGATTGCCATGCAACGTATGCACTAGAGCTATAAATGTATGAAAGCTAAACAAAAGAAACTAAGTGGGTTTGCATCCAACTTCCTTGCTCACGAAGACCTAGGACATTTGAGGAAGCCCATCGTTGGAATATACAAGCCAAGTTCTATAATGAAAAATTCCCACTCGTATATGAAAGTAATAAATTAAGAGACTCTCTATCATGAAGATCATGGTGCTACTTTGAAGCACAAGTGTGGAAAAAGGATAGTAGCATTGTCCCTTCTCTCTTTTTCTCTCATTTTTTTGGAGACTATTTTTTTGGAGACTCTTTCTCTTTTTTTATTTGGCCTTTCTCTTTTTTTATTTGGCCTTTTTTTCTCACACGGGACAATGCTCTAATAATGATGATCATCACACTTCTATTTATCTACAGTGCAAGGATTACAACTCGATACTTGGAACAAAATATGACTCTACATGAATGCCTCCGGCGGTGTACCGAGATGTGCAATGAATCAATAATTACATGTATGAAAAATTATGAATGGTGGATTTGCCACAAATACAATGTCAACTACATGATCATGCAAGGCAATATGACAATGGTGGAGCGTGTCATAATAAACGGAATGCTGGAAAGTTGGATGGAAATATATCTCGGAATGGCTATGGAAAGGCCATAATAGGTAGGTATGGTGGCTGTTTTGAGGAAGGTATAAGGTGGGTCTATGGTACCAGCGAAAGTTGGGCGGTACTAGAGAGTCTAGAAATGGTGGAAGGGAGAAAGTGCATATAATCCATGGACTCAACATTAGTCATAAAGAAATCACATACTTATTGCAAAAATCTACAAGTCATCAAAACCAAGAACAACACGCATGCTTCTAGGGGAAGGGTTGGTAGGAGTTAACCATCACGCAATCCCGACCTCCACACAAAGGAAGACAATCAAAGAAATACTTCATGCTTCAAATTTGTTACATAACGGTTACCATACGTGCATGCTACGGGACTTGCAAACCTCAACACAAGTGTTTCTCATATTCACAATTACTCAAATAGCACAACTCTAATATCACCATCTTTATATCTCAAAACAATCATCAAGCATCAAACTTCTCATAGTATTCAACGCACTTTATATGGAAGTTTTTATTATACCCATCTTGGATGCCTATCATATTAGAACTAGTTTTATAGCCAAAGAAAATTACCATGCTATTCTGAAAGACTCTCAAAATAATATAAGTGAAGCATGAGAGATCAATAATTTCTATAAAATAAATCCACCACCGTGCTCTAAAAAGATATAAGTGAAGCACTAGAGCAAAATTATCTAGCTCAAAAGATATAAGTGAAGCACATAGAGTATTCTAATAAATTCCGATTCATGTGTGTCTCTCCCAAAAGGTGTGTACAGCAAGGATGATTGTGGTAAACTAAAAAGCAAAGACTCAAATCATACAAGACGTTCCAAGCAAAACACATATCATGTGGTGAATAAAAATATAGCCTCAAGTAAAGTTACTAATAGACGAAGAAGAAAGAGGGGATGCCTTCCCGGGGAATCCCCAAGCTTAGGCTTTTGGTTGTCTTTGAATTGTACCTTGGGGTTCCTTGGGCATCCCGAAGCTTAGGCTATTGCCACTCTTTATTCCATAGTCCATCAAATCCTTACCCAAAAACTTGAAAACTTCACAACACAAAACTTAACTGAAAATCTTGTGAGCTCTGTTAGTATAAGAAAATTGTAGCGACCAGACCTCAAATAGTCTGATCTCTGTGCATCAGTGTCATCCCTGGATCAGTAATGCTGACACGCACAGTACTTGAAGGATTTATAACAGAGTAGCTATCACACACTTATTACATCGATAGTCCAATGATGAATTTATTACAAATAATATGGCTGAAGGCCATCTAACACGATAACAACGGAAGGCTTGGAAGATAAGTGAGTCCATCAACTCCAGCGGCATCACTGAGTATAGAACCACTACCTAAAAGGCATCTTACTCGTCGTTTGAAAATTCTGCAACTTGAAACGTTGCAGCCCGAAAAACGGGTCAGCACATGGAATATGCTGGCAAAGTAACACAAGAGAATGCAATGAAAGTAAAACTATACTATATGCAATATGGCTGGTGGAAAGCTCTATGGTTAAGTTTTTGCGTAAAGCCAATTTTTCCCTACTTCAAAGGAATGCATTTTAATTAACTATCATGGTAGTTGAAACATCGTTGAGAAGATAGACATCCTCTCAACCCCAATTAAAGTTCAACATTAAACCCGACAAAATTAATTAAAGTAACATGATGAGATGCACATGAGAATCCATGTACTAGATACTCAAGACGTCCATAACCGGGGACACGGCTAATCATGATCAGTTTGTACACTCTGCAGAGGTTTGTGCACTTTTCCCACAAGACTCGATCGCCTCCGTTTGGTTTCTCGCACTGCATGGTGTTTGAGAAACGGATGACCGAGACATAGTCTTTCAGAAGCGCTAGCACCTTACGATCGGGTGGACTGTACCAACCTACATCCCCTACATCTGCTAGTCCACCACTATAAGAGTTCGAACGACTTACTCATACTATGCTAGAGCCCATAATAGCTTTGTAGTTGCACAAGGAAGTTTCTAGTATGAAAAATCTCATGATCCCTTTGAGCCTGGGTGGCGGTCCAAAAGAAAAACAGGCAATCCTGGAATACCCAGATGCCTCAATCCACCCAGATGTGTATTAATGTTGCCACCTTAAGTTGAACCATTAATTAGACAATCTCACATCTGTCATGGATTTCACTCACCCAATCCACGTCTACGAGCATAGCATGTCCTAGCAGCAAACATAGAAGTAACTCCCAAGGGTTTGAATGTAATGCAGGTAATATTTACTACCTCAAACTACTTCCCAATCCCACAAGTTAATTGTTCCTACTCATGCAATGTGTGAGGGTTTGACTAATGCAATGAAAACTGTGTAATTGGAAAGCATGATCAAAGTGTTACTTGCCTTGCTGATGATCCGCAAGACCTAGAGACTCAAAGTAGCAAGCGGCACACTCCGGGTACTCTATCGCAATCAAACAAACAAGCATACAATAAGTACTTAACTAATGCACGGGTAAAACTCAAATAAGAGATCTAACTAGAAAGTTCAACTTAAGAACTCTGGTTTGCAAAAAGAAACAACTCGAAAGAAGCAACGAAACTCAAACTGCAAAAGAAACGAGCTCCGAATTACTAGTTGGCCTAAAGTCAAATTTTACAGTAGCCAAAACTTTGTTCAAGTTGATTAAACATAAAGAGGGCTTCGAGACGAAGATCTGGGATTTTGAATCACCTGATTCCGACTCTCGAGCGAAAAGAAAAACGAAAAACAAGATTAGGGCAGAAATCGCGATCGGAAAACCGCGGATAAATACCCCGAAAAAGAAAAACGAAGAACAGGCTAACGAACAAACGTTCGCTGTCTGCGGTTAACTAAAGAAAACCGTTCGTTAAAACGAACGTACGGACGAACGTCCGCTATTTAACTAAACCGGCGGAAAATTAAAAAAACCGAACCGATCTATTAAAAAAACAGATCTAGGTTTTCCTAAACGAACCAATCTATTAACCGAAATAAAACTACCTCAACTACGGCGAACTCCGGCGGTCTCCGGCGAGGGCGGCGGCGTCGCGGCACGGGCGAGGCGGCGGCGCGGCGCGGCAGGGGAGGCGGGGCGGCGCGGGCTGCGGGGGCGGCGGGATCCGGCGGCGGCGGCGGCGCGATCCTCCGGCGGCTAGGGTTCGGGCGGCTGCGGGCGAGGCGGGAGTTGGGCCGGCGGGGCTGCGGCTTATAAAGCCCAGTCTCCTGGTCCGATACGAGACTAGGTCGGTTCCTTTTTTTTCTAAAAGAGTCCCGGCGCATAAAAACTAACAAACGAAATACCAAACGGACTCCAAAATTCTCGAAATAAATTTTCACCGTCCTCTAATAATATTTAGGACAAGGTGAACATTTTTCCCGGACCTAAATGCAATTTTCAAAAACGAGTATTTTACCTATGCAAATAAATCCGCAAATAAAACCAGAAAAATACCAAAAGTGATTTTAACATTTTTCTGCAATATTTCTGTTATTTTGGAGAAGTCATATTATCTCCGCTCATTTTTGATATTTAGAAATATTTTTAGGAGGGTAAAATAATTAGAATCACACTATTCTCGTACCTGTATTTGAGTGAACTCAAATATGAAAGCGGTAAAATTCCCAACTCTCTCCGTAGGTCCTTGAGTTGCTTAGAATTTCGAGGAACTCCACGAAAAAAATGCAAAACATGCAAATGCAAATATGATCTATGTATAACCTGCCAAATTGAAAATTTGGGATGTTACAAACCTACCCCCCTTAGAATGAATCTCGCCCTCGAGATTCGACTTGGCTAGAGAACAGGTGTGGGTGGTCCTTGCGTAGATCATCTTCTCGCTCCCAAGTGGCTTCTTCCTCGGTGTGGTGACTCCACTGAACTTTGAAAAACTTGATAACCTTACTGCGGGTAAGTCTGCTCGAAAATTCGAGAATCTTAACCGGTTTCTCCTCGTAAGTCAGATCACTGTCTAACTGAATTGCTTCCAGGGGTACTGTGTCTCTAAGCGGTATATCGGCCATCTCCGCGTGGCACTTCTTAAGCTGCGAAACGTGAAACACGTCGTGCACTCCTGACAATCCTTCAGGCAATTCCAACTTGTAGGCAACCTCTCCCATGCGTTCCAAAACACGGTAAGGTCCCACAAATCTCGGGGCTAACTTCCCTTTAACTACGAAACGTTTAACTCCTCGCAGAGGCGATACTCTCAAGTATGCTATGTCTCCGATCTCATAGGTTATCTCCTTGCGCTTCGAGTCGGCATAACTCTTCTGCCTGGACTGAGCTACCTTCAGTCTATCTCGAATCAACTTCACCTTCTCCTCAGACTCTTTAACTAAGTCTGGTCCAAACAGTTGTCGGTCTCCAACTTCGTCCCACGACAACGGTGTTCGGCATCTCCTTCCATACAATGCCTCGAAAGGGGCTATCTTCAAACTGGCTTGGTAACTGTTGTTGTATGAGAACTCCGCGTAGGGCAAGTTATCATCCCAACTAGATCCATAATCTAATGCACAGGCTCTCAGCATATCTTGCAGAATCTGATTGACTCTCTCCGTCTGTCCATCGGTCTGCAGGTGAAATGCTGTGCTAAATTCTAGTCTGGTACCCAAAGTTTCATGTAACTGATTCCAGAACTTTGAGGTAAATTGGGTTCCTCTATCTGATACTATGCTCCTCGGAACTCCGTGCAGACATACAATTCTGGTCATGTATATCTTTGCCAACTTTGCACTGGTATATGAGGTTTTCACAGGAATAAAGTGGGCTACCTTCGTCAATCGGTCTACTACTACCCAGATTGAATCATATCCTGCTTTGGTCCTGGGCAATCCGGTGATAAAATCCATGCCAAGCTTCTCCCACTTCCATTCGGGTATTGGCATAGGTTGTAACAATCTGGCTGGCTTCTGATGTTCTGCCTTTACTCTCTGGCATACATCACAAACTGCTACATACTCCGCAATATCCTTCTTCATACCGGTCCACCAGAAAATATCCTTCAAATCCAAATACATCTTATTATTTCCTGGGTGAATCGAGTACGGTGAATCATGGGCCTCCTGTAAAATCAACTTCCTGATCTCCGGGTCGTTGGGCACATAGATTCGATCCTCAAACCATAAGGTGTCGTGTTCGTCCTCACGAAAACCTTTAGCTTTTCCTTCGCTCATCCTCTCCTTTATAGAGGCAATCTCTTTGTCAGCTTTCTGAGCTTCTCTGATTTTATCCATCAGGGTACTGGATTTCTAGTATTGCTACATAGCCTCTCGGAACTATCTCCAAACGTAGTTCTCGTAGGTCCTCGGCTAACTCCTTTGGAAACTCCTCCATCATTAGGGTGTTGACATGACTCTTACGGCTGAGCGCATCAGCTACTACGTTAGCCTTCCCGGGGTGATAATGCAATCTCATGTCATAATCCTTAATGAGTTCCAGCCATCTCCTTTGCCTAAGATTCAACTCCTTCTGAGTGGATATATACTTCAAACTCTTGTGCTCCGTATATACTTCACAATGGTTTCCAATGAGAAAATGTCTCCACGTCTTCAATGCATGCACTACGGCTGCTAACTTCAAATCGTGGGTGGCATAGTTCATCTCATGAGGTTTTAGTTGTCATGAAGCATACGAAACAACTCTTCCTTCCTGCATAAGAACTGCTCCAAGTCCTCGACGTGAAGCGTCGCAGTACACCTCATATTCCTTATGTTGATCTGGCAGAATCAACACAGGGGATGATACCAACCTTTTCTTCAACTCCTGGAAACTAGTCTCACATTCTTCGGTCCAACAAAACTTGGTGTCCTGCGTCAACAACCCCGTCATTGGCTTTGCAATCTTCGAGAAATTCTCGATAAATCTCCGGTAGTATCCTGCAAGTCCAAGAAAACTCCGGATCTCTTCCAACTATTGTCGGTGCTTCCCAGTTGGTCACAGTGTCCACCTTGGCGGGATCTACTGCTATTCCTTCTCCGGATATAACATGTCCGAGGAATCCGACTTCCTTCAACCAAAACTCACATTTGCTAAACTTGGCATATAACTGATGTTCTTTGAGCTTCTCCAATACCAAATGCAAATGCTCTTCATGCTCCTCTTCATCCTTCGAGAAGATCAAAATATCATCTATGAACACTACGACGAACTTATCCAAATACTCCATAAACACTTTGTTCATCAGGTTCATAAAATATGCCGGTGCGTTTGTCAGACCAAACGACATAACGGTATACTTGTACAACCCACACCTAGTGGTAAAGGCCGTATTAGGGATATCTTGCTCTCGGATCTTCAATTGATGGTACCCTGATCGCAGATCGATCTTAGAAAAGACCTTAGCTCCTTGCAATCTATCGAACAGATCATTGATCATTGGCAATGGGTACTTGTTCTTGATCGTTACTTCATTCAATCCTCGGTAATCAACAACCATTCTTTACGATCCATCCTTCTTCTCCACTAGAAGTACTGGCGAACCC